>VZTG01002722.1:144979-234749 GCA_013397845.1 Melanocharis versteri | reverse complement strand
CCTGTGCCGGGGGCTGGGTGCGCTCCCGCCTCCCCGAGCGCCCGCCGGGCTCCGCGCTCCGCTGCGGCCCCGCCGCGCTCCGGCATCGCCGCTCGGGCGTTCGGCGGCGTGCGGGCACACTGCCTGCCATGTTTTCCTGCCGCACAGCCCGCCTTCCTGCCGTGGCTTCCCGCCTCCTGGCACGGGCAGGCTCCCGGCAGGGCTTGCCACCGCCTGCCTGCGGGCCCGGTGCCCCCGCTGCTTCGCCTTCTGCGCTGGAGCTCCGCCGTGGCCGGCCAGCTGTTGTCCTTGCACACCTGCCTGCAGGCGTGTCCCTGCGCGTTTCTCCGCTTGGCGTGTGTGCGCACTCCGACTGTCATCCACCCTTCCCGGTGCGCCCCAGAGGTCACACGGCTGTATGCAGTGCTGGCCCATGCTCCTGTGTGCCTCTGCGGCTTCATCTGGGCTTACAGATACCCCGTCTTCTCGTTCCATCCGTTCTATACGTTCGCTTTGATGTAGTGCAGACAGTACACTTGTCAGCCTCTCTGTGTCATCGTTCTATACTTGATAGAAGTAGGAGATGAGAGCGTATCTATAAATTACAAGTGTACACTGTTGCTCTAACTTTTCCAGTACTGTATGCTATCCCTGCTAACTTTTTCTTTCCTTTCACTGTCCCGAGACATTCACACCTACTGAAATAACTCCTATGGCATAAGTTATCCTGACCGTGTTCTTAACATATATTTCTAATACTTGTTTGTAACCACTTACACCCTTGATATATGACTTTATTGTAGCTATTAATCATTCTTCGGCTTGAAATTACATAGTTCTGCACTATATCTTTTGTGTGTGTACATTCAAATGGTTGTATACGTTACTAATCATTGGTCTCTTCGTCAATTCACATGTTCTTTACTCATGTATGCCTTCTCAGTGTACGCTTTATTTCTTGTAAGACTTCAGCTTCCACTGCAGATCCATTCTTTTACCCTTCCGTTGTCCCCAAATGTGTTGTCTGCCTCTATAGAATAATACAGTCATCCTATCTCTGAGTCTGTTTACCAAACGTACTTAATATATCTGCTGGTCACTTATCTCAAAGTTTGTTCCATCGTATTTTATGGTTCTAGTGCAAATAGTGCTCTATCAGAATATATCTAGCTGTGCATTAGTCATACATGTGCTTTATTCCTTCTGTCAGATGTGTAAATATGCTTTGTATGCATTGTTTATGTGAATTTTTCCTCTTTTTCTGTGCTTTAAATAGCAGGTGGTATATCCCACTGTTGATTGCCTAGCCCTCAAAAACTTACTTCTTGCCTTTTCTTTTATATCTCCTTTCTTGCATAACTAAGTCTTGTGTTATTTTGAGAAATCAGACTTAAAATTCTTCAGCTACTTGCATGCAAATCATGCCATGCATTCATGACTTCTTAATTAAGGATATTGCTATTTGCATGTTGTCATGTTATGTGTCTGGTTTTTTATCTTTCAAAACCACCTGCCTCCTTAATCTTGTTCTCTTTTTAGTCCTTTTTCCAGCTTGGAATTTTGGTATTTCATTTTACATATTTTTCTGCTCTGCCAGCTCAATCTGACCAGATCTGAATTATCCATCTTTTCCAGATTCCCTGTTATGCCATTATCACCATATGTACACAGCATTCTCATTTCAAATGCAGACTCCAAAAGCTTCTCTTTCAAAGCACTATGCAGTTTTGTCTACTCTGTAACTCTGCACTCTCCCCCGTTCCTCAAACTTAAAATAGCTTTTCAAAATCTTCCCCTCCACACAACCTCTGCCTTCTGCAACATTACCCACTTGAAACTACAAGTCCCCTTCTTGGTTCTATGTTCTTTCTGACCTCTTCATAGTATTAAATACAAGTAGTTTGTAAAGCTTCTTGTTGCTGGTTTACAGGTTTTCTAAGTACAAGTATTAAAATAGCTCTGCCTCAGCCTGTTTTGTTTGTGTGTTCATTCAGCGCATTAGCCTGAACTGCATTAGCTGTCTGGTTTGATCACACAGAGTGCTGAGTGCTGCTGAGACGGTGCCAAGCACCCTCAACTCAAGTTGCCTTTCAGGATTGCAGGATCGCAACACTCGTTGATCTGGACACAGGGTTAGGCTGAATTTTCAAGAGGATTATTGCAAGTTTCTCGTGTGGTTTACACAGCTGGACGGCTTTTAAAGGGTGTTGATTTTCAGAACTTCTGAACGATTAGACATTGATGTGGTGTTTTTCAGAGTAAGCCTCCCAATTCACTAAATACTTCTAAGAACAAAATCTTGTCATCCTTTTCCATGAATTCAGAAAGTGCATTTGTGTTGAAATGTTAGTGCTTTTATTGTTCGGTTTCTAGCAATAATTAAAATTAGCATTTGTTCATCTTTTGAAGTTGAGCAAAGCTCAGTACCCAGGGGAAATTTATAAACAAGAGAAATATGTTAAGTAATTTTTCATTTAGAATGCTATGGCAGTGATAGGAAATTACAATACACCATCAAACCCCTAGATTAAATTGCTAGTGACAGGTGCATACAGAGAATAATCACAAAGTTTATCTGCTTTGAAAACAATAGTGTGACTCAACTTGTTATGCAACATACTGGCTTTATTGCGATTTGGTAACTGTGCAAAGTATGGTGGAAACAGAATAACAGTGGTTCAGTTACTTTCTGGAAGATCTCAGCTGAAAAATATTCATGGCCCTGTCCTAACTTTGAATTAGAAGATTAAGTAAACAAATGTTTTAGTGGTCACAATGATGGTGATTGCTTGGTTAACATGTCACCCGCTAGTGATTTCCAAACCTATTTACAGCCTTGGACCTCCTCTGTGTAAGTTTTAGATGGAGACTTCTGCCTGTGAGGCAGACAGCCTAGCGTGAGCCTTTTGCCAGTTCTCAATTCACTTATTCACTCTGGGTGCAGCAGGACTGCTTATGGCTTGTCTAGGAAGAGCAGCTACTAAATGTGTGTGTACATACAGAAAAAGATCCCCAAACCACAATACTGGGGGTTTTTTTCCCCCTCTGAGATAAGTGGAATAGCTTTCTTTAAAACTAAACTTTAAGGGATCTGCACTTACAAGCCTACATCAAATTGCTTGTATGTGGCCTGGCCTGTAGTTGCACAAGATAGTGGCTTGGAGTAAAGGTAAAGACATACACTGCAACACCAGTGTTCACAATTATTTTTGTGTTATACTTCAGCCTTGTTTGTATTACAGAACTCTTTATACAATTTTAAAGTGAGCTGTTTGATTAATAACAGAGGAATAGTTTATTAGGCTTGATAGAGCCTATGTCTTCTTAGTGGGATGGTTCACAGTGTTACAGCGTGAAGGGACACTCTCAACTCAGAATGTTTGCCTGATTTTTTTGCTGGTTACATCATTAAAGCAAACTGAGTGGGTAGGCTGCTGAAAGCAGAGTCCTGCTTACCTTTCTTCTTTCCTGTAGTGCAGGTGACTGAACACAGATTTGGTAGCTACAACTTGCATTTTTAAAAACTGAGTGAGATGTAAGTGCAGTGTGGAAAGCAGATGTGGAAAAAAGTTAAAGGCCATTTCCTTTTTTCTGCTTTTGTTTTTTTGGCTGGCAGGGTTGTGTCAGTCACAGCTTCAGTACTTAATGCCTTTTGTGTTACATGCATGAGCTCATCAAAAGGTATTTGTATGAACAGGTTTTCAGGCGTTTATAGGACTGTTTCTAATGGTTTCTGGTACTTGTATGAGTTTGAGGAGGGAAGGTCTATGTTCATCAAGAAGATCTCTCATCTCCCCTAATGCAGACTAGAGGGAGTGGGGGAAAGATGGCAAAATGTAGCAGGGGCTATCCTCCCATTCTGGTGGCAGAAGAAAGATGCTCATAACCCCACGTTCCAAGTATCAAGCAAAGACACTTCTTCAGAAGCTGCCAAAGTAGAATTAGAGGGGTCTTAGCCCCAGTGGAAATTACAGTGGAGCTATACATCCAGAGGGGCAACTAGCTGTGGGGCTGCTGTAGTGCTGGGGACTATGGGTCATTGGAAAACACAAATTTTAGCCAGTATTGTGTGTAGTTGGGTATATGCAAAGTTGTTTTAGAGCCTGCTGGGGGCTGGTAGCCCCAGTTGGGGACCTACCTCTTTGAAAGGGACAGTGTCTGTGTGCCAGGGATTCTCTGACTGTTCTGAACTTTTATGGGAGACTCTGAACAACTCTCCCACCTGATAAATTATTAAAATGTCTTTTATTTTATATAGTGGGTTATTAAGATTGCTTGCTGAGGAAATTTTGATTCTTGTGTTTCATAACTTCTGAGTATTTACTTGCAATTCTGGCATTCTTTTGGGATAGTTTTTTTACATGATTTGCATTGACAGCCAGGGAGGAGAGGGCATGGGAGGAAAGGTGAGTGTCTGCATTTCAGAGCATTGGCTCTGAAAAATCCAGATGAGAAGCTGAGCAGCAGGAGAGAGGTCAGTGGAGAAGAGAGATTTGTGAGTCAGTAAAGCTGTGTAAGGGAATGAGGTCGGTCTGGAATAAGGTTAAGAGGGTAAAAGGAGGATTTTAAGTGGCAGCAAGAAAACATGGTGAGGAATGGGAGAGGAGGAAGGTGCTCTGAGTGTGTGTAATAGAAAACTCGGGATGATAGGAGACTACAGAAAGGAGGAAAAGATGCGGGCATAAAAAAATGCATTCTCTAAAAAAAGATGCAAGAGTGCCTGTTGCTGTCGAGAAAGTCTGCTCATATATTGAAATGAGGAAGAGAAGGGTGTGGCAAAGGGCAAAATACAGAAGTGGGCTGGGTTAGTGCTTTAGCAGACCATTGGAGATTTTTTTTTTTTGGTTGCATTTAGTAAGTGTCATACTGACACCAGGATCTTATTAATTATATCTTTACCTTTCCATAAAGGGACTTCTGATGTGATGGCTTTTTAGACCTATTTAACTTCTTAACTATTTTTAAGACTACTTGCACTTCCTCGGCATCTAAAGCACTTGTGGTGTGAGCCTGTAGAGAAAGTAGTCTGTTATCGAAAAGGTTGTGCACCTCTTAGGTTTTCCAGGAAATGGAAATGAGGATAGGTAGTCCAAAATGTTGAATAGCAGCTCGTGCATTTTGACATAGGTAACTCTTTGTCACGTTAGGTGACTATGGTAAAGGAACACATCATAGAAGCTGCTCTAATGAGTTGCAGTGAAACAATCCTCGGTGTGTATTAATACTTGTGTACAAGTGGGGTTTGTGTATAGCATGTTTGGAGCCGAGGGAAATGATCACGTGCTTTAGATAGTCTTATATCTGTGTTCTTACATGGAAAAATGAAAACGTTCACCTCCTAAGTAAGTTGTGATCTAAATTGTGCATGATATACAAGGAATTTAACCAAAAGATAAGCAGGGTAGAGTGTAGGTGGCCGATGTTGCAGGTTAGTGAGAGGTACCTGTTGCATGTGTGCTTTGCTCTTGTCCAGTTTGATGGAATTTGGGGACAGGCTGAAATGTCAGCTGCTGGTATGGTAGGTATGAGAAGGCAGACAAAGATTAAGCAGGGTTGAAGTCATGCAGTATCTGAAGGGCAACAGGAGTACGTCAGTTGATGTATGAATAAAATATAAGCAGTAGAAAGTTGAATAACATCTGAGGGGCACCAAGAGGAAATTTTCATTTCCTTAATTTTAATTACGCTTTTCTTCGCAAATTCTTACTGCGCTGTGCAGTGTGTTGTTTGTAAAACCACATGAAAGGTGTGGCATTGCCAAGTTCTATCCGATGTGAGTTTACTGTGGAGGGGGCAGAGGCAGGACCTCTGTGGTGCCTAACCCGTGTCTTACACGTGTGGTCTCTGTCACAAGGTTGAGGAGTTTTAGTGGGGCTGTGCAGCTTCCCCCTTTCTTCTCCTCTGCATCTTTATCTGTGTATTCTGTGTTATTCCGTACTTGCTATGTTGTTGCTAATATGTTTTTTCTTTGGATTTTTTTTTTTTTATTTTAGCTCTTAAATAAGAATGTGAAACTGAGTTGGGTGCTACCACAGCTGCTTTGTAAGCAGTATGAGCATTGCAGGTTGCAGGCTTGGGTGACAGTCCATGGGTAAACTTCATTCTTGTGGTACATGCTGTAGAAGCACTTGCCCTGAAATGGACACTTTTGGGTATAGCTAGAAAGGAAGTGGAATTATAAAAGCATAGAAAAAGGATACATACGGGTAAAAAAAAAAAAAAAAAGCAATGCTGGGAGACACAGAAGAAAATGTGGAGGGGGCTGCAATGATGCAAGTTATACTGCAAGGTGTGCCTGTGTCTGAGGTCCAACATGGGAAGGAGCAGAATTGTAGGTCCTCTCCACTTCATGAATGCTCAGGTTGCTCAAATGAATTAAAATAAGCACAGTAAACTCTAGTATCTCTAAAATAGCCAGAAAATCTCATTGGTTACGGATTCGCATTCATGAGGTACATTTTCAGGTTAATTTTGGTAAGTGACACTTAATTTTGATAAAAACAGTATTAAAATTTGTTTCTGAGTTTTGATATTAATTCTGATGTTGACTGTTCTGAACACAGAGTTCAAGATGCAGTCAATACATGAGGAATGCGTTGTTTTCACCTCTGCCCTGATGTAGAGCAATATTCTGCAATGTGTTGGAATGGGACTGATGTATGTTACACTTCCTAGAAATATTATGCAGAGGTTTTCAAAACATTCTGTTTTAATGTTACTGAAGTATCCAAGAGTTTCACAACATCTAACTGCATGGAACATCTTGGCTCAAAACTCAGCTAAACAGAACTTTATAGGCAGGGTTATAATGTCATCTGGGGGAAAAAAATTGTTATTTTTTTTAACCTGTTGACAATGATTTCATCCATTTTTTGTCTCCTCATGAAAATGGTAAACAGACATTTCTTAAAGCAGTGAGTTTTTTGTTCCCATGCCATATTCCTAATACTTGCTTCTGGGTCTTGCCTCTTCAGTATGCACTTCAAGGTCTTTCCCTGAGGATTGCAACATTTTTAGTCTGTTCATGCAATGAAAGTGAAACATGGAATGTTTTTCTTCTCCTGATGTTTGTCTGCAACTGCCAGAGTGTTTTGTCCTAGGAACATCTCATTCAAATTGTTGTGGTTGCTACATCTGACTTCTATTGTGCATGCAGAAGCTTTGTCCCTGGATATACAGCCTTCACAACAACAGTTACTGTGTATGCCTGAATTATTCTGACTATATTCACTGTTCTCAGAAGACAGAAATGTTAAAGAACATGCTGCACTTTAGGGACAGGAATGAAGGACTCCTAAAATTGCTTATGCTCTTAAGGTTCTCATGAAATCATATCCTGAGCCTTGTTGCAGAAACATCCCTGCCTAGTTAAATGTGGACTTGATGTCATGATTATATGTTACTGTCTGTCAGTGGCAGCTCTGAGTTAAAGCTTGGTGTCCTCCACCTTGACTCACAGTCTTTTTTTCCATGTTGTCAGTTCATAGGTCTGCTGGTTAGCTTTCTGGCTTTTCTGTAGCTGGGTTAAACCATAATTATCTGGTTTAAAATACAGTGTCTTTTCAACTTGAATTTCACAAATCTTGCAGAGAACAGCCACCAAGATGGACCTTTGATATAGTGATTGCTGAAACATTTTTCTTTACATATTAGGGGGTTTTGCCATGCTGGTGTTGTTGATGACTGTTAACAAAGAAGGATTGATTTTTGCCATAATCATGTAAACAGCACCCAATATTCTCATATTGCAGGCTATTAAATTTATAAAATGGGGTGGGAAAAGTTTATTATAACTTACTTCTGTCATGGATAGAAATGAGCCAGATGTAAACCTGCTACTTTTCTCTGACATTTTCATGTAGAAAGTTCTATTTGATTGTGTCATCCTTGACTGTTTCTCTTGCTTTTTATAGTTTCAGGTTATTACCCATAAATTTCAAATTTAGTAGCCAAATATAAAATTTGCTCTGAAAACTTGGTGGTGTTGATGGTGGAAGAAACTATCCTATGTACCTCTTAAGCTTTGTACAGACTACTGCTGATGCTGAGGAAAATACAGAAAGCATCTGGTAAAAAGGAGATAATGAAAGTGGTAAAAGGGCATCTGTAGTTATTTCACTTAAGCATCCATCCTGTGTTAACTGCAAAGTGTTCATAGAGCATTATAGTAAAACTGTTTTATTTTTAAAATTGACACTTCGCCATAAATTTGATATGTTGACCTCTTTCCCAATTGTGAATACCTGATGCTTCTTTTCACTCCTCCTTTTTTGCCCATTCGTAGTATTTCTATAACAACTGAAAGGGCTGAATGAGTTGTGAGAAGTAACGGTGTTTTTATGAGATGAGGTTTATGTAAGACCTTTGAAGAGTGAACCTTATGTTGCTTATATTTAGATTTCAACATATTGGCAATTTTTAATTCCTTTGCTAGCATAGTACTGCGAAAATACATAATGGAGAAACAAGAGGGTAGAATCTGAGCTGTCTTTCCATTACTTATAAACAAGGTTACCCTTGGTTTTTTTCTGTTACAGTGTAAGATTCTCTTAATTTGGAGCTAGCTCGAATTGCTGGGTGCTTATAACTGCATTGTCAGCTGAACAGCCCTGAAAATCCCAATGCCATTCCACTTGGTGCTGGGCAGAAACAGTACCAAATTCTCTGCATTAATTTGTTTTTCTTTCCTTATTTACTTCTAAACAGCTGAAATTAGTGCTGGGAGTCAGGAGAGGAGAGGGTTAGGGGTTTTCAGAGATCAGCTTCATTCTAATAAGATTTAAGGGTAAAGGGTAAAGCTTGAAGTAGTTTACCAGTGAGTTCACTTAGTGTTTCAGCTTTTTAGGTTTTTGAGCTTGCTCCCTAACTAAAATCTTGCAATATTGTCTGCAAAAGTTCGATTAAAAATATTAAATACATTTGTTTCCTGAGAGCAAGACAGGAACAGATGTGCAGCTCTGTTGCTTGTGCATTCAGTTACTTTCCCATAATACTTTGTTTGCAAGTTATTGTGTATTTGTTGTATAAGCTGAGCTCTGGCTTCCTTACTGATTTAATTTTTAAATCCAAATAATTCTTTGTGACAGGAAAATCTATTCTCCACACTCCCGTCACTGCTGCATGGTTTTTGGTCTGTACTGGGCGTGTTGATTACCATACTAACTTCAAAATTCTTAGTGAAAAGCTGATTTTATATTCAACACTTTAGAAAGGTTTTTGCATGTCCTGTCTTGGTGGGTCAGAAATTTTTGACAGGTGATCATGTAGCAAATGGTGTTGTATTCAATTACTCTGGTTTGGCGGAGTTCTGTTAGCTTTTTGAAACCTGTTTGCGAACCCCAGGTTTTTTGGTTTGCTGTTTTACCACACAGGCTTTCCACAGGTTGTGACAGCTTGGTCTACAATGCTGGTGTATGTAGGGGGATGCCTCCATTGAGTGATTTCAAGCTTACTACATCTTGTAATCCATGCATTCATATAATTCTAATGTAAGTAAATTATGAGTTTGAAAAGTGAGAGAATGAGCTCCATTTCTGTACATTTATATCTCCTAGATAGAGTTATAAGCAACTTGTGCTTAATATTTTTATGTGGTAGAGCTTCCATTTTTTAAATCCATGTTACAAGCCAGAAATCAAACAGACTGTTCAGCTGTTTCAGTGCATACCTCAGTGTTAAAATAGATGTTTTCAATTCTTCAGCAGTGTGTAAGCTTTCACAGACTTTCTGTGAATATGTCAAATTTGTAACTGGCTACAGATCCATCAGTTGTCTTGTATGGAATCAATTCTCACCAGGCTGAATGGGGTTAATGGAGCTGACAGAAAGGTAACTGTGGTACAACCAATTTGCCACATTCTTCATTTGGTTTGATCTGAGTAGTGGAGGTGGGTGGGTGGGTCAGGCTCACTGTACCTCTGCCTCTACTTGATTCTCAGTTCTTTTGAAAGGTGCCCTCGGGCAATTCAAGCCGTGCTGTGACAGCAAGTTCTTGATTCAAATCAACATTCAAGCAGCTAAGGACAGGCAGTATTATCCTGAGCTACACTTAACCCAGCGTTCATTCACTTATTAAGTGTCAAAATATAGTAATAATTACTTATTTTTATCCTTTCCTATGCTTGCAACCAGGATCTCAGAACACTTGCTCCAACCTGCCGATGTGTTAGATCCTGCCTGGTGGCTTGGCCCATGCACATGGTGGTTGCAGCTCCACCTTGTTTGTGCCCGTGTCCCTTTTGTTTGCATTATTTATTACTGTATCTGGTCATCAGCATAGGCTACCGATGGTCCCCACTAATCTTCCAGTCTCACACTAATCACCTTGACTTTCACTAAGGTCATTCAGTGGGTGTTTCCAAGGCTTTCCCTTACCTTCTGATTTCCATCCCTAGGTGTGTTAGAAGAAGTGTGGAAGCCTATGTGGAGGTCTGTTGGCAAAGAGAGTGACTTCTTTGAATGCCTGGCAGGCCAGCAGCCCCCCACCCCACCTGCTAGCCTGTGATTTTTCCAGCCTCTGTTACTCCAGACGTTTTCAGATGGATGTAAAAAACACAACTGACCCCAAATTGAAGATCTGAGGAATCACCCTATGCAATGCTTTGCCCTACTGCTGGTTATTGGTTATTTTAGCATGGATGTGCACGCTGGTTTATGTTACTACATGGCCATAAACAAATACACAGGTTAAATTCCACTGGCTATGTGCCTTGGAAATTTGATGTGTAACACCTGTAAGTACATTTGGTAAAAAATTATAAAAGTTTGGGCTGTCTGTCGCCAGATTTATTTCCCACTTTTTGAAATAGCAAGGAGCTAAGGACAGTGGATTCCTTAAGTCCTCAAAATACAAGATTCTGCTTTTGACTTTTTGTAAAGAGACAGGTGGGAACAGAGTGTGAGGGAAATGGTGGGTGATGAGAGCGGTGTGGGGTCTGCCTCTTCTGGCAGTGGGTAGCTCACTTACAATGTGAAACTACTGCTGGAATCTTTCGTTTTCTTTCATAACTCATCTCCATTGCAGGTGTGCACACTGTTTTGAAAGGTCCATTGCTTCATTTTTGACATTATATAGCACTTACAGCTTTATATCACAGAAATAAAAATGATAGACCATGTAAGCAATGGATGTTCCTGTATGCATTTAGAAGACACATTTAGCACACATGTACAAAAGAAATGATACAACCGTAGCCTTCCAAAGGTCTCAGAAAATTATTCAAATAGGTTAAATAGATGTTTATTCTCCACATGTGGAAAGCATCTAGCAATGTGGTAAATCATTTTTGGAAGGAGGGAAACAAAGGATTAAGTCTTGAATATAGGTAACTAAATATTTTCTTTCTAAAATAATGTTTCTAGAAAGTGCTCACTTTTTTTTGCCTGAAAGCCTTCACCACTTACTCTTTTCAGCAAGTACAAAAGGACAGAATTGCAAACAAGTTTTAATTTTAAAAGCTTCAGCTTGCTGACTGTATTTGTCAAACTATACATGTATGCAACATCTCTTCTGAATTAAAATCTAAATATTTGTAAACAGTTCTTATAACTAACAGAAGAAAGAGTGGGCAATTTTACCATTCCAATACGTTTTCCTAAGTATCCGGGTGCCTCCCTAGGACTAGGAAATAAAATTCTGGGACTGTGATCTGTAGATGTCACTTCCATTTCATTGTGGCCGTATCTCTGCACTGTTTTCTTGCTGACATGTTGCAGCTTTACATTTCTGTAAATAAATACATAAAA
This sequence comes from Melanocharis versteri, assembly GCA_013397845.1. NCBI lineage: Eukaryota > Metazoa > Chordata > Aves > Passeriformes > Melanocharitidae > Melanocharis > Melanocharis versteri. The sequence continues at coordinate 223,025 of VZTG01002722.1, read as the reverse complement.
TCTTTAAGATATTTTCTTCGCTGAATCAGTGGTTTTTCTGAGAAGAAACAGTACATAGAGTTTCAGCTCAGGGGAAATAGTGACTGGTTTCGTTTCTGACCTAAGAGTTAAGAATGAAAATGGTTGAGCATATAACTAACAGAAAGCTTGACTCAGAAGAGTGGTGACCTAGCTGTTGTTTAATAATTTACCAGAGTAATTCATAGCACTGGACAAAATTAGCTTTGTTGTTAAACTCTGATTTCACGATTACTTGCAGGTGAAATTACTTTTGGCTTGTCCCAGCTTTAACTTCTTAGAAATCTTACTTTTAAATAAATGCATAGTTTAATGTGGAAGCAGAATACTTGGATGCCCATTTTCCTATAAGGTGCTAAGTTCCTTCATTTCTTTGATTGCATGAGCACATGGCACGGAAAGATGTACAACCATCTGTTCCCAGTCCCTCAGTTATAATGATGATAATTCCTATGGTCCCTCCTTATAACAATTCCAGTGGTTTGGTGAGTGAGGAAGGTTATTTACAGAACAGCCAGATAGCAGTGTTGAGGAGTAAATAATACTGAATAGCAGTGGGCCTGGGTGATTGGATGATTAATTCTTTCTGGTCAGATATGATTTGGGGCTTTTTTACTTGATGTCCCCTGACAGGTTTCTATGAATCTGAACAATGCTGCTTGCGGTTGCATTGTGCATCCCCAGAAAACCTTGCATATCATAAACTTAAGTAGCAATGCAGCTAAAGTAGGTCAGCCCCTTAGAATGTGTGGAGAAGATCCTTTGGATAAAGAACTTGTGGGGCCAGATCTTTAATGTATTACTGATGATTTGTGCACACTGAAAAACTGGACATTAGTAACCTAACAGTCTTTTAGCATTAGTTGTTGTATAACTAATACTCTCAGTGTTCAGTCATGAAAATTCTGTAACTAACTGGAAAGCAGTTCAGTGTAGAAAAAGGGTGCTGGAGAAAGTTGATTTGGTGACTGACATCCTCTTCCCTGAGAGGAATGGTCCTGCAGTGGCAGTCTTTGCACTGGTAGTCTAAGCCACTTCAAAACTAGGTGAGAGGTGGAAAAATAAGATTCCATCTCAAAAGCAAGGGATAAATTAGCAGCCAGGAAAAGCTGTACCAAATTGCCGTGTCCTTTGCAGCACTGGGCGAGGCAGTGCTGCCAGCTGAGTCATTCCTCCTGCTCTCACGGTCAAACTGGCAGTACCAAGATAGTAACTGACAGCTGGAAAAGCAGCTTCTGTTGAAGGATTTGCTGGTTTGTTTTCCTCTGGGACAACAAGTTCATAATTCATAAGTTCTAAGTTCATAATTAAGGTCCTAGGTTTTTGCTGTGCTAGGATAAACCTGCTTATTTTTGACTTTTTAAATATAGAGTAATAATCAGTTCAGGTTAGGCGAGTGAACGCAGAGCTTATTGCTTTTTTGGAAATAATAGGTTCATGCAAGGTTATGTGTGTGCAGGCAGACTTCCAAAGGAACTTGATAGGAGGCTGGAAACTCCAGTGATTGTTACATATCCTGCCAAGCTTGCTGGGTTGATGAGAGGTCTCATGTCTCCAGATCAGTATACTGTGATAGGAGGACACGGTGGAAAAACTGCTCACCCTTTGAAGAATGCCCCTGATTGTGATGCCACTTCATAAAAAGTCAGGAAAAAGTGGATTCCTTCCCACTGCAAAGTCCTGTTCTTCACACTGTGTGCTTAATGTGGGCTCTCTTATGAAGAGCAGCAAAAGAAATATCTTCTAAGCATCACTGCCAAAAATTACCATGCTTGCTCAAGACATTTTTATTCTGTATTGCTGTTGTAGGTTCGGATGGTTATTCAGCTGGCTTCCTGCCTGGTGTCCCACATCACTGCTACACCTTAAAGAGGCTGAGGACAAAATGCTAAAATGTAAGTCTTTGGTTTTTAATAAGTTTCATAGATATAACTAGATTTTCTATGAATTTACATTAAATATAATGAAAGAAGTTTTTCAGTATGGCTTTTACACTGTGATGAAATGAACAGGTTTAAAATTACATTTTCATTTTTCACTTATGTAGATATTTGATTAGAAGCTCTCTTCTTTGAGAGGAACTCCTATTGGAGCTCCAGTAGTTTCAGTAGAGTGTACTTGATATTTCGTCAGGCATGTCTAGCAACACAATTTTTTCCCATTTTTTCTCCAGGTATTGCAAGCATATACAATAAACGATACGTGTATATATCTAATGGAAATAAAATATGGACACTGACGTTCTCTCCAGACCTTTCAAATAAAACTCCGCTTGTTCTCCTGCATGGGTTTGGAGGAGGTGTTGGACTGTGGGCTCTCAACTTTGAAGATCTCTGTGAGAACAGGACCGTTCATGCTTTCGACCTCTTGGGATTTGGACGTAGCAGTAGACCACACTTTGACACTGATGCTCGGGAAGCAGAAAATCAGTTTGTGGAATCCATAGAAGAATGGAGAAAGGAGGTGGGGCTAGAAAAAATGATATTGCTTGGACACAACCTAGGTGGATTCCTGGCTGCTGCTTACTCCTTAAAATATCCATCAAGGTATGTGAAAATAAAGGAATGAAGGGATTCATTTTCTGTATTAGACTAGTGATTTTAATACAGATTTTATTTCATCAGGCTCTTTATAGATAATCTTTATGTAGATGACTCTGATGATTTAAAGAAATGATACTAAATTCTAAGACCAACGTATTAATTGTATGGTTTGTTTCCAGGTGAATAAAATAGGTAGATATTGTAGACATGGTTTTCTGTATACTTTTCCATACCTCTTCAGTTCAGTACCCCCTTGCCATGTTGTAAGGTGAAATAGCAATGAATATATTTATGGGTGAATGTTTTGTCTCAAAGATTGTTTTGTGAAGGGAAAATAGGCCTGTTTCTGCCAAACTTCCCACTCTTATGGATAACATTGAAATTTGTGAATATAATTCCCCTAGGTAATTTCTGCCTATATGCTGGCAGTCAGCCTGGTGCCAGCAGGATGATGTAAAAATTATTTTAGTGACTCTTTGATTTAAATTGTCTGTATGCCACTTCATATTTCTTCTTTGTGAGACAACCCATCTGCACCAGTTCTCTAATTGTATTTCATCAGCATTTTCTGCACCATGTTGTGTCCGACAGTTAATACATTTTTTTTTTCCCATAAAGTAGTAATTTGTTTCTTTTATATATCTGGTTATAAGTCTGGTTATATATCCCCTGCTGAGCTAGGATCCCACCAACTGAGATAATTCTGTATCAAAAAAGGACAATGCTTTTGTTGGGATACACATAGTGGTCTCCTATGAAAAACTGAATATAAGCTTAACTCTCCACATCGTATAGCAGATTCTATATTATACTAAACATATCTTACTCTTTCTTGTCTTCTTGTCAAGTTTTACTGTTTCTTTGTTTCTCACTTGGATATATTTGAAGTAATTTCGTGCATAATGTTTCCCTAAGACACTTTGCCTTTTCCTTTCTAAATGGACAACAGTTAGCACAAGTGGCTGGAAATGATGTGTGAAAATAGGTGTGTTTCTAAATCCAGAATTGCGATAAAGAAATGCAGTCCTCTGCTTTAGGGATATAAACCTATTATCCTTTTACTTATAAACTAACTTCTAGCTAACTGTAGTTAGCTTTTTGTAGGGATCACTTTTAAGTTCCTTACCTCTTTTTCTAAAGTATCTATAAATGGCGCTGTCCTATCCCTATGGGATGGGATATTGGTTTTGCCCACTGCTGGCTTACATCAAAAGTGATGCTTTATTTTCATGCCTCGCTGTGCTTAAGTTGGGGTTAATTAATTGGAGGATGTTTCAGTTTGTGCTCTCACATTACTAATGTTTCTCTGAAATTACATTAAGGCCATCGAAATAACAAATTGACTGTTAGGGTCTTAAAAGAGCATTGAATCAAGTGATAAATATAGCACAGCTTTCAGCCAGGTTATCTAACAATGCATTAGAGGCTTAAGGGATTCTGGATACATATTGTTAGGAAAGTAGATCTGTTTCTCCAAGCATAGATGATCCGTTAATTTGCTACACTGTACCAGAGTTGTTCATGGAAAATCCGAGGCTACTAATCCAAAAAGATTCCCGTTTAGCATATTGCCAAGTTGAAGTGGGTCATGATTTTCAAATACTGCAATTTCTGGACATTTACTTTTAGAATGATTCTCATGGTCGACTTCCCATTACCCTGGGTTATGTTTTAGGCTTGATTACCAAAAGGAGAAATGTCAAATAGGAAGGAAACTATTAAGAAAGGAAACATGAAAACTAGCTTACTGTATTTTAATTCATTTGTTTGCTGTATTATACTTAATGCCAGAGTTTGTGCACGGAATGCGTGGCCATCCTGAATGGCTCCTCATTGCTTGCACTGCTTTGCCTCTGATCTCTCCTGCTTGGTTTGTACAGTTGGATTCTACCCTGGCCTCTCGTACTGTTGTTGTTTGCTGCAGGGTGCAGGTATGCTCGTAGCTGGGCCAACAACCAAGAAACATCTTTGTGAGGTTAATCCTTTCCAACCCTTCATTCCATGCACAGGTTTTTGGTTAACTGATCATAATCCAGAAATAAATAGCTTTTGGGATCATTTCTGGCATCGTTTTAGGCACTATGAACTCTTCTGTGTTAATACTAATCTCATGGCTTTAGCAGGGAAGGATCATATGAAGGAAAAAGTAAAGAGAAAAAGATAAAAAGTTAGAGATAAAAATATAAAAACCATAGATGGATTTAGGTTAGATAAGACTTTAGGATCTAGTCCAACTGTTAACCCAGCACTTCCGAGTCCACCACTAACCTGTGTCCTTAAGCACCGTATTCACACATCTAAATACCTCCGAAGATGGGTACTCAAATCACTTTCTTGGGCATAGTATCATCAAGTGGTATAGGTTGGAAGGGACCTAAAAGATCATCTGGTTCCAAGCCCCCTGCCATGGGCAGGGACACCTCCCACTAGACCATATTGAACAAGACAGCCTGTTCCAATGCTTGACAGACCTTTCAGTGAAGAAATTTTTCCTAATATCTAATCTAAACCTCCCCTAACACAACTCAAAGCCATTTCCTCATGTCCTATTGCTACTTGGGACAAGAGACCAAGCCCTACCTTGCTACCACCTCCTGACAGGTAGTTGTGGAGAGCGATAATGAGGAAGCTGCCGTGGAAAATCATCTTAAATATGGAAAACTATAGTTAAGAGTCACTTTTTTCCAGAAATCACCACTATCTAGGACAGTTAAGAGTAGGTGTTATTATGGGATTAAACGGAAGAGGGACAACTTAAGGGAAAGGGATAATTCCAATCTACCAGGATGAATTAGAATTTTGCTTGAGGGGGACCCACAGCATGAAGTGATCGATAGTTACATGTGCTGGAGACTCCTACTACACTCTCTGTACTGATATTCCTTTGAGTAATAATTTTACAAATTGTCTCTCTGATGTTTTCTTTCATGACCTAAAATCAATAAATTTAGAAGACTACTGCTAGTTTTGCTCTGCCTTTCTCAGTTCAAATTTAACTTTGATAAGATGATTTTTCAGTTAAATTGTGTCTCTTCTTTGAACAGAGATCTTAGACTTCTAGCAACTTCACTTAAATGAAACAGATGCAATTATCCTCTTTTCTGGCAAATTAAACTGCTCCTGCAAATAATATTGACTGAGCATTTAGATTAGGCTATTTTTAGAAACAGAAACAAGGCTATCCTTTCTCTCAAATGTTTGTGACGGTGAGTATCTATAAAATACTGGGTATCTCTTTGTGACACGTACTTCCATGTTTCTGGTTCATACATATGATTAGGTGCAATTCACTCTCTAATTAGCAATTGAAATCAAAATGGTTGATGAATCAGAAACTAGATAATAAGCCTCTGTGATAGAAGTGACTAAAGTAGGCTGTATGTATGTATCTGTAAGACAGATAGCACGTTTTCATCATGCTAAGTTGAAGAAAAGCTACTGTACTTTAAACCGCTGAACCTTTTTTGCCAACAGGGTCAAGCATCTTATCTTAGTGGAGCCATGGGGTTTTCCAGAGAGGCCTGACAATGCTGAACACGAAAGACCAATTCCAATCTGGATCAAAGCACTAGGAGCTATATTGAGTCCATTTAATCCATTAGCTGGGCTAAGAATAGCAGGACCCTTTGGTGAGTTCTAGCTACTCTTAAATACCATTGCTATTTTGGTTAAACATAAACATGGAGCAGACAGTGATAAGCTTTTTTGCAAGTCTGAATCACCCACAGAGGAAAGAGTTGGAGGAGAAAGTGGGAGTGGTTGAAGAAAGTTTGAACTCTTAAGGAAAGAAGGCCAACTCTTGATATTAGAAATACTAGTGCAGTAGTTTACAGCAAGCTGCAGTATATGATTTGTACAGGCTTCAGTTATAGTGAATTGGATGATGCAGATGTCTGTTGGGGAGCCCTGACAAAGAGGCATGAATGTGAAAGGTTTTTTTCTGGATGCCTCTGGTCACGGTCCATTTAGCTTCCCTTCTAATTCCAGTTTGATGAGCAAATGGGATTTCCGAATTCCCTTAACTTAGAAGGCAGTCTCTCATAAATGCAAAAATTTTTAGCCTGAGTTTAGAGAAGTTGAAACTGGGTTCTTTCCATTAGCCATTTTCTTACTACTCTAGCAAATCTTGTGGGCCTCACTGGAGTCCTGCATTATGGTGGCAGTTCATATTTTCATTTCTTCAGCAGCACTGATGGGATGGTAGGTAAACTCTCTATACTCTAATACCAGGGCTAGGTAGGGCTGACCAAAAATACTACGGTTTTAGTTCATCTGGGGAGTGGAGAGAAGAGTGTAATAATATCTTAAAGTCATTATATGTATTTGTTCTAGAGGAGAAAGAGGTTATCTGTCTGGTACTCTCTGTGCTACAGAAGTATCTTCTGGAGAGGCTTGGAAAAAGATATCCTTCAGGCCCCTCTCAAGTGATAATTAACTCACCTCTTCATCATTTTTGGTATTCAATCTGAAGATAAACTCGTGAGATTTCTAGGCTTTGTTTACATTTAAACCACATCTGTTTCCTAAATCTATTTCTATAGACTATATATTTTAATATGCTGATTTGTTTGTTTCTTTTTAATAGTGTGACAAATTTAGTTTTTCAGACAAGCAACATGTTTTGTACAAACAGATTTTTTAAAAGTAAAATGCTAATTTGATTAACAAAACAACCTGGAGCATATTGAGTGATATGCACTGATTTAATGTGTTCTATCCACTAAGTAGTGCATGCATAAATCAATCCACATGGGAAAATTCAAAGCTGAAACTGTCTCCCTTAGCAATAAGTGCAGTCAAATCATGCTGCAGAAGCAGACTCTGTCTTGGCAAGGTGTCCCCAAACCTAGCTTTGCTTATAGGTTGCCATGGAGGGCAGTGCCTTTAAAAAAATTTTCATCTGTTTCTCCCTACACTGGTAAAAAAGTTTTCTGTCACCAACTTAAGTTTTTGACAGGTGAAACATAGTTCTTGGAGAAGGTTAGGTCTAAAAACTGTGCTGCAAGTAGGTGTCAGACCTAACCTGATGAAGGCACTGAACTGAACCCAGGTTTCATTCCACGTGCAGATGTGCTTAAGCTGATGGGCAGACATCATTGTTTGAACCTCACTCTAAAGCCAATTGCTCTTGTTCAAAGGTATGAGTTAGGCGCTTAAATGTGAGCCAAGTTCATTGGGATATCACAATAGTATCACACAGTTATTTAATCAGACCCGCAGGCGAATACTTTAAAAGAGACAGAATCCAGAGATACTTTTTTCTTTGAGTGGTTTCCAGGTAGTTGATCTGCATGTTTTCCTTCACTTAACCGGAACAGTCACCCAGGAGTTTCACAGTTTGGTGGGGGTTTGGTGCTTAGGTTGGATTTCTGAATTCCATTCCTAGAGCTGGATGCCTGAAAATTCCTCAGAACAACAGAAATGTCACTGTGACCACACTCTTTTTGTGGAAATCGGTGTCTTCAGTGTTTCTTACAGCATTTTCATAGACACTGTGGAAAACATCAGCCAGACAATTCAGAATTTCTTCAATAAATATTACAACAATGATTAACAGTCTGATTTCATTCCAAAACTTGTTCCAAGGTCCAATCCTTGTTTCATTCTCCCCTGTAAATTCCCAGGGGAAAAATGTTTTGGAATTGGACCCACAGGCAAAGCACTTCTTGTCAAAACAGAAAGTGAATTCTGAAATTTGGTTACACTTCATGCCATGGTCTCTATGCTGATAGCAGGGCAAGACACAGAATTAGTCTCTTTCTTCCAAGTACTCTCATTCCAAGCCAGCTGTGTTCACTTGTGTTCAAAAATCCCAAACACACAGAAAAAGAAGTCCAGCAATTGTAGTCTATGTAGAGAAAATAGAGCAGAGCCAATTGCCGGACTTTGTAAAAGTCTTCATTGCTTTGGGAGTTAAATCACTGTTTCATAAGGGAATTATTTTGTCTTGCACTGTGTTAGTTTTCCAAATCTGTTTAAAGCATGCATAAGGGCGTGTTGCAATAATCTCAAGGTTACAAAAGCATAGATCACTGTGACAAGGTCTACATAAATAATACCAGGCCTTTGCCCAGGGTTGGGTGGGAAGAAGTGACATCATCATAATCGCACAGATTAACAGTGTGAAATTCCTGCCATCTGGAGACAGGGAAACACAACCATGAACAGTCACACTCAATGTCCACATGGAGACCAGTGATGAGTATTGTTCGTCACAGATCAGTGTTGGGATCGGCTGTTATGCATCTTTGTCAGCAACATGGACAGTGGGATCGAGCACACCCTCAGCAAGTCTGCTGCTGGCACCAAACCGTGTGTTCAACAAGCTAGAGGGGAGGGATGCCGTCCAGAGGGACATGGACAGGCTTGAGAGGTGGGCCCGTGAAGTTCAACAAGGCCGTGTGCAAGGTCCTGCACCTGGGTCAGGGCAATCCCAAGCACCTCTGAACAGAGAATAGATTGAGAGCAGCCCTGAGGAGAAAGACCTGGGGTGTTGGTTGATGAGAAGCCCAGAATGACCCAGCAATGTGTACTCGCAGCCCAGAAAGCCAGCCACGTCCTGGGCTGCATCAAAAGCAGCATGGCCAGCAGATTGAGGGAGGTGATTCTCCCCCTCTACTCTGGTCTCATGAGACCCCACGTGGAATACTGCATCCAGCTCTGGGGCCCCAGTATAAGAATGTTGGAGACATTCCTGTTGGAGATAGTCGTGAGAAGGGACATGAAGATGATCAGAGGGCTGGCGCACCTCTCCTATGAAGACAAGCTGAAAGAGTTGGGATTCAGAACAGAAGGCTTTGGGGACACCTCTGTAGGAGCCTTCCAGTACCTAAAGGGGGCCTACAAGAGAGCTGGAGAGCAACTTTTTACAAGGGTGTGTAGTGATAGGACAGGGGCTAATGGCTTCAAACTGAGAAGTTTAGATCAGGTATTAGGGATGACTTAATACTCTTAGACTAAGATTAGCCTTGTGGTGAGGCTCTTGTCCCAAAGATCCAGCTGGTCAATGTAGAAGAGGCTTCTTCCTTAGAGAAATGATTCAGAAAAGATGCATAAGTTTAGAAGGCCTGAACTGGCCCCTGAAAAGACCCACTTATCTACTGGCTTGTTAGGAGAGCATGAGGACAATGGTTTTCAACATTAAATCTCTTCATTTACACTAGTACTTGTGCCTTATATTAAGATTTCTACACCTGTTTTACATCTTAGACTTCTGTTCTTTCAACCACACACTAGATAGATGAACTAGCTTTGGAAGCAGACTGTTCTGTAAGAGGAGAGGACAGACTTAAGCAAGAAAAACACCCCAGCTTTTTCAGCAGTGCCTTCTGGTCGTGAAAGGTGTGGTGCATTTAGCCTACCCAGTGCTGCCAGAGCAAGGAGAAAGAGACTAAATTGGTGACAAAAAGACGCTGCTTAGCCCTTTTGCTGGTCCTCATTGTAGGTTTCTTCTATTGCTGTAGTGACCCTACTCAAACATTCCCCATATGTATTCAGTGGGGGGAGCAGCATAAAATTCTTTAGAGTATTTATATTTCATTCCTATTAAGTGTAATTCCATTGTTTTTCCCTAAGACATGCAAGTGGTAAAACCAAACACAGGTTTAGAAGCCCCGAGTTCCAAGGGGATGTATTTTGAGGGCTCTAATGAAAAGTATCAGGCAATCTGATAACCTAATTTATACTCCTTCCCCCTCTAATAGTGTTCTATGTTCTTAACAGGATTAAGCCTTGTTCAACGTTTAAGACCAGATTTCAAGCGAAAATATTCATCAATGTTTGATGATAACACTGTGGCTGAATATATCTATCACTGCAATGTACAGTCACCCAGGTGAGTATGAATTTCCTGGTGTATGTTTTGAAGTCTGTTGATCATTTACTGAGTGCCTGCTACTCCCTCCAATGGCCATGGCAGCCGTGTGCATGCTGTTTTATTTTTAATTGTGGCATTTATTATGTTGAAGAAGGTACCATTGCACTTTTTCTGAATTCAAGATACTGATAAATGTAAAAAGTGTCCTAATTCTATATTTATTCTCAATTTGTGTTAATTTTGTGAGAGTTTGGGCACTGCATTTAATTAAGTAATTGTTGGAGAATTTTAATGTGTAAAGAATTTCTTGAAAAACTTCAAAAATAAGGCATTTCATTCTTGCTACCACTCGGTCATGCAAAAACATGGGTTCTTTCTGTTGAAAATTATATGTGAACCTTGAAAATTTACTTTTCTTAATTGTAAAAAATCCCAACCTCGTGTACTCCGTGCTACCAAAAGGCAGGGATACTTCAATTTAGATAAAAAGCAGATCCAATGGTAATTGACATTGTTTTGACCTTTTTGAATATCTTGAAGTGGTGAAACAGCTTTCAAGAACATGACGATTCCTTACGGATGGGCAAAAAGGCCAATGCTGCAACGGATTTCACAAATGGATCGAGACATTCCTATCACGGTGGTCTATGGAGCACGTTCATGTATAGATGGCAATTCTGGCAGCACTATCCAGTCGCTGAGACCAAATTCCTATGTGAAGACAATAGTAAGTTTGACTTCTAAAGCAGTCGCTTGTTTTTTGTGTGGATTTGTTTTAAGTCATATCTATGTGCCCAGGTTGGATGGGGCCCTAAGCAACCTGGTCTATGGGGAGGTGTCCCTGCCCATGGCAGGGGGGCTGGAACTGGATGAGCTTTAAGGTCCCTTCCAACCCAAACAATTCTGTGATTCTATGTTTTTTCATGCCAGCTGTGGAAATGGCGTCACTTTTGATTTAGAGCTTGGGGTAATAAGGTCTGTTTTCTGTAACAGAGAGAGACAAGTGTTACATCAGAGGAAACCTAGACAAAAGTGTTGAGTCCCCAGGCTAAGAACAAAACTTACTGTAACACTAGGAGTCAAACTAGATCTGTGAGCAAGGTGATTCATTACTTTGTTCCACAATGTGCTAATAGAAGTTGGTGTTGTGCTCACTGTTTTTGTCTGTGGTTTAAACCACAGCAGTCCTAATATCTCCATATATATATAAGATGGTGGAGAGGCTCTCATAAACTCTCTTCATCTGTCTATATAATGCATTTGTTTCTCTGATAAGAGAGTAGTTTGTACCTGGTGCTTAGGTTCTTGTGAGCATCTTTCAGTAAATCATTGAAAAATACTTAGTGTTGTTTTACTACCTAAGACATTTTTGTTTAGAGGTATGATATTATCATTTAAAATGTGTGCACTTACAACTTGATGCGAATGTGCACACTGCATTTTTTGTTGTTGATTTCAATAAAAACAAACTAATTTAAAAGTATTCTTCACACATTTTCACATCAGTCGGCTGTGGTAATTGAATATGCATACATGTTAAAATGCTGCAAGGTGATAAAATGTTTGAACACACAGGCTGTGATCTTACTGGTGTCTGGAACTGTCTGGACAGAAGTGTACAATATGTAATGTTGATAGTATACTATAACAAGTCATCCAGATAAAATTTTATAACTTGATACAGCTGAATTCAGAGGTGAAACTCAGAGAAAAGACATTGTTATCTGATTGTTTTAAGTGTGTTAAAGAGCACAGATAGATTTCATAAATGTTAACATCCAAACTGAAAGTGTCACTTAACTACTTAACCAGAGAGGGAGTTGTAACAGAAAGTCACTGTTAAAAAATGTACAGTATATTGATAGGATAAACTTATACCATTCAGGCACATTTTTTCCATTCTGGTCAGAGACTTTTAGAAGGGACTGTGGAAAATTTTACTGTATTCCAGGTTAAAATTTTGCCAAGCCAAGTACAGATTCTAAAAGATAAATTGGAGTGGTAAAAAGCCATAGGAGGGCAAGGGCTCTAATGGGACTGGTATGTGGACTGGCAGTGCCATGCTTGGTAAAATGCACAGAAGTTCTGTGGTTTTATTACATGCATTTATTTCTAAGTAATTTTTAGTTTGAGTTTCTGGGAGTTTTTAACACAATAACATAGCTATACTTTTATGAGATTCAGTTAGAGACTTAAGAGAGTGCTTTAAGGAGGGGAGGGAAAAATAGTTCTAAATAAAGATTAGTCTTGGACTGACTGTAAAATAGAAAGCAAACAGGTCAAATACCTTTGCTGTACACTTTGGTGACGGTTTACTTTGTAACATTTTTACAGAGAATAACAAATTATAGAAATAGGCTATTTGAGTGGAGAGTGAAGGGAATCAAGATGCATCAGGAATTTTATATGCAAGGCATATATATCTACTAAGTTTGTTGTGCAGTGACTTGTGCACACTTTAGTGGTGGGGGTTTTTTCAACAAGGTGAGCAGTTGAATAAGCAGTAGTTTTACTTTCTTTTCCTGTGTAGGAAAGTTTCTTCACAAGGAAAAGAAGATTTTGGTATTCCTTATGTTTAGAGTGGTTTTTAGGCTGTATGATGCCAACTCTTAGGTAATGTGTAAAAGCCAGGTCCTTCACCTGTCCCGGTGTTTATTTGTTTGTTACATTTTTGTGATATTGACGCGCTTCTTCACCTTTATCCTCCAGGCTATCCTCGGTGCAGGTCATTACGTGTACGCTGATCAACCTGAAGACTTCAATGAGAAAGTGAAAGACATCTGTGACTCTGTGGACTGAATGTCTTCTGTTCTTTAGAAAGTCATACCGTAGATAGCATTTAATGGCAATACTCTCTAGGAAATCACTAAAGAATGCAGAGCTAATGGAACAGGCTCTGTTTGCACACTGTTTCTTCTAAGAAGCCATTTGCACACTTAAACCACTGAGTGCCTATTTTTTGGGGGGAATGAAGAGGTTTGAAGCTAACTTTGTACAGCTTTTTTTTTTAAATTGTCCTGTCAGATACAAAATTACATGTAGCTTTTGAAACTGGAATTTTCTTCAAAATTTAATTGAACTTTGCACACGTTGAACTCTCTAAAAATGCTGAATTCTCCAACACAGGGAACTGTATCAATAGAGATACATTGTACAAAATGCAATTTGGTTTCTTTATGAATGTTCGTACTTTTTAGCTGATGTTTCATAGCAAGAATATGAAACTGCATATGTATTTTATTTTTGGAACCCAGAACTCCATATACAATATTTTAAGAGGGTTTGTTTTTTAATTGGAGTGGTAACAGCTTATGAAACTGATTTTGGGAAAGGGACGGGGCCAAAATAATGAGCAGTGTCTGTCACTGAAATATGTTTGTTAGTTTGTAAGAAATTGAGGCTCAATATTAGGATATCTATCTTCTGTTGGATTTTATTTCCATTTATCTCAAGGCATCCTTTTCCATCTGTGCAACTTTTACGGAAGACTCAGTTTGTAAGAGTCAATGATGTCACCAGCACTCATGCTTCCATAAATATTTTGATGCATAGATTTCTGTGATTTAAAATACAGAAGATGGCTTGTTAGTTACTCCACCTATTTTTAACACTTTACTGCAAGATTTGTTACTAGTCTAAGTCTAACAATTGTGGATAAGCTGATAAGATTTTGATTAGGGCTAGGAAATATCCACCTGGATAGTGAGCATATTTCCCATTTTCTTCCAGTAGAAAGCCTAGTCCATATTTTAGTGAATTCGGGCTGAAGGAGAGGCAGAGGCAGAATATTGATGTTCTCTAATTGGGAACTACAACAGCTTAATGTATTTTATTTAACGTGCAGCCTCCTTATAGGAAGGATTATTATTGGAATGAACAATACCACTGTAATGAATTACAATTACATGTTTTGGAGATTCTTTATATATTTTAATTGAGTATTTCAATATCAGAGATAGTCCAGTCTCTGCTACTTTTTGAATTATACTTTGATGTTAGGTCTTCACATGCCTAGTAAATTATATTAAGAAAAATACTTTGTCACTTTAAAGCCAAATTATGTGGTGGTTTGTTTTTTAACAAGTTTACATAAAACTATTGATCTGTTTTTGAATATTCAATTGACTACTGAAGAGTTCTTGATACTTTTATACAAAGAGAATTTGAATTAATGATAGCACCGTCTTAAAGCTTGAATTATGTGTGTTTTTTTCTCAAATTAAGGAATTGTTGCACATATTTATGATGTGGAAGGCAAAGATACCTAAAATATTCAGGAAATAATCTGATTATGTTCCCCAGGATAACATAATCTCTCTTACTGAAGGAGATATTTATCTATATGGTGCTATGTAAACATCAAACAGTTTTTGTGACTGCCTTGACTGGTAGCACTTAATATCTAGCAAGATACAAATTTTAATTAAAACTAAGTATTGAATTAAATTACTTTTTCAATTAGCAGATGCCAGAACTGTAAAACAAAATTTTGGGTTATTTGCTAAAATCTTGAGTTGAAAATGGAAAATCAGAATTCTATCAATTCCATTTTTGATATAAGCTATAAATTATCAGTCATGCCACCATTTAGGTGGATGCCTTCAGCATGTTGGTTATTTTCACCCTTTTCAGTGTCTTATTTTGTATTTACCAACTTAAACAGCTGTTTTAGTTGTGCATCAAAACCTAATGCAAAAATAAATTTTGAGTCTCCTCGAAATAATAAAAGGTGAAACAAATTATTGGTATTTTCAGATAGCACTTACTGATGGGAATTGTAGATTCCACATCAAAAGTTGGAAGTAGGGATGAAAACTGCACACTGGATGTGAATATTGTTTCAAATATCCCTTGCTTTTTCAGCTTATTGTACTAATAAGACTTATTGCGTATGTTTTGCACAATAAAAAAAATTCTTAAATGTTATATTTGATTAATGTTAAGACATGATATTGCTTTTGTAAAAATTATGTGCAATTAAGCCCTGGAAATCAAGAGTTACTAGTAAGTTGAGATAAACCATCCAAAATACATTAAAAATACGGTAATGCTTATTTTCAAATGTCTCAATGTTCTTAGATTTCCTTGTATTTAACTGAAACTGGTGAGTGTTTGTCAACAAGTAGCTGCAAGCTGAGAATGTTGATTGTTGATTGTATGTATAAGGAAAATTATTCTGGATTATCTTCCAGGCAGTATTAGATGCTGCTGTGAAGGTCAGGATGGAATTCCGAATGTCTTATTGTGTGCAACATAACCTGATCAAATTACTTTAATAAATGTCATAGGAGGTGCTGAAAATGGCTGAAAAGACTTGAGAGCTCGACCTTCTGTGAGCAAGTACTGTCTGGAAGTAATCTCAGTTTCTCCAGAAGTTCTGTTTCAGTGCAGTGACCAGTTGCTTAAGTGTACTGTGGTGAGCACTGAATGCTGATGATGCTATTTTTTTTACAGCACTATAAAATAAGACAAGAATCACAGGCATAGAGGCACCCAAAGATCTAGCCCATTGTAACATCAAAATGAAGACAGCTGTGTACCAGAGGCTAGAGCATAACAAAAAGAATCCAAAATATTAATAAAAATCCAAGATAAACTGCCTAAATCTCCAGGACACACTCTTCCTGAGGTTGTTGTGATAACATTTATTTAAAGTAACTTAGTAATATTTTGTTTGCCATGGCTGAGTTCATCATGTTACTTATTGAACCCTGCCAGATTAGATTTTAGTTCTGAAAAACTGATTTTCAGAGAACTTGTTGATAAGACTCTATAATAAAATATTCGCAACCATCACAAGGAAGTCGCTGTTTGTATCTGATAGTGAAATGGAAATGGAAAATGTGAATTCATATGTGTTGATCTTGGAAAAATGGGTCCAAACAAGAGAAATGTCATAATCTGGTTTCACTTGGATTAGACCAACACTGGCCTTTCTTTTTAAAATTTATCTTTTTAAGGTTGCTGCTACTATTTGTGCTGAACTCCTGTGCCAGTCTCCATCTGAAATGCTTTCTGTGGCCTCATTGTCGTTCCTCAAATTTCCAGCCCTTCCAGATCACAGTTACTCAGCTTTTTCACTGGGATGAAAACAAGATTAAATACAACAAAAACATCTGGAATTAACGTATGGGCAGACATTTTCAGGAATGCTTGTTGTGTTAGCGTTCATTAAAACGTGAGTCTGCAGAAGCCTAAGGCTCACAGTCAGCTGCTTTTAAATGGGTAATTGCTTGGGGCTCCTTGGCATATCTGTCATTTTGTTGGGTTCTTTTGGCCATCAACCGTCCTGCAATCTTTGAGCATGGCAGCACGGCCTTGTTGCCTTGAAGCCTTCATCGAGGGATTTATGTTTTGTAGGAAATAAGTGAAACTTGTGAAAGAGTGAGGCACTACAGGTATAGCTGAAGAGAGACACGTTTTAGTGGGACTGATAAGATCAGAACAGGACACAGGTGTGTGCAGCAACTGCCTTCTGGTGTTAGTAGCAGCGGATGGAAGGGGATGGAGCCTTCAGGTTTTCAGGCAGGTGATGGGCAGACAGTGTGGAGAGCAGAGGCACGTGGCTGGAATGACAGGCTACCACCACAAGGAACAGTAAGAGCTAGGAAAGAATGAGGCAGCTGCAAACAGCAAAATTCAGCTGAAGAGCTTTAGGGTGGGAGCATTCAGGAGCCAGTCAGCTCTGGAGGGGGATAAGGGAAATGGTGAGGGAAAGGTTTGGGGTGTCTAGTGTGCAAGTAACACAGCTTACCAAGGTAAGGAGGATGCCTACAGCACCATCTGAAGGGAAGTCTGGTTGGAAAGCTTGGATCTACACTATATGGGGCGCTTTAAAGTTTTGGTATCCCTCCTTTGACTAAAGCTTGTCCTTGGAATGCAAGTGCGTTTTTGCCCAAGCTGGACACCATTGCTTCAGACTGGTACTTGGACAGGAACCTTAAAGAATTACCTCTCATGCAGCACTGAAGAAATGATGAGAAACTGTATTTCACAAATCCAAAGTGAGCTGATGGCAAAGCATGTGATAGGGGGTCAGATGAAAAATCAAGATATACAACAAGACTTGTCACTAAAGATCATAAATTCATCTTTTACAAGAGGAATGGGGTGCCTTGGCTCTGTTTCAGTTTGCCTCGTTGCCTTTGATCTCAGGGTTATCCTACCTTAAGGTTTGGATCTGGGTAGTAGAATGTAGAAGTATAAAATATTGAAATATTTGCCATACACACTTTAAAAATAAGAAACACGAGTAGCAGGAATGTACTGAAGACATTTTTAGATATGTACATAATTTGCATTAGTAATTAGCAGCAAGATGAAAGTGGTGACAACACTACAAGTTAGGTGTTTACTTGCATTTTATGCTTCACTTGCAGAGGAGAGCTAGCGAACTGAAACTGTTAGTTTTGGGAAGCAGGGCGAGGGCTGTAAAGTGGAGTGTGACCCCAAATGCATGCTAAGGAGTAGATGTGCTTTGAAAATGAACTACTGCAAAAGCAGGATCTCCATATATTTACAGGTCTATTTCTGCATTCTCGCATTCACCTACTTGATGTGTAAATGACTGGAGCTGTGAATGGAGCAAGGTGTGGCTATCACTTCCTTTGTAGCGTTGTGATATTTAAATGCTTGCCTGACAATCACCTGCCTTTCTGCTTTGACTTTATTTAAAGATTCTCACGCTCACTCAGAGCTCAAACCTAAAATGGAGGCTAGACAGCTCCATGCATGCAAATCCCCCATCTAGAGACCCACTCTGAAAAGGAGATTATTCCTCATGTCTACCCGAGGTTCACGTTCTTCTTGGTGTCTGCCAGGAGTGAGATTGCTTGTGCTGCTGGACGCTGAGCCCCTGTGTTCAGCCGTGTGCCATGGCCAGTTCTGCCTTGTGAGAGCCCCCAGTAGATGCTTTGATAAGTACAGGGTTAAGGAAAATAACCATTCTGCAAACAGAGTTGAAGGAAGACTCTGGTAGTGGGGTCATGCGTGGGGGGAGAAAGACCAGCACATGATGATTCCTGAGAGTGGTGGGATGGGGAGCCTCATCCAGCACTTGACCCTGGTTTGTTTCCTGGCTTGCAGGGCCTGATTTGCTTGCTGCACAGCCCCAGCCCACAATTTATTTCCCCGTGTCCAGCTCCCTGAGCTGCAGGATGAAACCTTCAAGCCTCTTGGGCATCTTAAGCACCTCAGTCCAAGCATTCCACCAGCAGGGAGCCTGCTCACAGCTGAAGCCACTTGTGGCTGTTTCTGCAAAGGAGCTTTGCAGAGCAATAGTGGGTGCAGGTAAGGCCCAGAGAAAAGTGAGAAGCCAGCTGGCTCCTCCCCAGGCACTGACTCCTAGCTTTCAGCCCCTCTCTGTGCTCAGCAAGAGGCCTGGCCACGCAGGAGGTCTCCCAGTTGCGAACGCATCTTCCTGGCCAAAAGTTGTACAATCACAGAATCACAGAATGGGTTGGGTCATAATAAACTTCTCAGATTGTCTAGTTCCAACCCTGAAAGCTGCACCCAACCTGAATTACCTTCATGGAGATCTCCCATGCCTCAGCCCCCATGCCAATGGGTAACTCTCCTGCACAGGCAGGATCGGGCTGTGCTGGGGCTTTGTGCATTACCCCAAAGCAGCTGCCGAGCTGTGTGACACCTGCCATAGTTCCTGACAGCAAAGCCTGCCTGAGTCCATTGGTTAGGGTCATGCTTTGTTCACAGAAAACAAGAATTCAGGTGTGTCACAGGGGCAGTTGTCACCAAAATGGTGCCTAAACTGTTTTGGAGTGTTTTTGAATACAGGCAGATTTCAGCAGCAGTTTGGGGGACAACAACTGTTAAGCATACTGTAGTGTTTGCTTGTTGTAGAATGGATTTATTTAGATAGATAGATAGATTTGTTTTATAAGAGTTCTAAAAATAGATTTTGCTAAAATGCTGGAGGGTTAGTGAGAAAATGCATTCATTTTTATCCCAGCAATATCTGGAAACAGATGAAAATCCAGCCAGGTGAGTGAATCCAACCTTTCATCAAGTTATATCTTGAATTAATTAAAAGGCAAATTTTTACAATAGTATTTCCCCTGGCTCTTTCAGTGCAAGCCAGCTCCCAGCTGGGGCTGCGCATCCCTGCCACCCCAGTATCTCCATGCCTGCACTGCTGGCCGCGTGGAGCAGGGATGGCAGGAGCAGGGAGGGACCGGGACACTCTCCCCTCCTTTCTGCCATCGGTTGGGAAGCTGAGGCTCTCTCCTCCTTTGCTCCATCAGTTCCGCGCAGACCCCGCTAGAGGGGACATGGCGCTCCCAAACCGCCCCAGCTCTTCCTCCGGGCTCCTGCTTCGGCACGGCGCTGCTTTTAAAGAAAGAGCCGCACTGCAATTTCTTCTTCCACACCTGATAGATTGATACCTAAAGGCATGGGGCAGGGCTGAAATAGGGATTCCAGCCGCTCGATTCGCCTCTTTCAAATGGGAAAGGGCAGGTTGTGGAAGGGGTGAGTGTGGTGCCATCCCATTAAGGTAGATCTCTGTAGTACTGCACCTTTTTTTTTATTTATCCTAATGCCTTTTCACAAGGCAGAAATGAAATCCACACGGAAAGACTAGACATTGGAAAGAGGAGGGGGAGCACAAATGAACCTCCTCTATTATTACAGACCAGCCCCAGAATGAGAATAAATGGCGATAAGAGGAAAAAATAACTGCGACAGAATTATTAAATAAGGGGCAACTTTTAAAGTGGCTCCAGTCTGGCTTCTAATTTTGTTCCTGTAATTCGATTGTGGGTTTAAATGGGACTGCTTAGACATTAGCTACTTGATCTGCAAGCAGCAGCAGGTAAGCGGTGCAGAAGTACGTGCCAGGGCTGGGCGGGCGCTGCGCCCTGCCCGCCTGCCGCGGGGACGGAGCGGGGGAGACGCTCCCAGCCTGCCAGCGTCAGGATTCCGTCACAGGCGGGTGTTGAGACCCCCAGAAGCGGGCTGAGCGGGACACGGGGCGTGTGCCCCACAGGAATGCCCCGTCTGTGCCGCCTCGCCCCTCGCTGCGGGGGATGCAGCCGCACCCGGCTGGCCGCGCCCCGGGAACAGCGGTGGCAGCTTTTGTGCTGGGCAGGGCAGGGCTGGGGTAGTCCTGTGCATGTGCTCTCTCAGCCGAAACAGAATGGAGCTAGGAGGAATCCGTGCTGTGGGAAACAAGCGCAGAATTCACTATCAAGATAACGCATTGACCCTTTAGTAAAAAACAGCGAAGGTAGGGCTACAGAAGCCTGCTAGGTGCTGTTAGGCGCTGCAGCTGGCACCAGCACAAGGGTACCTCCAGGCTCCATTGCAGCCTGCCGCCGCTGCATGTCACTGTTAGGACAGAGCGACCCAGGCTGAGGTCTGAGCAGCTCTGGTGGGGACAGACCCCGCTATCCCCCGGGCGGGACCACCCTGTGGAGAATCCAACAGCCAAGGACTGTTGCCCCGGGGTGAAAGCGGTCAAAAAAGTTTAGTGTGCCCTGCAAAAATAGGTTGTCCCCAAAGTGACAGGAATGAGTAGTCCGAGTTACACGTTTCATTAAAAGGGTGGGGCTTTTTCTGAGGCAGGCACCAAAGGAGAAGCTGGTGTGGATAGCTGGGGACAGGGGAGTAGGAAGTGACCCCTGGTCATTCCCAGCCAACCCAGTTCCTCACTGGGGCAACTGAGGCTGCACCAGCTTCTGCTGAGGGGAAGGGATGGTTCACCAGACCTTACTGGTGGGGTTGGTGACCGTGGGAGCTGCAGCAAGGTGAGATTCGTTGCATCTCCCTGTCCTGCTGCGATCCCTGCCCTCCGTGGTCTGCTACCGCCAAACCAAAGTGCCTGACCCAGACCCTGTGGCCATGTCACATCTCGCTGTTGCTCCTGAGGGACTCAAGGCTGGGACTGCAACAATTTGGCAGCCCGGCACTTCCTGCAATACTGAATTTCTCAGAGCACCTTTCAGGTTGAAATGCTCTAAAACGCTCAGCTGCTCGGCAGATCCCCCCAGCACACTTGCCCAGGCTGTTTGTCTCAACAGGATATTAAAAAGAAGAGGTTATAAAAACAAGGCGTGATACGAGGCGAGGCTTAGCTCGCAGCACCAACATTTATATCCTCTCTGCAGCTCATGTTCAGCAAGCAGGAAACATCTGCAGCCCTCACTGCCCCCTCCTCATGCCCCCCTGGGCTGCCACACTCCTCCTGGGGGCTCTGCTGCTGTGATGCCAGTCGAGTACACTGGTCCCACGGGGTTGCTTTCCCACGGGGGACCAGGGAGCCTGTTCCAGCTCCGGCTGAGGCAGCCAGCCCTGCCTGCACTATGCTGTCTGCCTCTGGTCCTTCCTGCAGCGTGGACCGTAGCCCTGTGCTGTGGGCGGCTTCTCCTCGGCACAGAACACCTTCATGGAACATTGCTGCTTATCTTCAACCTCATCTGGTTTTGCTCTTGTCTGGATTTCCTGGTGGCACCCTGGACCTGCCTCACCACGCCAGGAGCTGTCAGTGATCTCCAGGTCCTACCCTGCTACAGCAAATCCCCATCACTGGCCAAGTTGTGTTTACTCAGTTTCCCAAAATTCCTGAAGAAAATTCCCCTTTGCTATTTGATTCCCAACAGCTCCACCTCTGGTTAATCATTCAGGGCAAATGGTGTTTCCTACGGAATTATCAGGGAAAGAAAGAAAGAAAGATCAGGCATCACATCCTGCTGGGCCACAGGTACTGGTGGTGCCCCAGCTGGGACAGGGTGCATGGGGTGAAGCAGTGAGCAGTCGCACAGGGCTACCCACTGTCACATGAAATGGCATCTCTCAGTTTTAATGTCAAAATAGCTGGCCACATTTTCTCAATGTGTGCAGAGACAAGATAGCTTCCTGTCCGGCTCCAGATCCCAGTGATCGGGAACACATGCAGGAGAGATTTCTCTCTGTCATAGCTGCCCGCTCTCATTATTGTTTATTCCTTTTTGCCCCTAGCCCCCCAGTCATTTTTCTCCTTCTTCCTCCCTTCTGGTTTTACAGTCAGTGGGTAGACAGGCTCACAGGCTATTTTTAGGTTTCTAAATTACTTTTCAGATCTATTCTAAATTTATCTCCCAATAATCTGAAATCTTGACATCCCAGGAGTGAGAATCATGTCTGAAAAAGAGGAAAAAGTTTAAGGTCTGTCTTACTGGGCTGCATCCCTTTGCTATGGCAGTCTCCTGGTCTTTCTCCTCATGCCTCACCTCTCGCACAGCGTGTACCCTGACCATCCTGACCAGCCTCTGCCAGGGGCAAAGGGTGGTTATTCCCACCCGAGCAGTGGCCAGGACCAGGGATGCCCTGGGGAGGTGGGGGCACAGAGGAGCCCAGGGACAGAGGGGGAACAGAGGCAGCACCCCAGGCTCATGCTTTACCTGGGTGCAAAGCAGGGAGCCGCGTGGATAGCTGCAGTGCATTGAACTCCAATGGATTTTGTACCTGCAGAGCTTCCTGTGGGGGCGGGGGGAAGTAATGTTTTTGAAACATTAACCAGGAAAACAGGTATTCTTGAGGAAGGTGACGCTGCAAGCCCAAGGCAAAGCTAGGAAGAGGAGGCAGGAGTCCCGCTGCGCGATTGCTGCGGGTTGCTCTTGTGCAGAGCTACAAAATAGGAAAACTTTGAAATATTCCTTCGGGGCTGGGCACCCTTTGAGCCGCTGCCAGCTCCTCCCTGCAGTGCCTGAAGGATAAATCTTTTGTCCTCGCTTCTAAATGTTCCACGCCCTGCAAACAACTGACCCCCAAACCCTCAATAATTGCCCTTTTCACAAACCACGTGCAAATTATTTTATCTCATGGCCTCAGACGGATGGAACCTCTGGCTGTCGGTGCAAGGCTGAGCTCCTGACACCCCGAGCCAAGAAGCTGTGAGGGCTAAATGCTCTTAAAAATAAACTATTTCCTCCTCCGTCGTTCCTGACAGCCAGTTCCTAGGCAAACCAGCAGGATGATGCGCTGGGCTGGGGGGAAGGGGAGGGAAGGAGGAAAGGAGGGAAGGAGGGAAGGAGTTAACCTTCTTCCCATGGTGAAGCACTGAGGCTGCTTGCCAGTTTTCGGAAAAGCTGCAAGTCATTCTGCCAGGACGAGGAGGAGGTTTTGAAGTCTCCGGGATGTTCTCGGGAAAGTGCCGCAGTACGAGCCCAGCTGAGCTGGCATGACAGGCGGGGAGGAGACCTGCCCGAGACGGGAAGTGCGGAAAGAAACCCCAAGCAGGAGCATCCTGGCAGGACTGCAAAAATGCTGTTGTCTTCAGGTTTCCTTCCTAACCTTCCCCTCTCCTTTGGCCCTCATCCTTCACGTGTCCCAGCCCCAGCGTTCCGGACACCTCCATGCAGAGAAGTAATTTGGGGAGAGAGATGGTGCTGCAAGCTCAAGGCGGGAGTGGGAGCAGCCACCGGAACCGTGGCTCCATGAATCACTGGAAAATAATGTCTGCCAGGGGTGCACTGAGCACTCCCTCCCTGTCCTGAAGGGAATAGCTGTGCTTGGCCTCCTCCTCTTTCCCCCTAGCCCTAAAGATCCCCCAGGCATCCCTGCGCGAGTTTCCGAGAGAAATGCGCCGGAGTTGATGGAACATAAGGGGACACCTTGCTATCAATACCCATTTCCTGGGAGGAAAAATGTTTTCTGGAAAAAATAGCAGTCTATGGTGCATTATATTTGGAGAGAAAATAAGTAACCCACCAAGGTAAAATGTCATCAGCGAAATACAGGGGTCCCCTCAGGCACATCTCAGTGGTGTCTCAGCACAGTGGCTGCACTGAGCATGTGGTGAATGCCCTGAAAGGTGAAGATAGATCAGGCACAAGAAAATAAAACCCTACCGAGTGGCACCACTTTGGAGCCCAAATTAGCAGGTTTGGGAAGCAGAGGCGGCAGGATGGAGCAGCAATGCAAGGCCACTGGACTGCAGAGTTCCTCTTTTGGGGAAAAAAATCCCCCTCACAGATGGATCCCACCTTGATTTTGTTGCTTGGCAGCATAAAACCCATTAGATTAAAGGCATGTAAAACCACCAGTGTAATTTCCTGGCTTATATTTTTACGTTTGGAGCGTATTATATCCAGCGCGACCCAGTCTTTTGAGGGAAGCTTTGGTCAATTAAGATTAGCTGTCATCCTGCATTTATTGCTATCATTTATGAATTCTCCTCGTTGCCAACAGGCAGAAGGAGAAGATGGTGCACAAAATAAATAAATAATTGAGGGAGAAGCTCGTCAGGGCCCTGATTTCTATCCCCCTGTCATCTCTGGCAAGGCTCTGTTCTATGAGTCAGCTCCGGCGGGCTCTGGAAAACCATCGCCATTTCAGCGCTGCTATTAACCCGCACGTAGATTCTCCTGATGGCACTTGGGGTGAGCCAGGGGGGCGTGAGCGAGGGCTGCCTGCCAGCTGGGGTGCCACTGCCCCTAACCTATAGCGGTCCCAAAGGCACTGTACTGCTGTACTGGGCACTGCTGGAGGGAGGGGATTGGTGTCGAGGCACCACCAGGCTGACCTGGCGCGGGGGTTTCTGGCTATGGCTGCTCACGGTGGGACTGAAGCACATGCCTCGTGCTCCAGATGGGTGGGAAGGTGGTTGGGATGTTGGCACAGCACCCTCACTGCACAGCTGCAGCCTGGCACAGGGAGAGTGGAACCCCGAGATACCCAGCGTACAGGGACGGGTGGCACTTCTCAGCCCCAGACTGCATAGGGGCTGTGCCAAAAAAGGGCCAAATCGAGAGAAAACATGGGAAATATTTCAGATACATGTACCTAAACGGGCAGCCCTAAAGGCCTTGTGCTCGTGGGAGTGAGTCAAAACCTTCTTTGTCTTTTTACGCCTTTAGTCCCTGCCTTGCTTGTGCAATTGCATAATAACAGTACGACCTTGAGAGAGAAAAACGAGCAACTCCAGGATGCTGGTTCAGATGATGAGAGCTTGTGTAACACTGTATTTCTGGCAGGCTGTCACTCCAGAAATGTATGTCCCTAATCAAAGGTGGATTTTAAAAAAAAATACTTTTCCCCTCTGCTACCATAACACTATTTCCAAGGCACAAGTTGTTAGCAGCACAATGTTGGCTGAGGGGTTAAATCCTCATGTCTTTTACATTGTGTGATGTGTACCTATCATTTCTGCATAGATCTAGAGTGAAGATGGAATAGCTCATTACTCATCAGTGACAAACAAAAAGTACCATGAATCAAACTAATGGTCATGGGGGGAAAAAGGAAGATGATTGGGTTCCCATTGTTCAATTTCTTTCTTATCTTCCAGGAGCACCAAGGAGCAAACAAGCCCCCGGCTTGTGCAGAGCACCTTCCCCCAGTGAGAGGAACCCACGCACCAAACCACAAGTCCTCTGCACAGTTAATAATTAGAGAACCTGCTGAAAGCAAAAGAAAACAAACATTGATTAATTTGGTACCTAGGGGGAAGATTAGGGCCAGGCTATGGTTCCTGGACAATGGGTCTTGCAAAGCTCACAGAGGCAGTGCTGGGCATGGTGAAGATGCAAGGATCCATTATCAGCCCACCTTATCTGGTAACCCTCTAAATGGTCTGGGCAAGGCTCCTCACTGCCTGTTTGTGAAGGGCTGCTGCAGCCCACCTGAGTACAGCCTCCTCGAAGAACAAGTACAGCACGGGCAAAAAGGCAAAAGGGGCCCAGCCTGGAGGCCATGGGCCAAAGATTGCTTGGTACCCTGCACCTGGGCTGGGGCAAACCCTGCTGCCAATACAGGCTGGGGCGTGAACAAAGATGATGCTGAGGAGAACTTGACGGTGCTGGTGGATGAAAGGCTGGACACGACCCAACAACATGTGCCCAAAAGCCCAGCAAGCCAACTGCATCTTGGGCTGCATCAAAAGCAGCATGATCAGCAGGTCGATGAGGTGATTCTGTCCCTTTACTCCGCTCTGGTGAGACTCCACCTGGAGTGCTGCATCCAGCTCTGGGGTCCTCAGCTCAGGAAGGACATGAACCTGCTGGAGTGAGTGCAGAGTTCATGGAGGCCATGAAGAGGCCATGAAGATGATGGTCTGGAGCACCTCTCCTATGGAGAGAGCTGGGATTGTTCAGCCTGGAGAAGGCTCTCGGGACACCTTCCAGTACCTAAAAGGAGCTTACAAGAGAGCTGGATAGGGACTTTTTACAAGGGTGTGTAGTGATAGGACAAGGGGGAATGGCTTTTAACTAGAAGAGGATTGGTTTACATAAGATATAAGGAAGAAGTTTTTACAGTGAGGGTGGTAAAATGCTGGAACAGGTTGCCCAGAGAGGTGGTGGATGCCCCATCCCTGGAAAGATTGGAGATCAGGCTGGAAGGGGCTCTGAGCAACGTGATCTAGTTGAAGATGTCCTGGCTCATTGCAGGGACCTTGGACTAGATGATCTCTAAAAGTCCCTTCCAACCCAAAACATTCTATGATTGCTATGGTTCTATTACAGCCCTGCACATCCTTTTTCCTTCGGAGTGAGAATACCATAGATCTCATCCAAAGGGATGTGAAGGCAGAGGGACAACTCCCATAAGGTCACATTCCTCCCCTGTATCTGTTTCTGGACATGAATCGGAGTTTTATCAGACCATCTTCAAATCCACATGTGGTCACCACATTGTTTCTCACCTCCCTTAATTTTGAGGCACACTCCTCGCAAGGGTGGCCACAGCCTCCATCTCCCCACAGCAACATTCATGGCAAAGGACTTCATTTGCCCCTGCAGCATTATCTTTCCATGTTCTTCACTTCCAACATTGGTCCAGCACTGAAGTCTTTCGAGCAGCTGGTGACAGCACAAAGTAAACTTGGAATTACACTGACTCTTCTGTGAGTCCTTTTTTGCAGTATCACGTCTTTGGGGTCACAAGAGACCTTCAGTTGCACAGGGAAGGACTGTCACCCTTACTTCGAGATCCTGTCATTTCTGATGAGAAGCTCCCACACCCTTTCCTTGGATAAGGAGTTCCCATGAGGAAAGAAAGAAAGAAAGACTTTCTTTCAAGAAAGAAAAACTTTCCCCTTGTAGCTGATGGTTACAAATACATTATGTACAATGATTGCCTTTGACTGCATGGACTAGGATGACTCCTAATTGCAATGTCATTTGCGGAAGCTCTGGAAATTCCATCCATTTGGACCCCATGTGCTGCCTGGGGCCCCATCCTGCTCTGTGACCCACAAAACACAGGTCCCTGCTCCGCTGAGCCACCGAGGGGACCATGGGACAGACGATGCTCAGAAGTCTGCTGCAAGACCTCAGCTACCTCCTGTATTTCCCCTGCTGTGATATGTTGCTTTTGGGTGGAGATACACAATATTTTCAAAGGAAACTCCTTTCTATCATTTTTCCCTCCTAGAAGCACCTGCTGCTTATTCTTCCCACCCTCCCAGGAGACCCTTGGCCACACTGAGAAGCTCCACCTGCAGCAGTTTCTCTGAGCTGCCCCTTGGTTTCCTCCTGAAGCCCTTCAGCTCTGGATGACTCAAGGAAACATTTTGCTTGTGATGCTGGGAAAGTTCAAACCAACCTAGCGTGTTTTGCATGATGGGGCTGCTACTGAGAGTTGTGATGTTTTTTGGCACTCAGAGAAGGTGGTAAGTGACTGGTGTGGATGCAATGGGTCTCTGGCACAGTTACAGCACTTACTCTTTTGAGTAGAAGTGGATTTTCAAATAATTTGCAAATAAATTGGAAAATCTGCCTGAGTTGCAAGTACTTTGGAAAATACGTCCCTTGACAAATTTAGCAGCAGTCTTCAGACTTGTGCCTTCTCATGAGTGCACCAGAGGAAGTGTGTAGATGTTTCTCCAGCCTTCCCTTAGGGGCAAAGTGTTTCACACGTATTGCTTTCATGAGCTCTCCAAGAAAGGTTAGATGAGTCCTCCTCCTGGCTTTGAGCACTGAAACTCTGTCACTCTTTGGGGAAGGGAAAGGCAATAGTGGCTGTCCCAGGGGTTGTCCCATTTCATAGGAGATAGACCTCCCTCCCAGGAGAATGGGGCTGGTGAGTTAGCAGAATCCATACATCGCTTTAGAGAAGAGGAAGGTTAAAGTAGGTATCTGCTCATAAATGGGGATGTTTACTGGGGCGGGAATGGTCTTAGTGCAGCTGAAAACACTGGAAGCTGAAGCACATTTTGGAAAAGCATAAGGCCTGTGGGGTATGTGGACAGGATGTGGACAGGAGGATGATGAGGGGCATGTGAGCTGCAGAGGCAGCAGGGAGGTCTGCAGGGTGTGCAGTTACCTGCTTCAGCAGCTCTGCTTCACAAAACCAGCCTCACTCCCCTGCATCCCTGCAGGAAAGCCAGAGCTTACAAATGAGCATGCTCATGAAAAACCAGATATGGAAATAGAACTGGTATTCTGCAGCTTTAAGTCATTACATTTTCTGAATGTGAAAGTGTTCTCTTTGCAATTCACAGTGATTGTACCAGTCTGATATTTCCAACCTGGGCAAAAGAGGAAACTCTTCAAACAGATACATACACACTAGCAATAAATACATACATGGATGCATGATAAAAAAAAAAATCTAAATCATACATTCTGCTATCCTCTTCTCCACAGCCCCTGCCATTGTAGTCTGTAGAGGTGCAAATTTGGAATAAAACATCTAAAAATCTGGAAAGTCACAGTTGAGGCATCCCCAAATCCCTGACTCTTTCCAGTGTTGTTAGCACCAGAAAAAATGGACGAGGATTAATTAGACTGTATTTTAGAAGACAGGTTCATCTAGTGCTGGAATGATAACTTAATTGAACTGTCATAGTTGTGCAATTATTTCAGTGTCACTAAGGGGCAGGTCTCAGTCATTAAGGTTTGTCTCAGCCTAACAAATATACAACTCCTTATTCTCAATAGGTTTGGGTTTTCTCTTAAATTTAACAATTGTTTGTGCTTTCCGGATTCACAATGTTTTGTTTTGGCAGAATCAAAATATGTCAGTGATGCACTTTTCCCTAAACATGGCTGCTTTAATTTACCCCTGTCAATGCCACAGGCTTTTGGTTTTCCCTGCAGCAAGTAGAAACAAAGAAGCCTAGAAGTGGGTTTACAGAGTTGATTAGGGGTATATACAGTATTTTCACACCTTTTAAGGTTTCTCTAGTCAAATTCCTTCACATACAGGGGCAGTGACTGGCTATGAAGCAGTGCCAAAGTTCTTGCTCTTCATGCTCTCAGTCATGGTTCACCATTTCCCAGGCAACTGAGGTATGGATGGACAGACTGGAGAGGTGCTGTCAGGTGGACGTGTGTCCTGGGGCCTCTCACTCGTTGATGCACCTGCAAATGCATCTGTATTTGTCTGCATGACAATGTAAATGAAAAAGCCTTGTTACCCTTTCCATCTCCCACCTCCTCCTTGGGACTGCTGCTGTTACCTAAGCGCACATAGACACCACATGAGATGAAGATGGGATGAACTCTCTGTCTAGATTTAAAAGGGAGCACTAGACAGGGAGCCAGCCCACCTCTGTGTGTTGTAGCCCTTGGTGTGAAATGGTTTCAGCCTGGTGACATCCAGCTCCCTCGCACACAGTCCTTGTCTCCGCTTCTGGGGACTGAGATGGGATACCCACACTGTCCCTGCTGTTTTCCACCAGCTCTGTGGGGATGTGGTGTTGTGGGGAGCCAGACACAGCCCCACGGCCAGCCCCACCATCCGGTGCTTCCCTCCCATCACTGTCCCTGCAGACTGTAACACATCCCACTCCGCCGTCCCGCCTCACATTCCTTTAAGGTAAGAACCCACGCAGGTTTTTGGTGGTCTTTCCCCTCTGGGATTGTGGCAGCAGGTCTCGAGGCTGCTCCCAGGCAGGGAGGAGGGTGGCATGGGGCTGGAGCAAGGAGGCAGGACCCCCTGCTCCCTCTCTTTGCTTGTTGGAGCTGACCTCCTGAGAAGGCAAAGTGCTGACCACAGATCTTCTCCTCCTCCTCCTCCTCCTCTGCTTGCTCTCCAACAGTAATGCACATGTGCTTTGTCCATAAATATATTATTTTGTGTTCCTGCCAGCCCAGACTAATAGGGCTAATGTTTCCTGAGGAGCAGCCCAAAGCTACATTAGCCGCAGATGTTTGATTGATTTAAAACAAAGAGCCTGACCGCCAAACTGCTCCATATGGTTTCTCTTCCTGTCACTTTGCCTGCAGGGTTATCTCTGAAATGCAATTAAGGTGCTTAAAAGTACATTTTCAGGAAGATGCAGAATTGATGAGGGTGGGTTTGCCGATGGGTGCCTCCAAATTGTTAGAGCAAGAGCAAGGAAAGTCATGCCCTACCCTTAGCAGCTGCACACATGGTTTTTCTACTTACATGAGGACCTTAGGAGGGCAGGCCAAAAAATGCCCCCATGGCAAAGACTTTGCTGTAGATGTACTTTGCCAGTACTCGTGTCTCTTGATATTCTGCTCATTTATTATTGAAGTCAAACATTTCTCTAATTAGATATTTACTTGTGAACTTAAGTGCTGCAGAGATTTCATTCGACCCCACCTCTCCCCCACTCACTCCCACTGCCTGGGCACTGGAGATGAAACCCCCTGCCTGTGCAACTCAGGCAGCTGGGTTGAAGACCCAGTGGTGCTGCAGAGGACAAGCCAAGCCCTGCCTGTCCTTTGCTGTGAGGAGGGTGCCAGCCCTGCCTGCTCGCCAGGGGACGGACACTGCCTGAGGACAGGCACCCACCCAGCCACTGCAGACCCAGCCTGCCCGAGCCTGGCTGCTGAAACCATCCCCCCGCCCCCCGTAGGGCTGAGACCCTGCCCCATCCAGCTCCCACCAGGACCACAGCCTTGCACACCCTGAGGGGGTTGAGGAGAGCAAAGGAAATTTATGGCTTCTTTGGTTTTAATGCACAAGTAGATGTTTATAGATGAAAAAAGTGTGCTTCTGGGTGCCAATCCTCCGTCTTCCCCTCAGTTCAGCTGACACAGGAGGGCAACAGCCCCTTACACCATATTTTTTAAGAATTGAAATGCTTTGGTTTCTGAAAACAGACTTTTAAAATCCTTTTCCATGAAAAATTTCCAAAATAGGTGTCTGATATGTGGTACCTTAATCCATGTCCTGGTGTGTAAGGAAAGGAGAGTGGGGTAAGTCACCTGCAGTGACCCAAGGCACAGCCAGGTCCCCTCTCTGGATCACAGACGAAAAATACCCATGGATTTGAGAAGGGAATCCCAAGCCATGGTGCGGAATTAATTTCGTATTATGGAAAACAGAAATAATTACGTTGCAACAGGTCTGAAGATTCATGGCAACAGTACGTGCTGTAAATATACAGCGCTGCAGGATAATTATCTGGTGCTCAACTCTCTTCAAACTAGACCTCTGTTAACCTTGTCCTTACCTCTCTCAGAGTTAAAATCCTAAGGTAATTCATCACAGAATTTCTTGGTGACTTCAAGTATAATTGCTAAGTAGTTTTCAAGAACATACAATTACCACACCCAATTAATCTCATCACGAGTCTTAAAGCCAGGTTGTTAAATGGGCCTTAGATCTAAATAAACTCTTGTGTGTGCACATGTGTGTGTATATATATATATATGCATATACGTGCATGTGTGTGAGTCTGTATTGGAGAGAAAGAGAGCAGCTCTCAGAAATGCATCTTTCTGTGTCACCTGCTTTGTTCTCTAATTAGGCATTTGTAGAAATATTACCCCGGCTACTGCATAGTCCCTAGCTTCACATACGTGATCACCACTCTCCAGATCTTTGTAACTATTTAAAGTGAAGTTTTTCACAGAAAACTGATTGTACAAACAACACCATATTGCACGGTGTTTATTTTCTTTCAAGGGCTTCCAGAGCAAATGTTCTTCAGCTCCAAACAAGAGGAGTAGCTTGCTTTCTTTTTTTGTCCATGCTGCAAAATCAACCTGAGATATGAAACCTCAGCTGTTTTCTCCTCCTGGCTTTTATATCCCTCTCACGGAAGGGAAACAAGGATTAGAAGAGTCTACCCAATCTTTGCTACCCTGGAATATTAAGCAAATGAACTTAGCCACTTTCTGATTCATCCCTACAGCCCTGAACATCAGTAATAAAACAGCAGAAAGGCTCATTCCTTCTGTGTGTGTGGGAAACGGGAGGGTTCGGTCCTTTCAAGGGAAGGTGCAAAACACATTTCTAGCTTGGCGTACCTCCCCCGTGGCCTCAGCAGTGCTGGGTGGGAATTTCATCAGCAGGAGGTTCCATCCCTTTATGTTGAGCACGGATGCTCAGAGCCAGGCTCCACACAGCCAGGCTGGCTGGGGTGGCAAACTGAATGCATGGGCATTCTGCGTGGAGCATCCACCCACATCTGCTGTTCCCGTGGGACAAGGTCCTTGCCAGGGCCACTGCAGAGTTCAACTTTGAGGGCTAATAACAGCACAGCCTTTATAAGCAGCTTGAGGATAACATGCAACACGCAGCCCATGAATAAAAAGAAGTTTTGCCACAAAGGCCTGTGTTTGGCCACTGGTAGGTTCTGGCACAGACATGAGGCACCTGAGGCCTGCGGTGCTTGGGGGAGGTGTTAGAATAACATGATGTGTAATTGGAGTCATCCAAGGTGACACAAATTCCTGCCCAACAATTTGCCATGCCTATAATCTGAAGACATTTCCTTTGAACTGAAGACCCCCACAGGGACCCAAACACTCGACTCAGAAACCTCAAAGCAAAAGAAGTGGAAGTGGCCTGTGGTCTTCAGAACTGAGCACGTCTTTCAGGCTTTAAATGCATTTTACAGAAATTATTTAAAATAACTTGCTAAAATGGACAGGGAGCAAGATTCGCAGTATGAAATTTGAGAAAAATGTCTAAAAACTTCTAGAAAGAGAAAGATGATATTTTCCTCTCCTGCACTCTGCAGCTTTGCATTTACATACAAGGTTGAATCTGCAATTTCCTGCTGTTTCTCCTTTCTTCTGAGAAATATTTTTTAGAGAGAAGTGCCAGGAACATTGCCAGCCAGGCAAACGTACTGCGAGGCGTTATTTGTGATGCTCCTCCCCAACCCCTGCAGACAGCTGTGTCCTCAGCCTTCTCGCCCCTGCAGGGGTTGTGCATGAGTAATACCTGTCCTTGGATGTTGCTGCCCTCGGTGCCTGCTGTGCCTGACATCAGGATCCCTGTCCCATCTCTGGGACAGCCCTGTTGCCTTCTCTGCACAGGAATAAAGCCTGATCTTCCCTCGAATCTGCGTCTCTGGGAAAGCATTGCTGAAAACTCTGTGTGAGCGACTCCTTCCCAACCAGAGGAGCGGATGCAATCCTGGGACCAGAATGCTGCGAGCAGCAGGAAATGTGGACATGTTAATGGGAAATAACCGTGGCACTGAGCCATCGCCCACTTTGGACCCTTCTCTGATTCCTCTCTAAGTTACAGCAAATTCAGCTGGTTCTCAGAGCTACGCTTTATCTCCCCTCTGGGAGGTTTCTGGGTCAGCTATATTAAAATGCATTTATTCTTAAGGGGGTCAGTATTCTGACACAATAGTGATGTACGAGTGAATGGGGAGAATACATAAATTTCTAACAGTGCAGAAGGAAGAATCCCGGAGTTTTGCTATCTGTAAAAACGGAGCATGGGATCTGTCACTTCGTGTCACGACAGCCAAATTAAACAAATGCAAGATGACAGGAGGAAAAGAAACAAAGGACTTCTATCCAATTACTTCCAGAAGCATATTAAATTATGGGGGCACTTGCTTTTGTGTTAGCAAATAAGTATTTAAATGGACATAAAGTTCTTCATATTCTGAAACTTGGGTTTATCAGCATGGGAGAAATGCATGCTGTGGACACTTGTTCCTGGAAGGGAAACAGAGGACAGACAGCACCTTTGCCAGAGGTTGTGAGCTGCCATGTGTGAGTTCCATGGCCAGGAATGCTGTTGAGAAGAGCAGTAGGGGCAGTGAGAACACCTGGGCATCTAGTTTTGGATGCCTCCATCACCACTGCTGAAGCAAATACTTGAGGATATCCCAGGAGCCCTTGAGATGAAGATACCAAGCAATAGCTCAAGCTTTCTTTTCACAGCAAGGGACAGACACGAGCCACGTTTAAGTCATTTGGAAGTCCAGCCTGACTAGGAAAAGTTGAGCATGGACCTGCAACTCCTAGATGATCGCAAGTACAAAGTGATCTCTTTGACCAAGTTTGTGAAAGGCAGACTATGCAAAGGTTCCTCATCAGAAATGCAGTTTGGAAAGACAAATCCTGGCAACCTCTGGCATGTCTGACGTGCTGCGCTCCGGCGAGTGGTCAGAGCAGGCTGCAGCAGGGCTGAAATGCGTCACTGTGGAACGGGAGTGTGAGTCAAAGACACTTTCCCCTGGGTGCACACAAGGAAGAGGAAGGTGAAAGTGTCAGGAAACATCAGGATACTCATGAGAGAGAGAAAGCAGACACTGAAAGACAGCTGTGAGCGGTCATGGACCGTGACTGGGTGCTTCCCCACAGCCTGGGGACCTGCCCGCATAACCCATGAAGGATCCAGCAGGAGATGGCCCCAGCCTGGCTTGCATGCACAAGCCTTGGGAGCCCCAGGGGGAAGGTCAGTACCTGGGACACAGGAGGTCCATGCCAGGACAGGAGTGCGATCCCAGTGAGCTGAGGAGAGGTGCATTCCTGAGGGAGCAGGACACTGCCACAGCTTTTGGGCCATCTCCATCTCCCCCAGCATTAAACAAGGAAGGCAAAAATGAGAGCTGAGGAGGGTGGAGTGGGTGGATCAAAGCCCCGTATCCCCCCACCTTTGGGACATCCTGGACAATGCTTCTCCAGCTACCTGTTTTGCAGGTGGTGCAGGTGCAGTGGTGGGTCCCAGGCAAAGGGAGCTCACTGTTGGCCTGTGTCTCCTGTGCAGGAAATGGGCAGAAGGCCAAGGAGCAGCTTCGGCTCTTCTCTGGCGGAGCGGGGAGGGCAGCAGGTAAAGGATGCCAGGGCAGAACACCTGCATCAGACTTTTGCACAGCAGCAGCCTTGGCCAAACTCTAGGCCTGTTTATAGATTGTTCTGCCATGTTACTTCTACCTGTGCAAGGCCGGGGGGGTTCCTGTTTAAGGAGAACTGTGAAGAGCCTCTTTGGATCATAGACTGGCATGATCAGACTCTTATATCACTGAATATTGAGGCAAGGAGGGAGGAAAAAAAGAGAAAGCCAAATTCCTTTGTCGCATACCCTGCTCTAAGTCCAGAGTAATTACATTAAACATAATGAGCCTCCACACTTCCTTCCCCACTCCCGCTTGGGAACAGTCATTTGTTGCTGGCCAGTTCTTGCAGCAGA
Source organism: Melanocharis versteri (assembly GCA_013397845.1). Lineage (NCBI taxonomy): Eukaryota > Metazoa > Chordata > Aves > Passeriformes > Melanocharitidae > Melanocharis > Melanocharis versteri. Next base: position 187,349 of record VZTG01002722.1, on the reverse strand, counting down.
CAGTGTCCTTACCTATTGCATTGGCAGAAGTCTCCTGGCCAGAGAACCACAGAGAGAACAAGCTGCTGCCTTGCCCTGTCTTCTCCTTCTCCTCCTTCTCCTCTTCCTCTTTGCCCCGGGCAAAAAGAAACACTGCCTCTCTATTAAGGCATCTAAAAAGCAAACATTAATTTTTATCTACACTCAAGCTCTCTGTGGCTCTCACTGGTGCTGCCAGTCCTGGTTCCCACACTGACTCACCACTCTGCACCATTTTCCTCTCCACCTACCTGAGGGAGGTTCTTCCCCAGAGAAACACAGTTCAGTAGTTCCTTCAGAGCAATGCCAGCAGGTCTCCTGCAGGCTAGTGACGGCCAGCTGCACTCAATTCTCCTGAGCCACAGGCTGGGGAAGTGGGGAAACCATGGAAAGAGAGGCTCTGTTTTGGCTACAAGGAGATGGTGAAGAGAAGGGGTGCAAGAACAGCGAGCAGAACAGTCTGACCTTCCCAAGGCCAGGAGTATATGGGCAGTGCTTCAAGCGACATTCAGTTTTCTAGACCCCAGGCAAAGGCTTTCCTGCCAGCCCAGGTCACCACACTGCAGCCCACACAGCGAGATGCTGGGCACCATGGAAGCATCCTGGCAGCCTGGCAAGTCTGCTCCAGGTGCAGACACAGAAGACCAGGAGCAGCAGATAAAGCTGATTAATCTTCCCACTCTGTGTGCCATAGGTCTGATCCCTGCAGGGCTGGTCGCCTGCAATCCTCATCACTTGGGGGTTTTATGGAGCTGCGCCTCCCAGACAGGAAGTCCGTTCCAGGGAGCTGTGAAGCCACATACAATAACTGCACGTTCCTATTATTAATTTGAGCACCTGGAGGAGGTGACAGCAAAGGCCTTATGGGGGTGATGAGTAGCTGTACTTAAGCCTATCAGTTTCACCAGAGGAAGTTTTGGGACCTTGGCATAAGAGCAAAGCTGCCTTCAGCACCTGGGCTTCCTCTCTGCTTTTCTTCCCCAAGCAGGGAAATATTTTCAGGCATGTAAATGAATTCTTTTTTGCTCAATCCCACTGCACATCTAAAGCATCAGGGTTAGGATGCATCCATGCTCAACACAAAGCAAGGAAGGGAAAGAGGTGAGATGCAATTCCACCCTCCCCCCCCCACAGCAGCATTTGAGAAGAAAATCCTCCAGGAAAAAAAACCAGCCCGTGCTCTGCTTTCTTCTGATGGTGCAGGCTGATTTGTGCTGTCTGTAATTGTAATCAAAGTTAATTTAATCCTGGTGTGGAGGTTGCTGAGCAACTGAAGACATTTATCCAGAGAAGACAGGGGCTGTAATCACGTCACCTCGAGTAAAGTTGGTAGGGCAGCCACATAACACTGCTAATGCCCAGGGCAGAGAGCTGTGGGTCACGGGAAGGCATTGGTATTCATGGTAGGTACAGAAGCCAAGGGAAAAGCACTAAGGGTATGCCAAAACTGTGCTTTCTTCCGTCATACGGAGAGATTGGATCAGATTTGGAATAAGGCCCCATATGGGCACCACAGGTGAAGGCACAACTTCCCAGAGGGTGAGCAGAGAGTGCCTGTCTGGCTTACAGACACGTCGCTGTAAGCAAAAAGGTGCAACGCCAGGAAAACAATCAGTCAAGCCAGTTTGTGTCACAGGTGGCCCCTTGATGCCGCCGTTCCTCAGAAATCTCCCATTTTGTCCCCAAGGAGCTAGAAGTCCTCCATCTCAAAACCGAGAGCACTGGGCTGCGCTATCACTGCCAGCGCCAGGACTGGGGGCTGAGCATCCAGCAGCCAGAGCCCGAGGGAGCTGCCCAGGTAGCAGCGGAGCAGGCTCCCCGCTTCCAGCAGTGGAGAAAGATGGGAAGCTCCAGCACTGCCGCTGAAGCTCCCCCGTGCTCGCTAAGAGCTGGCCTGCGGGGCCCCTGCTGTGCCATCATCAGGGCCATTTGCCGGTGATGAGGAGATTTCCCGAGGTCGCCTCTCTGGGCACCTGCTGCTGCCGGGGGCCAGCCTGATTAAGTGGTTCAGCGGGGAAGGAGGGGTCCTGCCATCAGCGCCTCGGCAATCAAGGAGGATTTTTTTTTTCCCCTCTGCTTTTTCTTTTTTTTTTCTTTCTAATTATTATTTTCTCCAAAGCCAAAGAGCTTTCGTGGAATTTAAAGGCCTGTGGGTGCACCAAGGGCAGGAGGAGGGCGGCAGCCTGCCAGGGAAAAGGACCAAAGCGTGGTGGCATCCCAAACACGCTGAGTGGCTCCTTACCCCAGCTGCTTCCTCCTGTCAGACCCTTTTCCTCTGGAAAAATAGATACTGCAGAGTCACCGGAGTCCATCTCCTGCTGCACTGGCCAGGCTGTCTCTGATTTAGCAGTGGCAGGGGGAAAAAAGAAATTATTTTCCTTTTTTCAACAGGCACGTTGGGTTTCTAGCTGAGAGGAGGAGCAGCTTGATGACTTAGGAGGAGGTTGTGGCTTTTCAAAGCACAGCTGTGCTTCGGTATGTTCAAGTGACCAAAAACTTGGACACATGGCAGGAAAAAGACAGTGCAGTGAGCAGTAGCATTGCTGTATGTCAGATCTTGTGAAACAGTGACAGCTCAACCCAGCCAAAGCAGGAGAAGCCAGCCAGGAGAAATGCACCAGCCACACTGTGCTGGGCTCAGGGCACGTAGAGCTCCTCCCCAGGAAACCTGCGACAAGAGGAAAGGGTAAGGCAGTGCTGAGATGTGGCTGTCAAAATAGAAGGAGGGTGAGCAAAACCACAAATAAAATTAAAATTTCCCGAGCAACTTTCTGCTGGGAAAATTAAGATGCAGTTTCGATTAAATCCCACACCTCTTGGGTTGTCAGGGCTTTGGTTTCAGACCCCAGTTTTGGTCAGTCCCAGTGCCTATGGTTCCAAATACAAGACCTTTTGGAGCAGTTCCTTAACGGAAGTGGAGAGATGAAGAAATGCAATAAATTTATTGAAATCCCACCATGGAAGCAAAAATACCCATCGATGCACAGCCCTGCACAAGACTAATCTCCATTTTCTCCAAGGGGAAGCCCCTCTGAAGCCCCACCACCTTTTTGCATGTTTTTTGGCAGATGGTGGTCCAGCAAGGGTCCCATCCTAATCCATTCCTGGGGGTTTGAGGACTTGCACACGCCCTACCTATGTCTCATGGGTAAAGTTTTCCCAAGGGGACTGAGAATACAAGACCTCCAGGGATTGCAGCCAGGCAGCAGGTCAGTTATCACAGTCCAACTGTGTGGCACATCCTAGCTCTCTTCAGCGCCATGTTGCTCAACAGGGAGAGAAATGAACCAGCCAGAACATTCCCCTTCCCACAAGGGATTCAAAGCCTGTCCCCAGGCTTTCAAGTTTACATTTATTCCTATGTTACAGGCTTTCCTTTTTCTTTTTCTTTTTCTTTTTTTCTGCTATAAAGGAAATATTAATTTCATGCTTGGCTTGGTTCTCAAGCAGGAGCATTCTCCCTTCTGCATCACGACGAGCACTTTTTTCTCCACATCAGGAGCTGCTGAGCCATTTCCTCTCCCTGGGGCCATGGGGATGGGCTGCAGACAGTAGGTTTTTTATGGCTGCCAAGGGGGTTGTTTAGCACCAGCATGGAGGCAGCAACCCACCTCCACCTTCAAACCTGACCCCGTGTGCTGACTGGTGACATCCCCATGCTGGAGCCACACCACTGTGTACAGTGTTTGGGGAAAATGCAGCATGTCCCAGCTTTGCTTTAGACCATGTTTCCTGTGATAGAATCCAAAGTGTTGATTGTGCTAGAACCTGTTTAAATTATTTTCAGGGTTTTTTTCCCGAATACTCGCCTCAAAATCTTCAAACTTCCAATGTACTTACAGAGCCTTGGATGGTCCATTTGCAAAAAAAATCTATGTTGTATCCATGCCAAGAAAAAGAGAATATTTATCTCTTTCTTAATTTTTCTAAGTGGCATTTGTTCCTAACACCTTTAAAGCCCTCTGGTTTTCTGAAATTTCTTTCTTTAAGTCAGTGAGTACAGAGAAAGCAAATGCAGAAGCAGCAGTTTCAGTAGCTGGCGAGGCTACTGAAGGTTTATGCTGACATATACGCTGTGCCTATGGCTGAATTAATAGTGCCACTGAAGCATTTGTATTTTCTGGGTGTTTTCACTCTGACATTAGAAATGGAAGCACAACCACACCTGCACACATGGAGTGTGGATGGAATTTAAGTGGAATTCATCTGCAATTCTTACTTATTCTCTAAATTAAATCATTGTTGAGGTTACATGTCCAGAAATGTCTTCCAACTCCCCTTTGTTTCTCTCCTACGTAGGTGAGGATTTGTCTATCTGTGGAACTGGTCTTCAGACCAGTTTTACACCAAAATATTTTCATTGTCTTCCGTAAAGTTTATCTTCATTCATCTCAATGTAACTGAGAGCGGAATCTAGCCGAGACTGAGGAATTTCATTTTTCTTCTAAATATTTTATTGCTTGTTGTTTTAATAAAAACTAAACTGGAAATATTTTCTTCCACTGAAAAATATTGAAAAGTAATTTTCTTCTTTCACCTCCAGAATCCAGTATATTTCTGAGCCAGAATTCAGCTTCCCACACAGCAACGTGAACCACTTGGAGATGTCAAGCAGTCTATTCATTGCTCAGATTGTATTTTGATGCTGCTCAGAGTTCCCAGGTAAGAAAATACGTTCAATCATTTACAGCTGTGAACCAGAGCAAAAGACCAGTGCCTTAAAGGGAAAAGAAGGAAGGAAAGAAGAGATGTAGGTTGTTAAGTGGAGGTGGAGAGCAAAACAGATGAAATTGATAAAGTGGAAAGCTATATTATTCACTCCAAGGCTCCATTTAGTCCCTCTGGCCTGGTAGTTTCAGCAAAGTGAAACTCTTGCTGGAATCAATACTGCTATCATTTCACAAAATTACAGTGGTTTGAACAGAAAACTAGTCATAAATCAACTTCATGCATGGACAGCTGGAGGAAATATTTCTTGCTTTGAAGATCTGGGTGCTTCAGAACTAGTAAAGAGGATCTCAGGTCTCCAAAAATCCATATTTACTGCATTTCTTGGAAATAGAGGCTGCTGTTGCATATTCAAACAAGTCAAAATAGCAATGTGAAAAAAGGCAGTGCCTCCATTTTAATCAGATGAGGAAAGAGTGTGCTTGATTTCAGTGGAACTCGGGTGTTTTGGAGATGGTCCTTTTCTCTGGCACTCACTTGGAGCTCCTTCAGACTAGGCTAAGGATGCGCCCTCGTTGCTTCTTTTTCATACACCTAGTCTAGATCCTGTGGATTTTGAGGGACTTTCGCAGCCCACCACTTTCAGCTTAATGACTCAATAGACATATGGATAGAGCCTTTCAAGTCTTTGCCACAGGAAGATGTCCAGCCCTCAGCTTCCAGGGAAAGGCACTGGACTTGGAGACTGACCTTGTCTTCAGTATTTTAGGAACACATCCCTGAAGATCCTTCACAGAAAAGCATGAAAAGCACAGGTGATGCCCCCCTCAGGAAGGTTTCACTACATTCTTCTGTGTTTTCTTTAATAATTCTGAAATTCAACGTTTTTTGTTGTTCTTGTTTTCCAATAAAGATATGTGAGATGGCAAGAAATTATCTGTGTGGGCACTGGAAGCTTCAGAGATATAATGCACAGCAGAAAAGAAGTAAGGAAAGATAATGTGTCCACATCTAATTCCTTGGTCTGGACAGAATAAACATCAGCCACAGCTCCATGACCATTGGCTGGCCCATGCATTAAGCCTGAGGGACTCTTAGACATCCCCGTTACTGCTGGAACCCCTTTCCTCTTTTCCTCTTTCCCCATGAGGCAGAAAGGGGTGGCACTGGGGCCAGGGCAGAGCTGCGAAGGCAGCTGGAATGAGGCAGCCCTGCTTGTGAAACCCCCCCAAAGGCTGAGAACATCCCAGGTTTCCAAAACACAGCTTCTGTCAGAGCTCTGTCTCGAAGTGCCAGACCTTTGGACGTGGCTGTCTTTGCTCAGCCCTGCCCGCAGTGAAAAGGCCAGTCCGCTGTGTCCTGACTGGGTGCTGCCAAATTGAAGAGGTGGAGATATAGCATTTGCTAATTTGGGATTGCATCTGAGGTAGCTCTCTGCTTGTTTTCTCTCTAAGGTGCTTGTGAAACACACATTTGTGCAATATCTAAGCACCGTACAGCTGTAATTATTTATAATGGTTTCCTCTATCTCTTGCATTTAGTGCACTGGAATTTTCTCTTAATTTTGTCAGATATTTCTGGAAATTGCTTAGCTAAATTTGAATTCATTAAAGACAGCAATCATAATTATTTGATAAATAGCATCATTAAATCCATTACACAATAAAATATTGCAAATAAGAGCACAAGTAAATATTTGCAAGAGTATTCACACTGTATTTCCTCTCCTGGCATTTTGAAAAGCTCTTTTATTGTCTCACAACAGAATTGCCAAGTAGCTACAAATGCTCATGCATCATCTGCAAGCAAGGGAGAAAGAAGGTTGCTGTTTAATAAAATTTGGTTCATCCAATCAGGGAAGGGAGGGAATAACGTATGATGTGAAGAGCCAATTGGGTAGCATGTGCTCTGACGATTAACACCAGCCAATTTGCTAACGAGACACAAATAATGATCCGTAATCAGAAATAATTCAAGTGGCTGAGGCAAACAGACACACTTGAACCGTGACCTGTTCCTTACTTCATTGGCATGAAAAAAATGGGCTGAGGGTATTGGGTGAGTTACTTGTGAAGGACTCAGTCGGCTCAATTTCCAGATATTTAGAAATTTGGAGAATGGCAGGGCAGGCTGGGAAGTGCCCCAGGAGAGGCAGGGTGACTCTGGGCAAGGAGGGGAAGAGCACCTGCCTGAGCATCATGGGGGGGGAAGGCAGCGACAGGTTTTTACAGCTTCTTTCAGCCAAACAGCCACACTTTGGAGCCGAGGCATTAGTAACAGCGAGCAGCCAGGACACTTCCCTAACGCTTAACAAGTCAAGCTCCACTGCACTGGAACCGAATCAAGGAGGCAGGAGCCATTTAATTAGACCAAAGCAACTGACAGCCACTCTGCCGTAAATCTTCCCTTGCTGCCTTTGAGGTCTCTGGTCCTCTGTGTCTTAATAGTAAATGATATCTCAATGATGGGAGAGAAGGGAACAAACAAGCCTCTGCCTGTTGCTCTGATGAAACAGGACAGCAGGACTTGTACAGGATCAGCTCACACGCCAGTGTAAAAATGGGGGGCTTCTACCCAGGTTTCCTGGGTAGCTGTAAGATGATGCTCTCAACAAAAAGAGTCAATTAGAGAGTCAGCTGTGGTTTTGTGCGTGAGGAGGAGGGAAAACACCTTTGCCAGCATGTTTACAAAACCTCCCTGCTGACCTGAACTGGTCCTTTCCATAGGCTTCTCCATCAACACCAGTGCTGGCACCAATGCTGAAAGAGAAAAAATGTATTTGGGTAATAATGGCAGTCCGGAAAAGCATTGGTATCTGGCCTGATAGTCGTGTGGGATTTCCTTTCCCAGCCTGTTTCCTCTGTGCCTGCAAAAGAAATTAGGATAGGAGAACAAGTATGCTGATGAAATTTGGTGAATACTGATGTAAGGACTGTTCTCCCCTACTATACTTCATGTGAGGTATATTAAAGCAAATGCGTTCACCAAATCATTTAAAACAGTGAGCAGTGGGCATTAATTACTTGCAAATGGCAATAAAATTGCACCTACTGTACGTCAGGAGTGGATCAGAGCTAAGAACCTCACAGGAGACAGAAAGGACTGACACCTCCAATAAACAGATCCCTGACTTGTCTTCTCTTCAGCAGCCAACAGGCGCTCATTCCTTCAGACCCCATGTCCCGTCTTCTTGCTGCGAGGCAGAGTAATTGTGAAATATTCGCCAATCTACATTGCAGACTGAAGCACTTTCCTCAAAAAGCAGCCTCACGGCTCATTCCTGGCCACTGCTGAGTGGTCTGGCTCCTGCCAGCACTCGGCTCCTCGGCATCACTTCCACCTGCTCGCTCCTTTCCATGCCACACAAGGACCATGTGAGCATTAGAGAGATGGTCGCCCAGATTCCTTCCAGATCTCCTTCTCTTCCACAGGGACATTTTCCTTTCCCCCCGAGTCCATATCTCGCCATGGTTGATGGCAGTGTAGACATCCCCTCGGGGCGGTCACTGTGCAGGTCACCTCCCGGCTGTCTCCCATCTGCCTTCTGGGGAAGCCTCGAGTGGCTGAGCTGGATAAGGCATCATCTTTTAGCAGTATTTGGGACCAACCAGCCTCTCACTTCCAGCCTGCTGACAGAGTCCCATCTCTAGGTCAGCTTTACTGAAATTTTTATTTCAAGCTCAGGCACTGACCCCACAGGATATGTAAGGGCATTTCAGGGTCTGGACCCTATGCTGCCTTCCTTTTGCCTTATTCCTGTTGTGGCATTTTATGATGGCACCCAGACTGTGCCCAGGACACTACGTTCACAGAGGTCCAACCTTGGAAGGGCATCACCTTCGCCTCCCCAGATCACCGATGCTGCAAACTGCTGGCAAGGCAGTGAGCTGCAGTGATGCCATTCCACTGCTCAAGAGATGGCACACTGTGAGGCTGCAGGCGTGGAATGGCTCTGGTGCTTTTGTTCCTGTCCTGCTTCTCCCACCACGTGGCATTTCCACCCATACATTATTTTGATGCAACCAAGATACAACACCTTTTGTTGGGGATTTTTTTTGAGTCTCCTTCCCCAGGCCAGCTCTTCCCACACACACTTCATTTTTGCTTTGCTCCTCAAGTCATTCTCCTGAATTTTAGGAGCTCATGAGAGCTTCTACCAACTGGGGACAGAAGGCATCTGCTCATCACCCACTGCCATGGCTGCTGGCATTCACCTACCCTTCAGCTCCTTCCCACAGTATCCTTCCAGCCCACAGAGCTTTCCAAGGGCTTGCTCTTCTCACTCTGCTGCCCTCAAAGCCCCCTTCTCCCAGCCTTGGCCTCTTCCCTGTACCTCACCACCCTTCCCCACTCCTCTGAGTCAGACTCACTCCCACTCTGGTGCTGACCCATCCAGCATATCAAGAATTTCTCTGCAAGTCACTGAGTCACCATTTAAATCTGATATTAAATTTTCCTTTCAACCTTTAGCCAGTGCATTCCTTATCCCATAAACCATTCAGTAGATACAGTGCATTCAGGCAGATATATATACATATACATGTATATGAAGGAGGGGTGCAATGTTGCAATGCATAAACCATCACCTCTTGCCATCTCTCACTGCATTTTTTCCTGCTTTTTTACCAGTGGCCTTATATAAAATGATTTGCAATTGGCACGTGGGTTAAATGATAACCTTTCAAGGCAACCTTGCTGAGAAGGGTGCAGAAAGATCAAGCCCTCTGCCTTGCAATGGTCCCTTTTTGAATTCCTGAAGTAGTATGTGCCGAATGCCACTATACCCAGTCGTGCAGGAGACGTTACTCTAGTACCTGGCTGCAGGCACATGGGGAATTAGGAAAACCTGTCTTGGCCACTGCTGGAAAAACATAGCTTGAGCACTTGCCTTGCCTGGGACTTTGGTTACTCCTGGCTGGCGTAGGTTAGCCCAGTCCCTAAGCTGCAGCGTTACGGCAAACGAAGTATTGCAGGAAGGCAGGGAGACGGGGTGGGGGCAGCCAGGGGAAGGGCTGCCAAGATCTGGCACAATGGGCAGGACCACCGAAAGGTGGTAGAGGAGCATCAGTGGCAGTAGGAGTGTGGAAAGGGGAAGGCACAGAGACTTAGGGACTCCTTATGCAGCGATGCCTGCTGCTCCCCCATGATTTTGTCTCATTTCCCTGCCACAGGGAATGGCGAAGTCCTTGAAGCAACTGAACAGCCCAGGACTGAGACCAACTGCATAGTGCAGACAGATTTTCTGGAGTGACAACGATTTGGCCCAGCCCTCTATTAAAATATCTTAAGTAAAGCAGTGGTGAAGGTGGTCTGCTGGTGAAATCACGACCAAAGACACCGCATCAAATCCACCAGAGAGAAAGTTACTTTTCAGCTGTTTTCTACAGCTCCCCTCACACAGACGCTTTACAGTGACAAATTATTTTCCCTGCAAATGTTCACACACAGCCAGGCTGCAAGCGCAGATAGGCATCTTGCAGTATTATCCAGAGACAGAGAGAGGCAGGGCTCTGCTAGCTCTGATCCAGCAAGGCACTGCCAGGAGGCCACACCACAGTGTCTTGGGTGGCTTCAGCCTCCTCACAATATCAAAATTTAATAGGCCAGTAATCGCAGGGTGCTGGCCAGACCACAGCTCTGGCAAATGGCATCAGCATTTCCCGGAGGTACAGCAGAAGATTGTCCAAGGAATTTCCCAACAGACAAGCCATTTTGAGGTGAATTTGGGATGCAATGACCATCATTTCCAGACCTACTTTCTTTCAGGATCAAGGAGGGAAACCTCCAGGTTTTCTCCTGGCTGTCCACTCCCCAGTTAGCCCTCTGAGGGCACAGGCATCCGTAGTTACTAATTTTGCCCCGTGTGAGGGCACAAGGCATCCACGCTTTGCCATGAAGTACTACATAGTCAAAGCATGGCTCCAGCAAGCATGAATTTTTATTTTTGGTGCTTACTCTCCCTGGGGGACCTGCAAGCCTCCCTCACTGTAGTACAGAAGGCGGTAAACAAGCGGGGAAAGCCTAGGCAAGCAGGTGTTCTTCTCTTGTCTGATGATTTGAAATAGTATAGACAGCACTGGCATGTATCTGAAGCGCAATCATTATATTTCCATAACTTTATCTGCAGAGGACATAGGAGTTACAATGCAATCAGTGCTATACAGTTTAAAGTGTAGCAGAGATGTATTATAAAGTCAGCTGCAGCAAAGAACATATGGTACAGCTTGCCACCCCACTATAGTATTTCTTCAAAAGACATTTTTCTTACAAAAACTAAGACATTATCAGTCAAATTATAAGTAACCCATTTCCATTTATAGCGTACAGTCTACCCTCTGAGTCACACACATGATCGGCAATAGCAGCTGTGAGACTTCTAAAAGTTTGGTTGGTTTTTTTTTTTCTCCCTTTTATTTTTATACTCTTGGTTCTGAAAACGTTTCTGCTTGAGTGGTGAAGTCTTCCCTCACCTCCGCTGTGAAAGCTGAGCCTTGCCACGGGCTGTCCCTTGCCTCGCTCAGATGGCACGCGTGGCCCTGCTGCTCGCAGCACTTGGTGCTTCCTGCCTTGGGGGTGCCTGGAAGAGCACATGGGATGTGCCTAAACCGGGGTGCATAGCAGATACCTCGCTCCCTAGTGCACCTTGGGTATCATTTCTGCTGTGGCTGGGTTGATTTAGCACAAAAAGCCCATCAGAGATTTGGGGGAAATTGCCTGAAACCACATATTATTTACCACTGTGTCATGGTTTACCCCCGGCCAGCAGCTAAGGATCACACAACCATTCGCTCACTTCCTACCAGCAGGGCTGGGGAAAGGACTGGAAAGAAAAAGGAAAACCTTGTGAGTTGAGATAAAGCCAGTTTAATAGGTAAAGAAAAAGCCATGCACCCAAGTAAAGCAAAACAAAGAATTAGTTCACTGCTTCCCATGGGCGGGCAGGTGTTCAGCCACCTCCAGAAAAACAGGTTTCCATCACATCTGACAGTTAGTTGGGGAGATAAATGCCATCCCTCCAAACATGCTCCCCTTCCTTCTTCTTCCCCCACTTTATATGCTGAGCATACTCCGTGTGGTATGGAATATCCTTTTGGTCAGTGGGGTGGGGGGCAGCTGTCCCAGCTGTGTCCCCTCCCAACTTCTTACGCACTTCCAGCCCACTCACAGGTGTGAGAAGCAGAAAAGGCCTTGGCTCTGTGCAAGCACTGCTCAGCAATAACAAAAACATCCCGGAATTATCAACTCTGTGTTCAGCACAAATCCAAAACAGAGCCCCACAGCGTCTTCTGTGAAGAAAATTAGCTCTACCCCAGCCAAAACCAGCACAGCCTGCTACTGAATCCTTCTTACTACTGTTTGCGCCACCTGAAAGGAAAAAGTCTCCCTTTTTTCTCAGAGGCAGAAGTGCTCTTGGTACCTCTTGATATGGAATTGCTTTCATTTATAGCATGTTTGGTATTTGCTCTAATTCCAATGTGTTTTCATGTAGAAGCCACTTTTAAGGATTTCCCTGCAAAGAAAAAAGGTCAGGGTTATTTCCTTGGGGAAAGAAGGCAAGAGGAAGGTCAGGAAATTATTTAACCAAATAAATAACGCACTGAATTGTCAGGAAAGTATTGAAGCGGAGCAGATGGGTTGTGTTTGCATGCTCATTTGCATCATGAATACTTTGGCATCTCCCAGATTTTACATAAGCCTCCTCCTTAATATTTTGTTACTTTACAATCATCTTTGTGCTCCCTCACTCACAGACACACTTTTCAAAGAGACTGAATTCAGAACTAGTGAGAGATGATGCAACTACAGTAAAGAAGGATTGTATATTTAAGAGTCTGAAGTCAGGGTCTGTGACTGTCGCATATAGCCCTAGAGCCATATTCTGCAGGGTCTATTAATAAGGGAACTTTTATCCAAAACTTTCTTAAACCTTCAGCAAAACTAGGGCCTGAAGCTTCAGTCCCACCTCATTTGAAGTCTCTCTATTGTTTCCACTGGAAAAACAAAAATATTTCCTGTTTAAGATATTGAAATTAGATTTGGCAAAAACAAAGTGTTATGGAGTCTACGACATCTCGTTGTGGAGATAAAGACCATGAAGAAGAACCTGCAAGAAGATTTCAAGTCCACACTGCAACATTTTGCTGATTCCATCCTTGTCCTCTTCTCAGGTAGCATCAGCAGAATGAAGTTCCTGAATAATACTGGAGTGGCCAAGGGTGTCCATCCAAAGACCTCCATGCTGCAAACTTTGCCCTTGTAAGTGTCATATTCTTCCACGATGGACAAATTGCTAAGCACACAGGGGTCAAGCTGTGGGGACTGGCTGCAGGAGAGCCTTTGAATACAGCACAGCAGCTCAAATCACAAATAACCGGGGAAAGAAGTGTGCAAGAAGGAGAATGGGTGACAGTGAAGGTGCTTGGCATGGTAAAAGGCAGATGTAAGAGTCCTGCATCACCTAGTAACTCTGGGTTACTGCAGGCGGACACTGAAACCTTGGACTTTAATCTTCTCCTTATTATTGCTTCTTAGATCCCACTAGACATCATCAGAGGTGAGCTCTAAAAAGAACTGCACACATTTACCAGCTAATCCACCACCATCTTAAAAAAGCCTGCTTAAAACTAACTGGAAAGAGGGTAAATTGAGCCACAGCCTTTCAGGGTGTTTGTGATGCCTATCTGCATCCGGATAAGGGGAGCAGAGAAAGAAAATCCCGTGACTGCACATTGCAAGCTATGCCTGTGTTCATGCTTTACACTGCTGCACGGTGTCTGGGTGGGGATCTGTGCCACCTGCTCTGCTCAAGAAGAATGACTGCAACACACCTTGCTGCAGCCATTCATTTGTTTTCTGGTAAGGAAGTAGCCCATGGCAAACGCAGCTGATTTTCAGTACAAAAGATTTCATCGTCTGATTCACTGATTCAATAGGCTCCCAAATAAAATGAGTCTTTCTTTGCTGAGGAGGGGGGTGTCTGGTCTTCATCTTGGCAAGCTTTTGACTTCTCTACATTTAGCTGTGGATGAAGCTGAGGAATTATTTTTGCACTTGCTTGTGAGAAGAACTGCATGGAGTTTAGTATAATCCTCTCACATGAGCTACTTTCCCCAAGAAAAAAATGATAGTTGGATGCAAAGTCCTGTGTCCTGGGTTTAATAACTCAAGTCTCAAATGAAATCAGATTGGTTTTGTACAAATGAACCAGCACCTGAATTTGACTCCAAGGGAGGAAGCAAACTGCAGAAGGTGCCTAAGCTATGCACACGAACAGGTAAAGAAGACGGAGCTTAACCTGGAAGTTTCTCCCTTGCTCCCACTTTGTGGCATCCTCTAGCAGCAGATGGTGGGAAGTGACCTGAGGCTTGGGTGCCAAAGCAAGGATCCAGGACGGTCCTTACAGACTTACCTACCAGGACAACTTTGTACCAACCCAGTGAATAATCTCTTCCACATTCTGGAGCACTGTAACCTCCCAGAAGGGTGGAGAAATTATCTGGGATGGGTCTAGGGATGGCAGAGGAAACTGGGCAGAAGCCTTTCACTCCTGGCACACTGGTTTCCCTTCCTCTGTTTTCCACCCTGACTGTTTGCTTTGACAGCTCAAGCCATTGTCCCTCCTCACTGGAAGAGTAACCAGTGTATTTCTATTTGCAGACTTCTGGATGCAAGGCCTTCACGTCTGCTCCCAATTAGTTCTTCTCTTGCAAAGGAAGGGAGACGATATAATGAATACATCTATTTTGCTGGACACAGTTTTAGTTGAAATGTTTGCTGCTGTTGCCACCATTGGATTAAGAGAGCAGATCTTCATTGCGAAGAGATTAAGTTAGTTTGTATCTGCAGAATGCAAGTGAGAGGAGTAACTGGAAACGATTAAGAGAGAAAAAAAACGAGATCACAACTCCAGCATCATGAATGGGGAGAAAGTTCTGCAGTGCTGTTGTCACACGCTATTGTCACATTGAAGTAGATGCATGAAATAAAAGCAGCCCTCACTGTGAATGCTGCTGTCCTGCGCTAAGGCTTGTACGTACACATCATCCTCTGGCCTGGAAACAAGATGCCTACTTGAAGAAAATTCCTCTCCATATCGGAGAAATAAATTTGTGCTCAGACCTTCCAATGTTACCAACACAAAGCTAAAAACACGTGCAAAAAAACCTGTTATGCCCTCCCCCAAAGTAAAAACTCTATCCTAGCTTCCATGGCTTGCCAGCTTGTGACCAGTGTATGTTCCTCCAGCTGAATAGACTTTGGGGGATTTACACCACATGAGAACCTGAGCCTGTGAGCTCGCCCTTGGTCGCAGCAATCGCTGCAGGGAGGTGGGTTTGATTCCACTACGCAAAGTGCTTTGGAACTGGGTATGGTGCAATCATGCAAAGGCTTGGCCACCGCCCACAAAGCCAGGCTGTGCTGCCCTTGGTGAGCTGAAACCCAGGCTCAGAGGGGTCTGCCTTGCGGGGGCAGGACATGTCTTCTCTTCTCTTTTTCTTCGGTCTTTTTTCCTTCCCTTTAGCAGACAGAAGACTTGTTCATTTCCCATTCCTGCTTACTGAATTATTCATCAAAAATGTTCCACTGGTGTCTCCTTTTCTGCCAGGGAGCTCATCATCCAACAATTCTTCTTCGGTCTTGACTTGTAATCAGAGCAATTAGCAACCCATTAAAGGTCTCAGCATGCCCGTGTCTGTGGGGGTACAGAGTGCAACTCAGGAGCTGGCCCACTTTGACTCCGAAAATCGTGCAGAAGACCCACAGGCTACAGTCTGTTGTGCAGAACAACAAACCTACATCAAGAGGAGGGGTCGGATGCTCAGAAAAGGAGTTTTCAGTACATACAGTGAGATCACAGAAATCAGCCCATCGATTTGGACTGATCTCAGTGGTGAGAACACGAGGTCCCAGGCACTGCCTGAGAGGTGGGATATACTTCTTGCATGGGCATTCAGCCTGCTCCAAACAAGGTTGTTCAGCTCCCACGTGTATGGTACTTCCGCCCCTTTTCTTTGCTGGAAGGAGCCAAAGGGAACATGAAGGGCTGTCATTCATTTCCTCTGATGCTCTGAAAATGAAAAATGGTAACCAGATGGCAGTGGAAAGCAGGGTAGTAGGGATGGGCTGTTCATCCCTTCAGTGGGCTGAGTGAGCCTGGTTTGGGGAAGTCCACAGTACCTTTGCGGGCATCTGATTGTTGCTACAGCTCAGGACCAACACACTCTGGGGCTTCAATACACTTCTGCCTCTAGAAAAGCACTTTACCATGACTCAGATTCCTCCCTGGTCACCATGAGCTCATCAGCTCACAGGGGAAGGAAGTCCTGAGCCAAGATCTCTCCCTACCTGCTCTCTGCACCAGTGATTGACCATCCAGTATGTAACAAGAAGTGGTGGACAACCTCGGTGTGAAAGGTCAACATAAACACCATCCTTATAAATGTTCCCTTTACAAAATAGGTGCATGGATTTCCTATCCTGTCTTCCACTCTGTGCCTGGGGCTTAATAGGTCAGGACCAGAGCAACTCATCGCTTTTCCCCTTTGTCCTTTGCCTCCCTAACATATCAGAGATGCTCTTCTGCACTTCTGGGCTCTGTCTCTGCTAATGTCTCTGGAAAGATAATCTGTTGAGAAAGAATGAGAATTATTAAATCAATAAACACTGCTAACCTTTCAACTGTGTCCATCCAAGGAGATCTTCTCACCACTGCAGCAATTGCTTGCTTTAACAGATTGAAAGCAAAGTGTTCTTATTGCATATGTCAAACAAGACAGGAAAAAACATGCTCTTTCTCTGTCAGGAAAGTGGAAGTGTCCATGGGGGCTCCCAGCATATTTCTCATACCTCCAAGTCTGAAAGCCCTAAACCCTGTATGAAATTTCCCTGTGCATGCCCAGATGTTTTTACTGGGAGAGAAGCAATCACACTTATATACAGCCAGGTCAAAATACGTGAATAATGCCTCAAATTATTTTAATTACTTTTTCCAGAGTTGGGATTCTTGAGCAGGAAACATCTGCATTTTTTTTCCCAAATACTCTTTGGGAAGTCAAAATGCAGAACTGCAGCATGTGCTTGAGCCTAAGCCTGCCAGGAGGAGCAGTGAGCTGCTGGGGCATCTTTCAGCTCCTTAGCAGTGAGGGGATGACTAAACATTTTGCTGTTCTCATGAAGGCCAAGGTCTCCGATAAGCACATGGCGACTCTGCTTGTTGTGAATATCAGCAGAAATTGCACGTGCTTATCTCATTTTACGGTTTTAGTGAGTTTGTTTCTTTGGTCTGCACAAGAAGTATCTGTTCTCAAAGCCAAATCTGCAACGTGGCTCTGCAGCAATGACTGGAGAGAAAGATTTTGCTCATTCAGGAAATTTCTCCCTCCTCCAAATATCAACAGGATTCCTCAGCTTCCTGAAAAACACATGAATGAACTGTTAATAGGTCTTGGCTCTTGTGTTAGAAAAACATGACATAAATTGTATTTGGGGATCATCCCTGTTTACATGCCTGCAGGAACCGAAATTGCTTTCCAGAAACTGTTTCCAGATAATACTAGTGTGCATTCTCCTGACTAAAAAATAGCCAACTCACTGCTTAAAGCACAGAGTAAAAATCTTTCTATCTGTAAAAGAGATCCAAGAAACTTTTTTTTTAAGTTGTCATACATCCTCCTAAAGCCTGTTGTATTTATGTTTTTTATAGTAGAAATACGACTCTGAACCTCCTTTATCTTGCAGCAGGCATGGGCCAGGCTCCTGTGTTTTGTGTGTGTATGCTGTGTCAGTGAGCTGCCCAGAGACTGCAGGAGAGGGATTTTCAGGAACAATACTGTCAAATTATTCCCTCTAATCCTTTAGGGGGAAGGTACACTGAAATCCACCGCAGCTTTAAACGACATAAGTTGTAACACAAGTGTTAGGTTTGGTTTTTTTTCCTTCACACATTCTAAGGAGAAAGCAAGAAAGAAAAATGTTCTGTGTGGTTTTTTGTTTTGGTTTTTTTGTTTTGGGTTTTTTTGTTTTTGTTTTTTTTTTTGGTAAAAGCTGGTACCACAACAGTAACATACACAGCGAACAACAGGGCAACACAAAACAGCATTTCCAGAGCATGGAGTCCTTTCCCAGCTTCTGTGGCTATGAGCTGCAACGCCCTACACTGACTCATTTGCCTCAGCTTGGCCTGGCTGCAGAAACACCTTGATGTGACTTAGCATCACAACTCCTCGAGGCGTCTCAACACAGGAAGGATGCACCGAGCCCTGAGTCACATCCTGCACACAACACAGCATCTGAGATCCACAGGCCAGGCCAAAGAAGAAGTGATTTGTAAAATTGTTGATATAGCCAGCAAAACAGATTAGAGGTCTAGCAGTACTGTAAGCAAGCCAGGTGTCTCTCAGGCTTGTTGGAGACAAGCTGTTGGAGTGAGCTGCATTGTGGTGGGACTTGCCCAAGCCCAAGGACAGCTTTAACAGTCTCCCTCTTTTTCAAAAGCAAGTGCATTTAACAATTGCACGATCCCACTGCCACCGTGCTCTTGAGAGTCATCCAAGCAAGCAGCAATGCCCATATGCTCTCTCCTCTCTTCCCAAACCACATGTATGAGACACTGCCCATTGCCCGTGCCCACCTCAGTCCCTCCTGGGACTGGAGGCACAAGTGGTGGACCCAGGAGAGCATCCTCTGCCACCCTCTCCTCCGTCCGTGGGGGTGCTGCCAGATTACACAGTCATTTTGGGGGTGATGGACACCAGTGTCACAGCAGTGTCTGTCACAGACACATCAGGGTGGGCTTCTCTGATGAACCAGGCACATTTGCCACCATAGGAGTTGCCAGTCAGTCGGCCTGGCGGTGTCTCACGGGGGTGAGGGGAGGTGTGGGCTAGCACAGCTCATGCTGAAACCTTTCCAGACCTGCCGCCAAGCAGCGGCACCTCCAGAGACTCCCCTTCAAACAGGAGATCCATGAGAGCTACGTGCCAAGCTGCAATAAGAGACGGAGGCTGCGAGTTGTGTAATATTTACATTTAATACAATCCACTGACATCTGACATTTTTCTGGTAAATTTTACGTGGGCCATAAACACTTCTGGATCACTGAGTAAATTTTAACTCCTCTGAAGGTCTTTTGTGCTGGTGGTATCTGGAATGAAATATTTCACTGCCTTTTCCCCCCGAACCTCATCCATTCTCATCTGTTCGTGCACTGGGATCTGCCACGAGACTTCTTATGCATCCTCGGTGCACCAATGCTTGGAAGTATCCCTCCTTTTTGTATTTTTGGTGTGATGTTCCCCACTACTGGTTTCCCTCCACGGTGCAAACAGCAGGCACATGGCAAATCCAGCTTTCCTGCACCCCAGCCCTCAGAGCAAGCAGCATCATCCCTCAGTGGGCTTTGCACAAGCCGTCCCCTCGGTTCCAGCAGTGCTACACTTTCACTTGGTGACTTGTACACAACTGCCCTGCAAAGTAACGGTGTCACAGAGAGACACCTTTTTAAAAGCAATAAAAATTCAAAAACAAGGAAAGAAAATTAATAGTCGAGCAGCCAGTCCACCTCTGGTAATGAAACAGAAAGTGGAGAGACAAGGAAAAACTGAGTCAAATGCAATGGCTCCAGGCTCTGTCTCCAATCCCTTCCCCTCAGACCTTGGAAGGTGGCCAGCGGAGCATCCTGGTATCTGAAACAGTATCCGACTCTGAAGTTCAGATCAATTTGCGCTCTGCAGCCTATTAACTTTTTGTTAATCCTCCCCACATTGTTTTACATCTTGCCTTCCATCACGGACAAGGAGGGTTCGTGGCAGTGCCAGGGTGACTAATGGTGAGTGCCCCCTCGAAACTGGGGGATGTTCAAGTTACAGGCAGGTGCGGGGCTTAATGGGCTCTGGCGATGCTGCCAAGATGTAATTGCCGTAAATCAGCCGGAGCCTTATGGAGACGGTTCCCTGTGTTTTGAAGTCCATTTGCCCTTATTGCTTGTTCAGCTCCTTAATGCATTAATGATAAGATAGCACGGGGAATACGCAGTACAGCCTCCTCTCCACCCACAAAAATCCTGAAGTAATGAATCAATACTGCGCCTATCTGCTCTGACCACGGAGGAGAGGAATGTAGACAATGCTGGATGCAGGGAAGATCTCTTTTTCCAAAGGTTTCTTTGCAATCCCAGGGGAGGCTTAAGCATCTTTAAGGACTGTGGGGGCTGGTTTGGACAAATATCCCCCAGTTTTCCACAAGACTGCAGCACTTCTTCCCTTGCTACCTGTCTGCACGGTTATATTTTGTTTTTGCCTATCAATGCTGTTCAAATGCTTTTTTGATTGAAATCTGCTGCATTAACAAAAAAACAAGGAGAGGACTGGAATGTTTTTTCTTATGTCTGGCAGTCTCAGTAAAACAGGCGTTAAGTGGTACTTCATGGCAAATAACTTGTCTCTGAATGGGCACAACTCTTGACCTTCAAGTAGACGACAGTGTTGGGTCTCTGAGCTGATCCCAGACAGGTGGAGGACAACTGTGGGCAGCTTAGAGGGCTGTCCCGATGGTCACTGCCACCACCTCCTGCTCTTGGGGCACCCAGGATCATGGCATTGCTCATCAGCACAGGGCAGCTGTGTGAGGACCAGGGAGGCAGAGAAGCCACGAGCCAGCCAGTGAAGCCAGGGCAGCCAAGGCTGCCGCCTCAGTCCCAGGACTGATCAGCTCCTGGGAAGTTATTGGGCTTGCCCACAAGTGAAAGAGCCCCAGCACCGTGCACAAGCAGCAGCTCCCTTTGAGCTGGCTGAGTCTTGGCAGAGTTTTCTCCCCTCCACCCCCCTGATTAGTGCATTATAACTGCTTGACAAACTGCTGGTGCTCTATTGACACGTTTATGCCTCTGCTTTCTTCCCAGCCAGTCAAGAGGATCCTGGCTGCTGGTAACAGGCGCTCTTGGGCATTGCAAACGTCGACTGATGCAAGCATCACCCTATAAGAATGAAAAATGTAGACATCCATGCAGAGACTATCATCCTTTTGATGCTGACATCGTTTCCATTCTGCCCCATCTCCTCTTTTTCATGTAAAAATTTAGAAGCAGGAAAACCAGACAGAAAGGGCAAAGAGGTAAAAATCTCTGTCTGGCTGTTCTTCATTGCCTAGCACAGTTTAAGGCAATGAAGTTTCTACCCACAGAACAGTTAGAGCAGTGAGTTGCCTCTGCCTGTCTTAGTCTGATGGCACATCTTGACCCTGTCCTTGTCACCAGCTCAAAGTAGGGGCTGGCCTGACCTGTACCAGAAAGCACAGCCCCAGCAGGAGAGCTGGGATGGATCTCAGTGTGGGCACAGTCTAACTTGTCAGAATAACCCCTTCCCCAGCACCTGCCCCCAGCTAGTGGAATGTGTAGTGAGCTTGGGAACTGGCTGTTCCTCAGGTATCAGCCGTGAAGCTGTCTCTGCATGGTCTCAACTTGCTTGGGAGAAGGATGACCAGTTGAGCTCTGTTTAGCTGCCATCAAATAAGCAGATGAATAATGGGATAAAGTCTGAGCCCCTGTATTTGTTCTCCGCTGCAAAAGGCAGTCTTGATATCCTTGTTCTGGTTTTATTTTTGAATATTTTTAATCCATTGCCTCTTGGAAAGCTTTAAGCCCTGGATCAATTCGTGTTCTGAGTGTTACAATGTACCTAAAATGACTCTGCAATCTGGTGTCACAGGTAATAAAACTTACTTATTCGCTCTGCTATCCATCACTGAATTGCACGCATTAACTCCTCAAAATACTGCGGACCAGCTAATTGGGCGGCTCCTTCCACAGAGGTCCACGTCTTTGGAAGTGAAGGTCAAGAGTTTTGTTCCTGCTGCTGCATATGTGTGACTGGCTGTCACCCAGGGCTGGCTCCACCGGCGTGTGCCAACAGACCGCTACCTCTGCTGCTGCTGCTGCCAGCAGAGCTACGTGGAAGTCGAGAGACGCTATACAATTAGCAAGTGACAGTTCCTCTGGCAGGGTGCAAAGCAGAGAAGCCGTCTCGTCACGGCGTGGCGCCGGCTCCCCTCGAGGCGTGACTCAGCTCAGAGGATCTGCTGCATCAGAACATGCGGCTCGGCAGGGCTTGGGCCGCCAAAGACGCTGAGCGCACAGGACCAAAGGGTCGCAGGCAGATGCTACAGAAGAGGGACAAATAGCCCAGCTTTGTGTCAAACAAACAAATAACTAGTATAGAGAGATGGGAAAGGGTTATAATCTACCCAGTGCACCCACTGCAGGTGCAGATTTGTGCCTTTTAGTACATTTTCGAGCGCTTTTCTAGCCTAGTGCTAAATAACCCAGGACTTTACTGGTCCCCCTAGGAGAGGATTTCATCGTTCATGAAATGTCTCCGTAAGGAACCGTTTCTCATGCCTCCACCTGAATTTTCATTTGTGCAGTTTCACCCATTTCTCCCCATTATATAGTTCCCAGACTTGCGTGGCCCTGGGGAATCTTCTCATTCCTAGGCGCCCAATCCTTCAAGTCCTTGGAGTCGGCAATTACGCTCCCCTGAGATGTCATTTATCTGAGTGATGTGCGTTTAGTTACTTTAATCTTTCCCCATAAATCAGCTTGTTCAACTTTCTCTCTGTTTCTCATTTATGAGTTTTTCCCTCTCTGCCATCTTTCCAGTATTACTGAGGCATCTATAAGGGAATTTAGCATCATTTTTTGAGCCTTGTGGGGGAGGACCATCATTTTCTGGAACAATCAGATGACATTTACTATAGGATAGATATTTTCTGAGCTATACAACTCACCACTACCATACTTTTCATATCACTTATCACAGCTGGGTTTCTCTTTGCAGTACAGATTTCCCATTAATTACCCACCACCACCGACTTTGCTCCTTAAATTGGACAACAGGTCCTAACTTGTTGTTTTGTGAATTATACCGGTCTGAATATTAGAGAATTATGTGAGCTGAAGTAGAAGATCATTAGACATCTGCTCGTCTTGGTTTTCTTATGCCTTTCTTTGAGGCATCTAACGCCAGGCTTGCCTAGTATCCCATCTCCAACGAGGCTGAAAAATTTGGCAGTTCCTGTGACCTTACCTGAGATGGCTCTTTTCACAGATAAATCCGCACTTCCATTTTTTTTTCCAAGTGCAGAACTGAGACGGCAAAAAGGTCCACAGGTCACCGTTCTCCTCAGTTACAGGCAGCTGCTTGAAATAGATGCTTAGTCTGGAAGAGTCCAGCAAACTTCTAATATATATTCACACAGGACAAGGCTCACTCCATCACTGTTGCAAGCACAAGACTTGTAGTACAGAAGACCAAAAGCTACACAAATAGCAATATGCTTCAAGTAAAGAGCAATGAAGGACACTACCAATGTCCTAAATCCCCACACCAGCAAGAAATTTGTCAGCTGAAAATGTCCAAATGAAAGATGGATCTCCATCCTTACAGTATTTCTCACTGTTCTTCATTGTGTTTTGCCCAGATGACTTCAGTTATTTCATAAATCACTGCAGCTCCACTGAAGACAAGCAAGGCACCAAGACATGCCCTTGTTCTGAGATGAGCGATACTGAGTTGTCACTTGGTACAGAGGAAGAAGAAAAGACTTTTTTGATCCTCTGCTCAAGGTGGGAAGTCTAAAGCCCTGTACTCAAACCTGTGCGAAGGCATCAGAATAAGCGGCCAACACTTACACTGGGCATTTGTAACCCCACTTTTTGTTGCCCTTATCTAGCAAAGCACACAAACACCTTACACATGAGCACAGAGAAACAGAAGCAGGTTGATAAACATTGATAGTTCAGGGTCTGCTTCTCAAAACGTGGTTGTAATTTTTTCCTTCACTTGGAAAGCTACACTGTAATGGACTTCATGTCTATGTATGTATTTCTTCTGGTCTGAAATTCCATACAGAGCATCACCATTTATGCAGCAATAAAAACAGTTTATAAGCCAAGTGCTTTACATTTTACACAGACCAAACAGCTGCAAACAAATATGATGGAAAACATAGATTATAATATGAAATTCTCGGGGCACTGACAGAAATGCAGCCCTTTCTGTGGAAATGTGGCATCATGGTTTATATACTCATTGTGTCATTGCTCAGGTTTCAAGAAGCCCAAAGCACATGGAATAACAACTTGTGTCCCTTCTTACAGAAACGACCAATTTCTTTCCACGGGAACACAATCAGTAGAACAATGAAAATAATTAATCAGATTAAAGTGCTAATAAATCCTGTCCTGACAATTGGATGTTATCGTGCTCAATTTCAACTTAATTATTTTTGTATTTAATTACAAAATGGTTAATTGCTTCATTTTAATTATGTATCTCTTTTAATTAGATTGAGGCTTAAAAACACGATAAGGCTTGCTGCCACCCCACAGCCCTTCCAGTCTTCATTTTATCTCACACTGTACCAGTCCCTTCCCCTTGCTCTGCTGTTAGTTTCCTGTGCCAGGTCTCTCCCAAGCCCTGTGCATCGTATTTACCTTCACTTCAGCAAAGCCCTGGCATACAAGCATTGCGGCAAGGACAGGAGCCTTCCTCCTGCACAGCGAGACGGCGTGCCCATGCTTCCACAGAAGTGTTTGCTGGGCACAGTGCCTCTGCTTTCCTCACGCATTTTCTGCTGTTGTGCGAGAACTTCGGCAATGCCTTTCTTCTTAGGTGTTTGTTACGGTGATGGTCTGAGAGAAATGTTGTTCCCCTTCCCCGTTCCCCTATCAGATGTGTCCCAGACTGCCCATCACACAAGGCTGAAGATCCCAAAGGGAAGCACTGGCCTGACCTCCTCTTCCAACCCCAACGAGTCCCACCTCCGTCTGCCCCGCGCACAGCTTTTGCATTCCCCACACCGGTCAGAATTCAGCCAACAGCTCTCTTTGCATCACTAAAACAATGAATAGGCCTTCGAAATCAATGGGAATGTTTAGCATAACACAAGAAATTGACCCGCCCATGCAATCCAACCTGCCATCCCCGCAGTTCTGGTGTGTACCCGGCAAGCGGAGGCGATTTGATACAATGCAATTTGCTGCATTGTGTTTGTTTGAGACGGTTTTTTTATCTCAGCCCATCTGGGTAATTCTAATATCAGAAGAATTGCTGAAATATTTATGCTATGCTTTTGAAGAAAAGCAGCTTACATTTAAGAACTGGTCTGGCTGAGGTTTTTTCTGACTATTTAGTGTCCTGGCTTTTCTTCGGCTTCCTGCTGTGGGAAAGGATGAGTTTCAGGGAGTTTGCAATCTCCCTGGAAAGTCTCTGATGGTGAAGAGTGCAGGTGGGTTTGTGGCCATGGGAGAGCAGCAGTGACGTGCACGCTGTTCCCACCTCTTTCCTACAGCTTCTCCTGTTCTCCACTCCAAGACCAAGCTAAACAGAGGCTGGCCTGGCCTGGCATCCCCATCCTCAGATCTTTCAGGCTCAGCAACTAAATCACAGATGAGGCTGGAGTACTGTTTAAGGAAAACTGTACCAGGCAGTTCACTTCTGCCTTGTGTTGGTACTGTCACGACAGCTGTACACAGTAGTGGTACACAGGCAGCAGCCTGATGGATTGGAAAGAAACATACATATATAACGTGTGTATCACAGTCTTCTTCAAAGGGTAGTGGATGATTGTAAAAGCATTCATGGTAGAGAGAGCCCACCTTTCTCACAGGACATTCCCCCCTTCCTTTGAAGCTGATAAAATTGTTTCCAGGTTTTAAGCAGAAACCCCTGCAATGTCACCAGTTAAAGCTTTCAGAGAGGACCCCAGCTGGGAAGGAGGAGAAGGGGAATTATGGTGACAGTGGTGGCAGCAGTGGCAGCAGCTCTGCTCCCAGGCTCTGGCAGAGCATCCCTGGGCTCCTTGCACACACAAGTGAACAACAGTGAGCACAAGGCTTTAGCTAAAATTGTATTTTTCTCTGCCAAATCTCCATCATCACACTAGCCTAAGCAGAGGGTCTGACTATCCCCTGCCCATCACTGCTGTTTTGGATCAGCCCATCCTGTAAGGAAAGGAAGGAGACAAAGTTCAATTCTTTACAGATCAGGGCATTAAAATTCAATATTCAACGGGCCTTCCTGAGTGACTTAACCATCCTGTCTTGTGATATAAACCTTATTGCAACACCCAGCCCAGCACAGGGTCAGGGACTGCGAAGCTGGTTGTGGGGATCAGAGGTCAGAGTTACCCAGAGCAGCTCCTTCCTGCACAGCCTGAAACTGCCTGCGCTCAGCCACACCATGGCTGCAACCAGACTGGCATCACAAACAACTGTAATCCAATTAATGGATGCGACTTGGGGCGGAAATGGAGAGAACAGGGGAATGTGGTGGTGTCATGAGACAGTTTGGGAGAAATACTTTTTAGCCACCCTTTCAAAGAGCTCCTATCAAGTACTTTATTTTTAATGCTTCAATTTGCTTTCCTCTTCTTGATTGTAATACCCTTCTTGAACTTTGCAAATAAAATGTGCTTTCCCTTTTGATTTTTGTCATCATCTCCCTGGCAAATTATCAGACTTTTAATTCTAAGCCTCCATTTCACTCCCCCCTCCACCTAGGCTACCAGCAGGGTGAGAAGTTAATAAAGTATTTCTCCTGGATTCCCTGCTCTCCAGTGAATCAGCATTCTGCTCACAGCCCCGGGCGAGGTATATTAGATCAGTTGTACTGACTCTTCTCTCCAGGACAAGAGGAATGAGATGTTAACCGAGGTCTGGAACCAGATAAGTCTATTACAACCTGGACTGTACTAACTTCTCCTCTGTCAAAAGTCTTCTTCAGTTGAAGTAAGGTCATAACCTTGTGTCTGCAGATGCAAAATGTTCCTTTTCTGCCGATATCTCAAATGACTGGAAGGAGAAGAGGTGCCTCTGGAAGAAAAAAGGCAGTGCTGGAAACTAATACACAGTCCTTAATGACAACCTACGAGGAAGTCATAAGTGCCTGGATGCTATCTATATAGAAACCACAAGCTAAAGCAGAGCCAACAGTGTTACTTTCAGGTCACTAAAAAGAACTGCAATAAGAAGATGCTCCAGAATAGACTGGCCAGCAGAGAAACAGAGGCAAACTGAGCAGCTCTTCTCCAGTCGTGGTACAGAGAGGAGAACGGCTCTTCCTCAGGTCTCAGCCACCGTGCCTGCCCTGGGCAGACCCAGCCATCAGTGAGGATCCCTGCTCAGGCAGCCCCTTCAAAGCCACTTCTGAGCTTATCACAACTGCTTAACAAGAGTAAAACAGCCACAGGGTAGCGGCTGCTGGGAAGGCCAGGTCAGAGGCTTCATCTACTCAGTGGTGGTAAAATTCAGACACGATGCTGGGGATGGTGCAGGCACCTGGTGCCCACGTCTTCTGGGGTCAGCAAGAAACAGAAAACGATGAAACCACCACAGAACACATCAGCCAGACAACTCGATGGGTCAGCAAAAGCAGCAAAGTTGACCACATCCCTACAGATAGGTTCTCTGGGGCCGGGGAAATGGAACTTTTTTCCTCAGGAACATGAAGACATCTGTAAGGGCAGTTAATTGAACCAGTGTCACAGAAAATGATGTGGGTAATGACAGATGGTGTCAGCTCATGCTGCTGTTTCAGTTACTGGAAAAAATGAGAAGAGGGCAGAAATAGAAACAAATGGAAGAGAAATTTCTAACAAAGGCCAGGGAGAAGGTTTTATTTTTATCTCTCCACCTTTCCTCATTCAGATAATAAGCAGCGTGTGCCACCAGAAGGACCCTGTCCAGGGGCACATCACTGGGCTGGTTCTGTGCTGAGGTCCTGGAGGTCCTGGCATGGTGTGTTAAACACCCACCATTGCTTTCCCAGAGCCTTCCTCTTCCTCTCATACCTAACTGGGAAACAAGCAGATACCAATCACAGGCTGCCTTGGCAGCACCCAGGGATCCCTCAGAGAAGCAGCACCCTTGGTGTGCCTGCACAACACTCACATCTAGTGAGGAAAATGAGGTGACATTTGATCTCTGCTGCAACTATTGGCTAACTTCCCCTGATTTCTGAAGGATCAAGGTTCCACTCTGGGAAAGCTGCATTTCCTTGGCTGACACTCCTTGCATACGTGTTCCTTTGACAGTCATCTCCACGCCTTGAGAAGGGACGCTGAAGCCCAGGTGTTATCTCACTGTACCTCCACATGAAACACTAAATACATGGAATACTAAAATCTGATGTTGTGAAAGCCAGCACAGAAGTACAAACTACTGAGGCCTCTGTCTCACTCTCACTCCCTGCCTGTGCTAGTCCTGGCAGCCAGCTCAAAGGAGGCGCAGCCTGGGTAGGAGCAGGACGCTCACAGCATGCTCCTGAGCTGCCTGGGACCAGAAACAGGGACATGCACAGGAACAAGGGAAAAGCCAGCTCTGCCCTGGGGTGGCTTTGCTGTGCCCGGCAGAGGAAAAGCCAGACGTCCTCAGCGGATCCTGGGCCACAGCACAGCTTGCCCAGCAGCTACCACTGAGAGAGAACGAGAGAGTGTCGAGAGCATCTGAGTGAAGGACCTCAGTGCTCTCGGCGGTGCTGAGGGTTAGCCTGTTTCTGGCTCATTCTGTGATAATGCAGCTTGTGTTTTGGATGCTTGCTTGCACTTAAGCCTTTTAATCACTTGTTCATTAAGAAAAGGTTTTCAGGACACCTTGCTGAGACGCAGCATCTCATATACCTCTGAGGAGAAAAAAAACCCCACTTAGTCAAACACTCAAACCACTCAGATCCTAATGATAGAATAGTAATGAGGTTGAAGTGTATTATCGACTTAATGATAAACTAAAAGATTTGGCACCCATAACATGGGTTGACTCTTTAAGCCCCTTGGCTGGTTCCTTAAGAATGTGTAAGATGCAACTGGTAGGGGCCGGAAATAGGTTATTTTTCTGTGGGGAACTAGGCCAACTAAATTGCATTTTAAAAATGGTTTAGTGCTACATTGGAGGAGTGGTCCAAGGTGGTGAAAAAAACCCTAGACCTTCCTTCGTGTCATGAGACTCATGACATAACAGAATCAGAAATTGAATTTACAGAGGGAAAAATCCCAACAGGGTGCATATTACTTCCTATTCACCTTTGTGCACATCAGTCTTGGTGTGTAAATTGACATTACTTAACTTGTGCTAGAAGAACCAATAGTTTTGGGTGGAAAGTGAAGTAAAGACAATGACTAACCACAGCTTGTCCACAGTTATCCAGGGTTCATTCTGAGAGCTGAACCCTTCCTTGAGAAGCCTCCTTTTGCCATTGCTAAAGGCCAGCACTGGCAAAACTGGAGAAAGCTCTCATATTAGAGTCAGACCACCATTGTAATTGGAATATATGCCTTTTTTTTCCTGCAAAGCCATCAGAAATTGAATGTATCAGTCTTTTCCTGTTCTGTTCTTGGATCCTCACTGCTGAGCAGCCAAGATACGAGACTGCCAGCCCTGCACTTACTGCAGACTTTTCTCTGGGTACAGTGAAATGGGGAGA
This sequence comes from Melanocharis versteri, assembly GCA_013397845.1. NCBI lineage: Eukaryota > Metazoa > Chordata > Aves > Passeriformes > Melanocharitidae > Melanocharis > Melanocharis versteri. Next base: position 158,190 of record VZTG01002722.1, on the reverse strand, counting down.
GATGCCCACGACACCACACCTACATGAATATTGCATTTGCTAGGAACTGATGCAGCTTTACATACTTATATACACAAACATATTGATTGGTCACATATAAAGGACGATCTAATGCAATGCCCACCGAAGCCATTTGCAATTGTTTTAAAGGATCCTTTTCTGACAGAGTGATTCATTTCTAATCCACCTAGACACAGGCCATTTAGTGTGCTGTACCTTAAAGAGAGCTCCTCAGCTTGGCCAAAAGGCAAACCAGCTCTGCTGGAGGCCCAGGGAGCCCAGAGACAGCTAGGAGTAAATCTGGGCTTTAAAATCTCCATCTCCTCAAATATAATGCTATTTTTGAGGTGAGCTCATCTCGAGTACCTGGAAGTGTGGCCCAGCCATTTCTGGGCCATCCATGATGGGTAACATGCTGTGGAATAACGTGCTGAGGAAGCCACACAAGGAATAACTGAGGTGGGGGTGCCATATGAGCAGTGGCTGAGGTCACTTGGTTTGTTCAGCCTGAGGGAATGGCATGAAGCTGAGTCAAGGGAGGTTTAGGTTGGATATTAGGAAAATGTGCTCCACCCAGAGGGTGGCTGGGCACTGGAACAGGCTCCTCAGGGAAGTGGTCACAGCACAAGCCTGACAGAGTTCAAGAAGTGTTTGGACAACACTGTCAGACACATGGTGTAATTATTGGGGTGTCCTATGCAGGGCAGGAAGTTGGACAAGATGATCCTTGTGGGTTTCTTCCAGCTCAGGATATTCTGTGATTCTATAAAATCAAACTTGCGTGAGTGCCTAGGTGTCTGTTTAGGATGGAGGACAATAGTCAGGAGGGGGTAGGCTCAATTGAAATTGAAAGACTCCCAGCACGAGTCTAAAATTCTTATCACAACTCTAAAATGCTCAGATCACTGCATTTTTTCCAGAGAAGGTGTTTCATTTTTGCTTAGACTTTGTAGTTTCAGAGTCAAAACAGACAGTATGGAACTGTTTTCACTAGGGGAAAAAAAGCACATTTCAATCAAACCCTAGAGAAACAAGTGCCTTTGGAACAGCTAATTTAAATCTGAGGCTTCAACTCAAGATCCGCAAATTTCAGTCCAAAAGGAGCAGATGTGTAAATATACCCTACTAGCTTGCACACCTCATTGTGGAGCACCAGCAGTGGCTCTCGGCAGCCTAGGATGGGCCTGATCACGTGGAGAAATGCTGCTGCTTATGGCAAAGCTCCTGTGGGAGGCCCAGGGAGCCAGGAGCGTGGCTGGCATCCTGGCCAGGAGATGCCCTGCACGGCACCTGTGTTACTGGGCATCACAGTGGTGAGCACATCAGTGCTGTCACAGCAATGTTTGTCTCCTGAGACATCTTCCCAGAAACATCACTGATGCCCCGCAGCACCCTGTCATCTCTCATCTGGCATCTACATGCTGCAAACCCCTGGCCAGTAGTGGAGGGATGACGTGTGTCCACATACTCTCCAGGTACCACAGGAGGCATTTCTCCAGGCAGTGGATGCCTCCTTCTTGGGTGTGCTCTTTCCCACCAGCTCCCAGTACTCCCTTTCCTTGTGTGAGCTCAGGCAGATGCAGTGCTATCACAGCACAGTTCTGGGGCACCTCACTGCTCGTTTTGAAGGCCTGGAACTAAATTTGTCAGATAAACACAACATTATCGTCATTAGTAACAAATACAATAGACAATAATTTCATTCTTTGAAAATGAAAAGGCACCAGCTTTTACTAAGGTGATTTTCTTCCCCTCTCAACCTCTTACATATCTAAATACAGACCTCTCAAAATCAGCTCTACCTCTTACATAAATCACTTTAATAGAAGGGTTAAAAATGCTTCACACCATCATGCTCTATGGGCTAGGGTGCACTTCTCTCACACACCAATGTTCAGCTTTTGCATACTGTCTGAGGTTCAGAGCTTGGTAGCAGATGTAGGCAACATTTTAAAGAAAAATACAAGTCAATAAGAAGGGTAGGGGTTTTATCAGTTTCTGTCCTACTTGCTCTGCTGTAATTACTGTTATTAAAGATTTTTTTAATTGCATGTTGTAGGATTCCTCTTTCTTGTCTAGTGCAGACCTGGCACCCTGCAGGAGCCTGAGTCACCCACGGCCATTCCTCCTGCAGTAGTGGGATTGTTATTCCCTGCAGCAGCTCTGAACCGGGTGCCTGAAGTGACACCATGCTCTTGCTGGTAACCTGAGGCACACTTTCCAACTTAAAAATTTGGATTAAAACTAACAGGTGTTATTATCCCCTTTGCTGGCATCAGGGTGTGTGCCTGGGGAAGAGAGGACAGGGCACACTGCAGGAGCACGGAGAGCTGCTCAGACTGCCTGCTAGAGCAGTCTCCAGCCCCCAAGTCCCCCTTGCCCAAGACCTCCTTCCAAAATCACAGGTACTGGAAAACCCACAGCTCAAGTCTGCTTTATGGCTGACGTGTTGCTGCTCTCTTTTTCTACAAATAAATTAGTGGAGCAATAATTTATGAGAAAATAGGATGATGAAATCTGGAGTGAAATCCCGGTTTAACTGAAGCCAGCAGGATTTTTGCTTCCTGTGTAGCAGGAGTCCACATGTCAGCAGGGAAACAAAACAGAAGATGAGGAAGCAGTTAATTATTCTCATGTTTTTCACTGTGATCAGTGGGCCAGGGACTCCCCTCCCAGCTTTCCCTTTGCAGCCACGTTCCTCCCTTGCTGCCGGAGGCCTGTCGTGCTCACAGACATGCAGACAAACCCCTAAGATGGGACCCTGCTGCTAGATGCTGCAGCCCAGCAAGGAATTTGTTTGTGAAGCAGATTGCTCAGACACCAGAGGAATTTTTACCTTCAGAGGCTGCTTTTCCGTTTCTGGTCACCTGACATAAGATAACAGGAGAACAAGGGAAGAAAGAACTGCAAGGTAGATGTGCCTGGCACCAGGCACCGCTCTGTGCTCTGAGTGCTGGTGTAGCAGGAGATACCCACAGAGAATTTGTTCCCCCATCTGTTCCTCTGTAGATCACTTTAAAAATTAACTTACTCTATTAAAAAGAAAATGTGATTGTTACACTTAAGTGGCTGCAGTGCTAGAGATAGTTTGTCCTACCCCCCTCAAATTATATCCAAAAATGCACAATTAATAACACATTAACTTAGACAGAAATGAGTGAGAATAAGTTAAGATTTTGTTATAAATACATTATATTTTGTGTAATAAACAGATTTTTTTCCTGGCCCATAATGTTGCAGAAGAGATAATTCCTCCCTACAGCACATTTCACACTTACCCAGTTTCAGACAGATTAACACAAATGACATTTCTTGCTCAACTCATCTGATTTTAGAAAGCACTCCTCCATCAAGTTACACTAGGTTCAGATAATTATTCTATAAATATATTCTTAAACTATTCGTATGAATGGAGCAAAAATACAGCCACATCAGCTAGACACTCTCTCTGAGCCCAGCAGAAGATGCAGAGCACAGGGAGCTGCCAGGGTCCTTCCATGGGCGGAGGGAGCGGACATCTGACAAGGTCAATATTTATGCACAGTTCACTTATAAGAGAATAATCATTAAAATCAAGGTAATACAAATAAATATAGGTTTTAATGTTTCAAAAAGCTCAAAGGAGACTTATAAACCCATGAATTTTTCATCAAGACTGAATCCATTGGAGCCCAGATCCTTCTTTCTAATAAATTCAGTTGTCAGATGCTGAGTCCTTTACTGCAAATGCTGACAGTGCTCTATCAGTATCCCGGTTTGGGTCTGCTATGGCAGGATTTTCTTTCTTTGTATTTAAATTGATCACGTAAAAAAACCTGCTGCTTGAGCAGTGGGTCTTGCATCAATTAAACCACTTAGTTTATATTTTTTTTTATTCCACAGGAAAAAAAAAAAAGCTACAGGTAGCATTTTGTTGTCTTCAGAGCTAATCTGGGATCAGTTCTCTTATGAGAAAAACACTGCCTGAAATGAGATGTGAGTTCTGCCTTGTTACACTCCAGAGCACAGAGCAGCATAGTAGCACTCCAGAGAGCCATTTTCCAAAACAGTTTCCTTGCAAGTATTACACTGATATCTCGGGCAAAGCAAAATGTAGAAACATCTTTGTGAAGTTATCAGTAAATTTGACCTTGGAACATTGAGTTCTGTCTCTGTTTCACAGGATGTTTTCACCACCTTTGGGTAAATCCTGCATGAAGGCTGCCAGTAATGTTTGTCCTGGCTGATGTTGTGTTAAATCCTTCTCTAAAAGCTTCTTTGCAATCTGTCAATGCAGTTCTGAGTTTCTAACTTCTCTGATAGCAGCGCTGAGATATTGGTGGAAAAGCCACAAAGACACTAGGCCTGTTCGTATTGATCCTTGCCCTTCATTAGGTTTCCAACCTAACTTCCCACAAGTTAAAAGAGGCCATAAAATCATAGAATGGTTTGGGTTGGAAGGGACCTTAAAGACCATCTAGTTCCAGCTCCCTTGCCATGGTCAGGGACATCTCCCAGTAGACCAGGCTGCTCAGAGCCCCATCCAACCTGGCCTTGAACACTTCCAGGGATGGGGGATCCACAACTTCTCTGGGCAACCTGTGCCAGTGCCTCACCACACTTGCAGAGAATTTCTTCCTAATAATCTAACCCTACCCTCTCTTAGTTGAAGCTACTCCCCCCTGTCCTATTGCTACACGCCCGTGTAAGAAGTTCCTCTACAGCTCTCCTGTAGCCCCTTTAGGTACTGGAAGATGCTCAGAGGTCTCCCTGGAGCCTTCTCTTCTCCAGGCTGAACAATAGCAACTCTCTTAGCCTGTCTTTGTAGAAGAGGTGCTTCAGCTCTGATCAGCAGCCGTTAGCAGTCAGAACAGCGTTTCATTCTCCAAGCTGTAAACAGCCTGGAGTTTGTGACCATTCCTTTTCTGTTTCATGGCTGTACCTCCGTGCCTGTGCGTGGAGTGCTATGCTTCACTTGCTGATTCACCTTAAATCCAGTTACCTGGTTTAGATGGTGCAGCATTTGGTGGTAGCACCCTTTGCTTCAAGCAGTGTCTGTACTGCAGAAAGATGCAGTGGCTCCCTGGTGACTTCTGTGGTGAGAAACTTAACTCCAGGATCGCCTTGCTACTGATTCAGCTCAGGCAGCACCTCGGAAGTTCAGCCACGGAAGATATTCGGGATCGAGTCGTCATCCCACGCCCTGTTTGCAAAAGCAAAGCTCAGTTAACTGCCCCAAAGGCACGCAGGAGATCTGCGGCGAGACAGGCTTGCAGTCCACTTTCTCATACATCATAATGCATTTGAAGAACAAAGTACAGGTATTCTAAAGTGTATTAGTACTCAGCTGATTCAGAAAATGTACGGAGAATAACTCTAATAAAATCTATGACAAATAAAGATGCGAGGGATAAAAATCCCTGTGAATTTTTAATCCAAGAAATAAAGAACATAGTGTTAATACAGCATAATTGTTTCATTAAATATTTAAAATATACCTTCCATACTAAACTCATATTTTAACAAATAACTATTCTGTTTATAAACCTGTAACACATTTTATGAATATTGCATACAGGCAGGAGAAACTTCCTCAATAAAAAGAACTTAATCCTTACATATTCAGCCTCTTGATCGAACATTTCCCTTTTATGTCAGGATACATTTGTATAATTCATTATAATTTATAAATTTTCTACTTAGAGATAATGCAATTACAAATGTTTCTTGCAAATCTTTCTTACTGGCCTTACATACCGTTTCATTTAAATATCATTCTGTTATTTACAATTGCTTCATTTTAATAAGAAAAGATGTTCACAACCAATTATTTAATTGCATGGTGCTTCGCAACACACTATTCATCTCTTTCAAAACAATTTGCATTTTGTGTATTTGGAGCAGATATCAGAAAACATTATTGTAATTTTCTCAAATAACATTTTTGCAACGTGCCACTACTTGTGGCAAGAGCTGATACAACAATGGAAATCAGCAGTCTCAGCAGCCTTACCAGGCTTGTATCCTCCTTCACTAGATGGAATAAATATCTTACTGTAAGCAGAACTTTACCCAGCAACTACTTTATGCCCCTGAAAACTGAGCTGAAAATGTTAATTTGGATGGGGCTTGTAAATGTGCCTTATTTTTTCATGTTCCCAAAAGAGTGGGCAAATCTACCAGAAACTCTTGCTGTGAGGGAAAGCTTCTCAGCCTCACCATCTCAGTAAAGACATCCATACAGTGCTCCTTTTTATTCTTTTTCTCTTTATTTTTCCCATTTTTTTCCCCTTTTTGTCATTTACATTAAATGAAAGTGCAGGTTGTTCGAGGAGAAGAAAAGGAGCTGAACAATGAAATCATCTGTAGGCAAACAGCATCTCTGTAGCACAGCAACACCCTTCCACAGAGTTTTGGTGAGATTTTTTCTATGGTGTGTTTTCAGGTTTTCCCCATTTCCACATCATTAAACTTCATATGAAATAGTAGTTGCAGGAGGCCATCTAACATTGGCAGCAGGGGTGATATCTGTGCCTTGATGCTCTTTGAAACACAAGCGTCGGTTTTTCATCTGATATAAAAATATCAATATGGATGCAATCATATTTTCTTAGACAAAGGGGATGTGCTTGGACCTCACTTCTGCAAATACCAAAGCAAGTGGTGAATGGTATTGCACAAGATCTCCTAAATGAGTGTTTAATTTTGCATGGTTGTCTGAGCAATTGTTACCACTTCCTATGGGCATATGGGTTACGAAACATCTTTAATTATTTCAGTATACGACAGGTTTTTTTTCCTACTTGACCCCTCCCTCACTAATTGCTCCTCAAAATCCTGCTTGTCCTCATCATCAATGCATGAGTGTCTTATTTATTGCACACTTTTCACACCCTGCTCCAAAAGCAGAATTATTCATGCCTTCCTGGGCTTTGCTGCAGCATGTGGTATCAGCATTTCACAAACATTTAACTGACTCTCACGGTGCTTCTGGTGAGATGAATTATCAGTGGAGATGGTTATGCATAAAGAGCCAAGACACACTGAGCAAACACTCCAAACTACCCACTAAGTCAGGGTGGAGGGTTGGAAATGCCTAAGGCTTATCATTTCATAGTACATCATATTTTCTACAGCACTTTATAGGCTCAGAAAATAGCTTCTATTGATTTCAGATGCAACTGTGCATGCCAAGTACTCCTGCAAGACCAATCCTGAGATTTCAAGCTGGGTACCACAACACGCAAACTGCCATCTCTGAATAGCTTGGTTTGTGTGCCTTTCCACCATCACAAAGGCATCCTGTGGCAGAAAACAAGGCTAGGCTGAGACTCCAGGTGAGGATTCGGCTGTGCCATGGAACAGGCCTTTGTCTGCCCACAGCGCATTGCCATGTGCAGCCCACGTTCTGCTGGTGTGAGAAATGAGATGCAGAGAGCCACTCAACTGGTTTCACAGCTCTGATCAATTCCAGAAGCAAACCCTGGTGTGCACAGTGCCGATTTGTTGCACTCCACAGCCCAGTTGTCCTTCAGAGAACACAGTTTGGCCCTAAGATACTGTTGATGTACCACAGTCAAATGAGAGTTGTCCGGGCTGTCTTAGTTTTGGCAGCTTTCAATGTCTGAGGCGTTTCCTTTATTAGCTTTAAGACAGCTACTTTTTCATGCAGTCATCTGCATCCTTTTTCTGAGAAAGATATTAAAAAATTAATCCCATCATTTAGCATCAGATAACGTCCATGTGGTCAGTAGGACAAGTAGTTAATAAGCAGATGCATCCCACAATGGAGGGCTTTTTTCATATTCTTGTATTTCAAGTTTGGGATGGAGGTGGTAAAAAGCATGTCCTTGACACAAGGTCATGGCTGCAAAAAAATTGTCAGCCCTCATCTCGAAGCTTTCAAAATTCAGCTGAGAGATAGATGTTTTTCCTCAGCTTCTTTCTGAGAAAAAAATAATGAGCGCTAAACATCCAGCACAGAAAACAACAATGCAAACACATAACACTTTTCTATGTACAGAAAGAAATGTTTCATCACATAAAATACCAGCAAAAGGTAATGGCCCCAATGTCTTCTGTAATTAGAATAGCTCCTACAGTCCTAAATAGTAATTTTAAATAATAATATTTTCCAAGTTATTTTGATTGGTTAAATAACGAGCAATGAGCAGGAATCTAGAAAGATCATTGAAATAGTTGTGAGCTATTTGATACGCAGTCCTGAGCCCGTGAGCAGGTGAGTGTGGCCCTGTTTGGGAGGAGGAGGCCAACGCCTTCCATGAGCATCACCTCCAAGTGATCACTGAAATCCTTTTAATCTAATATTTCATGTTACACCTTTCTTTATGCCTGTGGCTCTCTGACCAACAGCATTAGGATAGATTTCCTGTAGATGCATGGCAGAGACAGACACTGGCTTCATTGACGTGATCTGTCTTCCCTTCCTGGCCCCCTACTTCCATGCTGGTTTGTGGAACCTACCTGCAAAACCTCTGGCAGATTTTGCTGGGAAAGGCTCAAAAGTTAAGCAGAGAGGGCTAATTGGCATGAGAAGGTCACATGCACTTTTATTAAGGAGCTGGAGCTAGGAAGGTGTGTGCGTATATGATCACAGAAGGGGCACTGTATAGAGAGCACAGCTGGAACAGCTGGAGCCATGCCAGTTGACACGAGCAGAAGATTTGGCACGTAATTTGCATGGTGTGCAGAGAGCCCGAATGGTTTCCTTTTCTTAAAGCAGTGCAACACTTGAAGTAGATTTCTAGGGCATAATTGCTGTAGCTACTGCATGTATTTATTATCTTTGCACAATAACTGACTCCAAAGCCTAATAGAATGGGATATCATTTCTTGCACAATAGCGATGTCTTGTTAAATTATTCACATTATTTATTTGACAGATACTAATAACTGTTATTTGGTATTCAAGAGGGAGACAAAAATGGCTATTTGTTACATTCCTCCATTATCTAATATTCATAAAACGTATGTGATGCAAAATGTCGCTGATGGATGGCCGTCTAGGATGTGTTTACATGTTTTGTTTTATTAACAGAGAAAACAGCTACTGAAACTTATTTACAACTGTCCCCTGGTGCTCAGGACAGAAAAATTGATTTCTGATCACTGGTCCTCCTTCTTCCACATTCAAAAAATATCCTGATTTGGACCATATCCCACTCTCACAACATTCCTCGGCCTTTCCCTGTGTGGCTGCCAGCCTGATCTCACATCTGCTAAAATGTGGGCAATGGATTCATGCTCTGACCCCTCCACACAGGGCTGAGATCCCTCAGGAGGTCTCACTTATCCCAGAGGTAAATTGATGTTGACATTTGCCTTCAGAGATGAAAACCTATTATATGAACATTGGCTGTGCTTTCCACCCCAGCCGATACCCCACCAAGAAACTGTGCCACTCATAGGCTCGATTCATATGCCAGAATGGGCTGCAGGCAGGATTTATTTTCCCATTGTCAGTTCCCATTGAGGCAAAGGATATTTAAGTGTTTTAATAGACATTAGTCATGTAAATCCCCAGTTCATCAATGGAAAAAAAGGACTCTGAAAATTGTTAAATCTCATTTTCCATGCTTGATCTGCTGCTTCTATCACTATTTTTTTTTGTTGTTGTTTTTAAGAATGTTATTTTGTTTATTCAGATATAATGACCCAAATCTATTCAGTTATGCAGAACAACGAAGGGAAATCAAGTGTCCTTGATTCCCTGATATGCTCCTATGAAAATAACTGATTAAATTGTTCAAAGCAACAGATTTCCTCATCCTCCATTTTAATAATCACATTATATACCACTACTGTTCAAAGGCAAAACCAGAAATTTATTTTTAAATGCACATCCAGCAGCTGCCTTGTTTGATTTAATCTTTTAGACCCCTCAAACAAGTTTATCGGCTGATCCTATAACCTCGTGCAGTGATCTTTCACTCTAATTAGCAGAACAGGACCAAACAAATCCCAAAAAAGAAGAACCACTCCAAGTCTACTTTCCAGTACACCCCATTCAGGGCACAGAAGCCAGGCTGTCAGCTCAAAAATGGGAATTCCTCATTTTTCTTTGAATAGCATAGATATTTATTTTACTTGCAGATAAGACCAAGCTAAATTGGTTTACAAGTTGGCTGCAGGTTGAGATTAAGAGTTCAGAACCAACTTGGAAAACCCAGGATCTTTTCTCCAGCAGCAGACACAATCCAATAAATACAAGAACAAGATAGGAATAATGCACTGTATGAGCAAAAGGGTGGTCAGGCAGCAGTGCTGCAGGGAAGGACGTGGGCCTGAAAGGGATTTTTGACCCAAACATTAGCCCTGGTGGTGTGCTCTGGAACAGCCGAAACACGAAACCACCCCTCACAGAAGAACCAAATCCAGTCTTGGATACTGTTTCTAAGCACCTACTCTGAGTATTGTAGCTACAATATTTATGAGCAAGAACCCATTTTTTTCATTACTATTGCCTCTGTATATCACATAGCACTATGGGGTTTGTGTTACAGCTAAGGCACTCTGTCAATGATGAAGAAGATGATGATGATCTAATTGACTCCATATCCCCAGTAGGAGCTCCAAGACACAGTGAGGTTTGCCCAAGTGGGGCATGAGCGACAGGGCAGGTGACTCTCCTCTTCCTCAGCCCCTGCAGAGCTCGGTCCAGCTCACACACAAGGGTGAGGGCAAAACTCGGCGCATATCACCAACACTACTGCTACACAGACACATCTGTGTGCTTTCCTAAACAATAAGCAGACACTCGGGTGAAAGACCTGTCATCACCTTTTGGGGAAGCCAAATAAACTGTGTCCAGAGGGCCATCCTCATCCACAGACCTACCAGCTCTTCCGAAGGGCTCTAACAGATCTCTGGTATCAATTCAACCTGTCTGTCCGGTCTTTTTTCCATCACGCTGCCTGACAACTTGCTTGGAAGGGAAGGCAGGCAGACAAGACTGTGGTTTCCCAAAGCTCTTTTTTTTTTAAGAGAGTATCCTATTTACCACCCCCATTTCCTGGCACAAGACTGATGGAAGGCAGGGGTTACACATCGTAGTCAGTAGTTTGGCAGTCTCATAATTGAGTCTCTTTGGGAGCCCAGGCTGAACCCCGGCTGGACCCGGTGATTTGTTGCTATTCATTTCATCAACTTGTTCTAAAACCTCCTCTTCTGACAGTTCAATCTGAGGCTGTTTCTTGCTCATCTCCAGCTGGAAAAAGCTGTGGCATGGGAGGTCTCCTGAGGCTCCTCTCCAGCAAACACCAGCACAGAGGTCTTGTCTGCCTCTGCTGTTGTGGTCCTGTCATCTCTAAGTGCTCCCATTACCCCACAGTCATCTCTAGGCCCTATGTGTTTGCTGGCGAGTGGCCTCTGCCTGATGTAGTTGAAAATGGTTTTATTGTTGGATTTTATGCCCAACAATGAAATTATTCCACAAAAATCCATTTTTGCTCCTTTCACTAAGGGTTTCCACCTGTTTGCTCTTCTGCTTTCCCTGGCATGGACACAACCTACACTTCTGAAGGGCATCTTCGATAGCCTATCCAGCTGCTTACCTTCTGCCTGTTTTAATTTCTTTTTAAAACATTTTCTGATAACTGGAAATACCTTTACTGAGACCTGGTAGTAAGGTGCCTTTTGAGATAACCTCCTCACCACCCACAAGCACTTTACCCTCTTGGCTGTTGCTTCTAACTCCCTTCTAACAAGCTGCACACCACCAGTTTCTTTTGAGCACCCAGATGCTCTACAGGCTGCATTGCTGCTGCACCTGGTGGACACCTCGACCAGACATGGAAACCCACCTCGTCTCACTCAGCCAAAGCAAGTGAAGTGACCAAGGCTGTCCTACAGTGCTGTCCTGCTCCTCCGCAGCTCCACAACACCATGGCCCAACAAGGAATGAGACAACAAACTGCACTGCGTGTGGAAACCAGCTCCATTGCGAAGTCTGTGGTAGCAGCAAGCAATTACCTCTTCACAGCCTCTAATTTTGACTCCTGTAAAATCTTCTTTTATGATGCCTGCTTACTAAATATTAATCATCAAAGCGCAATGGCTCATCTCTTAATACGCACGTGACTGGATTCATGCCTGTGTGCAGGAGTGTTCAGTGGCTTCCTGTGCATTTCACAATGCAATAAAAAATCTGCTCCCTACTCTTAATGACTTTGTGATTTATTGACTTGCCCATCTTTCCTCACTTCAGCTTGCCAAGCTTTATTTATTCCTTTTGTACATCAGTTGGGGGAAATAAACAGCACACACACCACCTTTGCAAGCAAACAAATGCATGATTGTGATACAACAAAATCATCATTAAGAAAAGTCCTTCCTTGGAGGTATTCACATTCACTACTTTTTTGGCAGCTTGAATAACCAAGCCTACTAAACACTGAGTAATTTTCCCTGCTTGGGATTTCTCCCTAATGCCATTATCTGTAACAACACCAGTAAAGATTTTGCTTCACGTACAGCCTTCACTGACGATGTAATCACAAATATACTCCCACAAATTGTCTCCCGGATGTTGGAAGAAATGTCTTGGTGTAAATTACTGAAATGCAACAAACTTTCAGCACAAAATTTCTCAAAACTTGTTCCCTCATTATCTCTTGTGGTTATCCATAAAGCAAACTATTCCTCTTTTCTTGAAAAGAGCTGTTCTTCCCAGCTCTGATCCCAAACCACACTCCCAGTTTTTTTCCCTGAGACCCGAAGACCTAAACTGTCTCTGATTTCACAAGTCCTGCGAAGTCCCTCTAGATTTCTGGGAAACCATGTTTGTTGAAAGAGATCCTTCCCCGAGTGATGTGGACATGGTGCAATGCTCAGTTTCTCTGGCTATTCCTGCACTTCATGTATGCTGGTCAGTCTTGAGGGTGGGAGAAAGGGAATCAATAAAAGCTGTTAATCTATGCCCCTAGAATCTCTTTGCTCTCACAATGTAACAGACACTAAAAAAAAACCAGCCAAGATTAAGCAAGTGCCGGGACAACTGACTGAATGGGACTCAGCAAAGAATGGGTGAGACAGCTCCAAAACTGGAGGACGAGGGATCTGTATCCTGAAAAAGAAGTGGTGGCTGTGGGGACAAGCAGCGCAAGGTGAGGCGCAAATGCTCGTTGCTCCTAGAAAAAGTGTCTACAGCCTGGGATGGGTCCTTCAGAGAAATCCAGGGACCCCAACGGCCAAGGATGAAACAGCTACTTGTC
>VZTG01002722.1:134660-144945 GCA_013397845.1 Melanocharis versteri | reverse complement strand
GACAAAAAAAAAAAAAGTATCTAAAAAAAAAAAAAAAAAAAAAAAAAAAAAGAAGGAAAGAAAAGAAGGAAAAAAGCAAGTAAGCACATCTGTATACAGCACTGATGAAACTAAATGGGGAATAGTGAGTGTACTTCTGACATCCATGTTACCAGAAGTATTTGAAAAAAGTCAGCAAACATGTAAAGAATAGAGCTCCAAACACAACTGAACAACCAGGGAGCGATTCTCTGGTGGAATGCTAGGAGTTCAATCTGTCCAGCTCATCAGAAAGACGACTGAGGAATGATTTGATAGACATCAGTTTTTTCCACTCTAAGGGAGAAAAAATATTGGGCATTTAAGAGCTCTTTTAACCTCATGGAGGAAAAGGACAGCAAATATCAAAGACTGGATGGTGAGATCAGACCCGTTTAATCAGAAATATAGCACACATTTTCAGCACTGGGGTTGATGGGCAGTGGGAGCAAACTGCCACAGGAAGTTATGGATTTCCTCACCCTTAATTATTTCAATGAATTATTAAAGTCTTTCCGAAATATGTGCTTCAGGCAAACATGAACATCCTGTGCTTCATACAGAGATTAAATGTGTTACACCGAGGGGCAGAGGAAGCAAGAAGAAATGAGAGTAGCCTTCTGGCCTTGGACACAACCAAGACTAACCTCCTCCATGCTCTTAGGGGCCCTGACTGCCCCCTCAGAGGAGGAAGGCAGATTTTTCTGGATGGCAGGTCAGATCTGGGGGCCTGTTTATTTCTTTTACAGGGGGGCTCTGATGACTCTGCTCCCGGACTTCTGTGCCTGAAGACCTTTGGCAGCACTGCAGAAGGCAGGAGACTCTTGGTTTTGTTTGCATCTTGGGTATTTGCAGAAATGTCTCTTCAATTAGCCTCCCCTTCTGACATACGTCCAGTCCGCTGTCACTGATTGAATTATTGCCTTCTGGATTTTACTTCCTTTTTTTCCTACTAAATAATCCATCTTGCATATCTGGTTCTGTAAAACTAGCAGTGTTTCATAGGATTTTACTGGCATTTGCTTGGTTACCCTCTAAAACTCTCCTAACCACAGACATGTGTCAAAACTGGTGTCCACAGGCGGCCGGCTGCTGTTGGATACACTCAACCAACACTAGCTGGCAGCACCACGTTTCCTGCATGCACTGGCACATTAGCCCATAAAGTTATTCATACCGAAGTGCATTTCTGCTGCTTAGTTGAAATCCTATCATCTTTACCCTTGCAGGGCTTTTCTTGGCTGAAGATGCAGTTGTTTTTGCCGTTTCCCTGCCAGGCACAACACAAAGGCCTTATTGACTATTCTTGCTAGAGCCAAGGGAAGATACCAGCAGAGTTTTGCTTACCTGGTAGGATTCAGCTCATAAAAGACTTAGGCTGATACCATTTTCAGCACAGTGGGAGCCAGGGCTGCTGAGAGCCTGGGTTAGTCATACCAGTTTTTAATTTTTTATTATTGCACCTACTACAATTCATCCATTGATAAAAATAGTTCTTTGTACACACACCTCCTATCCTGTTATTTCCAGATTTGGCCAGTCAGTGTCCACAGCCCAGTAAACTGGGAATCGCCTCTGGGAACACAATATTCCTCTTTTGAAGCTGTTCCTTACCATGCAGAGGAGGAACCTGGCAGAGGGCATGCCAGAGTGGGGGGCACAAGGCACCAGACAATGCGTGGATGCTCTCTGGGCTAAAACCCCAGAGAAGGCATCTCTCTTGCACAGGAAAAGATGCTTTGCTCATCCTGCAAGCTCACTTGCGGACCCTTCCACTGCCTGGGCAGCTGGCATGGGCTGGGGACAGCCTCAGATGTTGTCCTGTACAACCTCCTGCTCTATAAGTAAAATCCCCTGGCTGAAGCTGGCTGGCATTTCTGAGCCAGGGAAACTGCTCTGGCCAGGGTATCCACTTCCAGCTGAGCTGGTGAGGACACAGGTCATAAGCATTTGCATTGCGCTGGTCCCTCAACGCCTGCACGAGGATGGGCACAAGTCCTCTCCCACTGGAGGCAGGAGGGAAGAGGGAAGCTTAATGTATGGCACTCGGGGCAGTATATGCCATGTCCTGACCATTCCTTGCCATTTGCTTTCTGGGATGCAGCCAAATGAAAACACTGTAACTTGGAGCTGGGGATCACTGGTGTTAGCTCCGAGCACAAGGACAGACACAACAGGCCAGAGGAAGGTCTCCAAGGCTAACGGCAGAAGAGCAATGTGGGGAAGTGCCCCTCCTTTAGACGCTCAGCCTCCAGACACCGCCAGCTCAGAGGCTACCTGAGGGCCAGCTGCTGCCTTCATATTTAACAGTCTTTGTGGGGACTGCTTCCCATCAATCTACTTTGCAATCCATGTCATTTTGGAGGCACCATCAAAAATTTCTCCTGCTGGAAAAGCTACCACAGACACAATTCTTGCTTTGGAGGCAAACCATGCCACCAAGACTTTAAGCCGTGGTATAAATTACAGCAACCTTTGGTCCTTCCAACGCAGCAGGTGGCAGAGGAAGAGGAAATTGAGACTCGTCTCTGACAACCACCTTTATTCCCTTTGCTGAGCCGCCTCCAGCTTTGGCTGACAGTCAAGCTCTGCAGCACAAAAATTCTGAGACCTTGTACGTGTAGCTCACGTGAGCAGCTCTTCCTCCAGAAAAAGCCCCTTGTAAGCCAGGGAGCTGGCCCACAAACAGGTTTTCTTTTCATCAGAAAAGGTTGCAGGTTCAGGCTCTAATTTGTTTGATAATTTTTTTATTGTGCTGGCCAACATGCTAAAAAGAGATTTATTCATGAAAAGGACAATGTCAGCATCTATTCCCTGAGCAAACAGATGAGAAAAAAAAATATCTGTAAACAGCAGAAGTAAGACAGAAAGCACAAAGAGCAGCATACTAAATTACCCCTGCCATGTGGGTCACTTTGGAGCATGTTTTTATTTTATTAAACAGCTCCTGCACAAAGTGTGTTTTGCTCGAGTAAGGCATCGTACATTGAATATTAAAATGATGCTGAGGCTTGTAAGTGCTGGGGGCAGGGGGAGAGCGGATGCACCCCTTTTATTCCTGGAGTTATTGTTTTATAAATAAAAGGTGCTGATGACCCTGTGTGTACAACACAGATAGGGCATAAAAAAATCACTGCAGTGGCTTGATAGGGATGATCTGTAGCTGAAAACCCAGTAATGCAGACAGTAGGTGAGGCAAATGTGCTGAAATGTCAGGATGTGGAATGCCAGGAGAACAACCCTTAAAATAGTTGCACCAAAAATAGCCTCTGTGGACAATAGGAGGGGGGTTTGCCTTCATTTATTTCTATTACCAGCTTCTTGACACGTCGTCCCTCAAGCACTCCTGGTCACAGACAGAGCAGGAGGCACCCTTTCGTCCCACGCAAATGTGCCACTGCTGCAGTTCCCCGAGGGATGGGAGCACCCACCAAAAAGCAAAACGCGCTGGGGCTGCCACAGCCCGGGAGGAGACAGGCACCTGGACTGGCTGGCAAACACACCAGCTAAAACTACACCTCCCCAGAAGCTTCAGAGCAGCTCCCTGCAGAGAGCAGCAAATCCTCTGACAGGGCCCAGAGGAAATGAATCTAATGGTGCCTCATGAGCTGGCAGGGTCTGCACAAGAGCAGGGGACGAGCAGTGGTGATGCAGCTCTGGTGGGAAAGCAGACTCCTACCCTCCACCGTGCTGAGCACAGCCCTACCCAGTAACCTGAAAAAACTGCCTCTTCCCAATATATCTTCCCTGCAAAGCTGGGCCAGCCATCAGGAACTGCAACCGGTGCCCACACAGTCTTCGTTTCTCTGGGCAAGAACTTAGATGGTTCTGGAGGAAAAGCCATCACTCAAGGCTAAATCAGCCCACAGCTTCAGGGTGACTCCAGAGATGCTGAACAGTACCAGTGTGACCTTAGCAAGGCTTAAAGGGAAAGACCTTTGGTTTCCTCAGGTAAAACATTTGAAAAACCAGGTGTGTAGGCAAGAAGCAAGCCACCACATGTCTGAGCACAATGGTCTGAGGACTAGTTATGTCAGTCTTAGCTCTCAGTAAGAGGCATGACCCACGGCAGGGAGGGGAAACCTCCGAGGAAAACAAAAACATAGGAGAAACTCACATTTTGGCATGCAGTGAAGTGCAGCTATGTCAGCAAAATTTCTTTTCCAATACATGCAGTGAACATAGGTGGGAATTCAGTGCTGGATTTGCAGCCGGCAGCTTACAATTCAGTGTGATGACTCAGGACTTTCAGCTGCTCTGCAGGCAAAGGCTGCTCAGACCTCACTCAGACAGAATTTCCATTTTCCATGACAAGAGGCCATGTCTCGCTCTCCTAGTCATTTTCCTGATAAAGCTAATATTGCTAACTCACAGCATTTCAGAGATTTTGTATGCTGTCATTATAGCCCTGAAGAGTTGTAGCCACTGTTTGCTGGCTTTATAGTCACCGTTTCTGTTCTTGAAAGTGATGCTGTCACACTTTTTCTGAAACCTATTATCTGATGCTGTATCTGCCAGATCTCCCTGGGATCAGAAGGTGAAACAGTCATTCATTCCGTCATTCCTCTCCCTCGGGATGAGATGTTAAAGGCGACTCTTACTCCTGATTTTGGTTTTGTAACAGGGTCGTGGTGTATTTCTATGGGCCCCCTGTGCAGCATCACCCTGCGCAAGTCCAAAGGGTCCAACCTCTCCTCGAAGCAGAGGGCTCCCAACACCTCCAGTGCTTTGCCTGCCTGCAGGTGACAGCAAAGATGGGAGTAAGATTTATACCTAGGTCAGGGGTAATTAGGTAACACGGGGTTTGGACTAAATGAAGCATAAACAATTCAGGTGTTGGTGAGTATGACATGGAAGTAAATCTGAGGGAAGCTTTGACTCCTTCTAGAGCTGAGTGAACACAGACATTGAAGCACTTGGGAAGGTATAGGAAGGAGGCAGACTGTAGCCTTCGGAAGCATAAATCATAGACTGTATCTATCTCCTCCAGTCATTAGGAAAAAAGAATGAATGACAGAAAAAGAGAAAGGAGAGGAGGTCAACAGAGGAGGGTTAAAGGTTAATTTCCTGATTGCTGGGATATGAAAGGTAATGGCCCCAGATGCCTGTGAATTTCCTTCCAAAAGAGGCATCATCATTTAATGCACTCTTTTACTGCCACTTTCACATCAGCTTCCTCATGTTCCAAAACAGTCTTTTCTTCTGCTATTAAGCATAACATTTCACATACCGTGGACCTTGACGGTTTTGACACGCTAGGTAAGGGCAGTAAATCTCCTAGAAACATAACCTACTCCTGCTGAAGGTAACGGGAACTCTGCCACTGGTGGCTGTGGCAATGCGGAAGGTCCACTTCTGATGACTAATGGCATTAGTCACATTTTTACTGGAACCCCTTGTTTATGAACAATTCCAAAGCATTTGTTCAGAGAGCTCAATTTAAATGCAAACATTGCACCTTGTGTTCCATTTTATGATATCACGAGCTCCTGAACTCCGGTTTATGTCACCTGTAGTCTGCAGGCTGCCCACTGCTCCAATTTTAAGTGGGGGATTTGCATTTTGGAGGGCAGGTGGCATACAAAGGACTCCTACAAACATTGTATGTGAAACTGTATGGGAAAGCACAAGAAGCAAGCAGTCTGTGTTAAACCAAGGTTTTACAAGGTTGAAAGGTTACAATAGTGGCAGTTGTGGTCCCTCCCTGGTCATTTTCCACCATTAAATGAATGGGCAGACCCATTGGAAATGATGAGCATCGACTCCTTAGATCCAGTCAATTCAACTCAGACATCTTAGAGTAACAATAAATTAATTTTTTGTAGGCCCTTTGCTATGGACACGGGCCCAGCTCCATCATTTCCTGATGGAGGACTAAGGACATGACAAGGGGTGTCCCCTGGGCCACTCTGCAGCTTTGTAGCCGTATGTGGAAATCTCTCCCAGGGTTTCCTAGGTCCTATCCCATAGAGGGTTGCCGGACCCACATCTGCTGCAAGAGGATCCAAAAAAAAGTCCTTTCTGGAGTAGAGGGAGGGAACCAGAGGGCTGTCTCTTCCCCAAGCCCCATGGGAAGCTTGCAAGCCTCTGAAGGTCTGAGCTGCAGTCTGCTGCTTTTAGCACTGCTATTACTCCAGGCATGTGGCCTCCTGTGAGTACTAGATCAGTGAATCATTTTTGCTACGCCTCGATCTCTCAGCTAAGTTCAGGGCCCCATTTTGTGTATCATTATTTTGTGGTCACCGGTGTCTAGGTCCAAAACAGACACGACAGAGCAAGGCAATATTATCTGTCTATTGCAAGGAAAAGGGCTGGCAGCTGACAGGAGAGCAAGGCAATGGAACCCACAGCTCAGGGCAAGAATAAAACCAAACCTACAAAGTGTGCCCCCAGCACAACCACGAGCTCACCCTTTGTCTTTGTAAGGCTTTTCAAGGCAAGCTCCGCTGCCCAGAGACAACAGTCCACAGGACCATGGTGGGCAAATGGGGTTTGCCAGCTTCTGACTTACCCTGTTCTCAGGTACTGCAAATAAATGAGCTGCTTTTTGGAGAGGAGCTTGAAGTGTCTGGGTAACATGTTGTGAGAGCTGCCTGATGGCTGAACTACCACATCTGCCTGCCCCCAAAGGATGTTGAAGGCTGATGAACAGATCCAGTGCACACAACTTACTTTTGTATCCTCCAACTATGCCAAAACAGTATTTTCACTTCAGCAGAGAGCTGGGATCTACGTAAATAGGCCACTAAATGGAGTTATGTGGTATTGGCATTTCTCAGAACATTAGACACGGATATTGCCATTTTTTGAGATGTGGGATGTAAGATGAATAGATTTCATACCATGACTTCCAAGCCTCCATACTAGGACTTCTGATCAACTGCCCTATTCACCATAGTTATGGAAGTTATTTATGTTAAATAGATTAAAGGCTGAGCAACTTAGATTTTCTCTGAGTGATTTGTTGTTTCAGCTTCTTTTACATTAACATCTGTTTGCATTAGTGCGGAAATACCATACTTGCCTTCCCTTGAGATAAAAATTTGCTTGCAGACTCAAGTTTATCTATTTCTTGTTAGAGTAGCAATGTCTTCTGAGGAGGGGCCAAACAGGCTGGCTCCTGGTGGCCATTACTCAACAAAGTACTTAATTTTTTACACACCTGGTGAGGAAAAGTCTATGGCAGCAGCAGTGAGAAAGACTCCATCTTCTCCCACAAAAATAATTTTAACAGTTTTTAAGGCCAACTTTTTTCCCACTTAAGTCACCAGCCTAATTCCTAGAAATGTACCTTAAAAGCAATTTTATGTACTGTAAGTTGCAAGACTCAAAAGTAATCAACTCTTTCTGCTATTTGCAGCTTTGCTATTCATTGGCATTAGAGTCAGACTCTTTGGAAACACTTCATAGCACTGTTTAAAGACGTTCAATTTTCTGTTTTATGTAATGTAACCTAATGTATTCAAAAGTAACTCTGAAAGTATTCTTCTACCGTAAGTATAATGGGATGATTACATTACTACGGAAATTTGGGGAATTTATACAAATATGATGACAAATTCTCTGTTTGACTCAGGCTGCTTGTGCATGCTTTCCCTCTCTCTCTCTGCCCGCCCCGCCTCTTGATCTGTGCCAGTGATGTATTAGTAGATTGGTTCTTATTTTGGAACAAATACCAACACTGCTGTAGTCCCTCTTGCAAGAATCTCTTAGGCAAGGAGGGAGAAGCTACAGGTGTTTCATACTCAAGCAGGGATGCAGCCCTTGTTCTTCAGTGCCTTTGCCAGGCTCTGAAGCCCCACGTCCCCACCATGGGCAAATGTTTAATCCTACTGGCTGTGCAGCCTAGCTGGGAACATCTGAGCGTGGGATGGGGCAAAGAGCTGGCAAAGGTGTATTTCAGGTGAAGGTGAGCCAGAGGCTTTACCTGAGTACTGCCAGGAGCAGAAGAGAGCAGAGGTTTATATTATACTTCTTTTGTAACCTGCTCCTCCTGAGCTTTGCTGCTTCTTCGTAGTGCTAAGGGTTTAGAGCATCTGTGCACCAGAAAGCTTTCCTAAATCAATAGTCTCCTGCAGCTACATAAATAGCTAACTGGAGCAAAGATGTTTATTTTTGAAGTGGGAGATGTTGCTCCTGCGACAATGTTTTATTATAATGATTTTGATCCTCAACCTGCAATCTTTACACCAAGACAAGACGCCCCTTGATTTCAGTGCAAGCTTTGTCTGACTAAGGATTTCAGAATTAGCTCTTTGCTTTTATTTTTATTGAAAAACAAGCCTCCCTTTGACAAGGAAAAAACAGTAAGTGGATCATGTCAGACAGACAAGTTCCTATGAGAAATTTCTAGCAGGAAAAACACAGCTTTAAGATTACATGGCAGTAAGCTGCAAGGTTAAAGCTTTAAGAGTTTTCTGGGAGAAAAAGATGCTAATGCACTAACGTGAAGGGTACCTATTCCATAAGGGAAAAAAGGTGCAACCCAGCACATGCCTCTGCTTCCTCTCTGTCAGAGACTACACAAATGAGTAAAGGTTGCAGCAATGAAATGAATAGTAATAAATTTTTCCATGAAAACTTAAAACATCCATGGAAATAGACACATTTTGATTTAGAGATTTGATCTGCAGAATACACATCAGTCTAGACATATTTTATGCCACCAAAAGGGCCCTGATCCCAAGGAGGATATAAGCCTACACGGGAGTGGCAGCTCTGCACCAGTGCACTTCCCTCCATCAGAACCACCTAAAAACGTGCCATTTGCAGGGAGGAGCCACATGACAATCAAACCCTTCAACGATGGGGAGCACATAAAGCTCTACAGCTAATAGTAATTGCAGAGACATGGAAATGGCAGCAGAGGGGCCGGGGTGTGCCTGCCCAGGGTGGGGGGCTGCCCACCAGCCCTGCTGTGCAGTGCAGACACGCACAGGAGCGGGGCGGGTACGGGTCAGGGACACTGGGGATGGAACAGGCAAATGCAGAGCTGGGGCTTCACTCGGGACTCGTCCCCTGCCCCCAGCATCAGTGGACCCAAAAAACACCTAGGACAAAATGTCAGCAGGGTAGGGGCATCTACTGGCTGGTCTGGCAAACCGGAGCAAACAGGGTGTTCGGATGAGTTTGGTGTTTGGGGGTTTTTTGGAGGGGGGAGTGCAGCTTGGGAGTCATGGGTTTTTTTCTGTTTTACATACAAGATTTCCCCTGGAAGCAGAGGGTTGTGAACGTGTCGCTCAGCCCGCAGCTGCTTGCTGAGCCCTGATATGCGCTCCAGTGCCCCGCTGATGCAGGTGGGTGCTCCCAGAAGTTCGTCCCAGTTCTCGTTTGTCCAGAAGTCTCGTTTGACACAAAATCGGGATGCAGGCACAGACACAGCAAGGTGGAATGCGGGGGCGTATTCTCCAGTGGCGTGGGGGTGGTGAGACGCTACACGAAAGAGCGGCAGCCCCGCTGCCCAGGAGAAGGGTCAGGAGCCTGAATTAAGTAACTCCGTGTTCTCAGGCAGCGGATTTCAGAGGTGGGGAGCAGTGGGGGTCACGTGTCAGCCAAGCCTGCTGCTTCTCCAGCACTCCGCGTGGGCAGCAGGCAGGAGACAAGGACCCCGGCAGGGCGGGTGTTCCCCCGCAGGAGGCTGCACCAAACACCGATCTTCAGAAGCGGAGGTTCACCCGCAGCATCACGCCGTAAAAGCGAGCTGTCAGCTCACCCTTACTGCAGGCTGACGGTCCCTTTCAATGAGAACGTGCAGCCCTCTTGATCCTGCTTTCTCAACAGAGAAAACCCCGGGGTCAGTGTGTTCAATGAAACTCATCCCACCATAGGCGTGGACCGCAGGCACTGTTCCCACGCCAGCAGAGCGCGCGGTGCGGGGACACAGGCGGCTCCTCCCGCCGCGCCCCCCCGCACAACCCCTCTGCCCACTTCGGAACGGCCTGGGCGCGCTGGTTCCCATTCCCCCCGCTCGCCCGAGCCGCGGGTACCTCCGGCCACCGGGGAACTCACTGCGGCGGCGCTACCCAGCGATCGGTACCGACCCCCGGGGGGAGGCAGGGCAGGGCAGGGCAGGGCAGAGCCCCCGCGGGAGCGGCACCTCCGACGGTGCGGCTCCGCCGATGCCGCACGGGGTCCCCCGCCGGCCGGGCGCGCGTCGGGATGGACGGGGGTGGGGAGGGGGTGTCAGCGACCCGGCGCTCCAGAACGGAGCCGCTCCCGATCCGCGCCCCGGCCCCTTCCCGCGGCGTTCCCGAGCCCCGCACGTCCC
>VZTG01002722.1:35126-134244 GCA_013397845.1 Melanocharis versteri | reverse complement strand
TTGGCCACCTGCCCTTCCGCAGCGCTGCGCGAGCTGGCGCGGAGGAGCCGCGCGGGGCCCTGCCTCGGCCAGCTGCGGTGCGGGGCGGTGCGGGGCGGTGCGGAGGCTGCTGCGGGCACGGCGCAGTCGGGGCCGTACGGCGAGGGGTGGCAGGACCCGCGTCGCTGAGTGCGGCTGCGGGGAAGAGGGTACTGCTGCACCTCGGTTGTCGGGGTGTGTGTTTCTGGTCTCAGTTGGGTTTTGTGGGGATTTTAGTTAAAATCCTTCCAAACTTAGCGGGCATCACATTCTAGCCGCTACGTACCTCACGAGGAGGAAGCAAAAGCACCATTAATTACTTTAAGGTTTCGTTGGGAAATACAGTATATGAAAAAGCCCTCTTCTGATTGCTGGTGTGTCGGGGAAGAGCAGCCGCTCTCCTGGAGCGCGCTTTTGCCAGGCAGATTTTGGGATGCAGGCGCTGGGCTGGCATGCGCAGGAAGGTTCCAGAACAGCAGTGCCGCCTGTTCCCCGGGCAAGGGAGCGCCCCAGAGCACCCACCTCTTCCTAGGGACTGCGCGAGGGGAATGAGCAATCAGGCTTCCGCACCGACACAGCACATCTCGCTGTCACCCTGGAGGGGGGATGCCAGGGTAAAGCCTGAGCGCTGCCTGTTTGGGGTGAGGGGAGCTCGGCTGCCCTCGTGCAGTCGTGGTTTGGTGACCAGGCTGCAGCTCGGTGCAGTCATTAGCAGGGAGCCACCAGGAAACGCCTTTGCTGTGCTGCTTCTACTTGAAGTGGTTTGAGAAATCCAGGTTGCTACAACCTGAAAGAAGTCTAAAACGGCCATAGCGGGTGATGCTCCCTTTTAGCAATCCTTCTCCCTCTGCAGTAGGGCACTAGCTCTCCTGGTAGTATATGCTGTGGGATGGGTTCTTTTTGCTTTTTAACAAAGTAGACCGATTACACAAAATCAGCTGAGAGGGGTGACCTACTTGGAGGGAGAAGAGGGAAAAAAGTGTTTGAGAAGGAGACCTTGATTTCAAACATCACCTTGCATGTCCTACCATTTGTCCTAACCGAGCAGGGTCACTACCTCTGAAGGTGTGAACTACATGGCTCAAGGACTTGCTTTCCCCCCCCACTTTCTGCTTCAGCGGGAAGGAAATAGTTACTCATGAAAGGGCATTTCAGGTGTTTCTTAAACATTCTTGCATTACAGTTGTAGCATCAAGAGGTTAAAATACCTAGAACGTTTCTCCTTATTCTGTCTCTCACACACCGCGTTTAAAATTAGAACAGCATTAGCAAAATCGTAGGTGACTCTGGGGAAGCAGGGGATATTTTGCAGTTGAAAGTCACGAAGCTGACAAATAACATCTTCACAAATACCTGGGTCTTGCAGGTCTTCAACATGGCTGGCACTGACACGGCTACCTTCCTGCATGCGGCTCAGTGCAGTGTGTAAGTACAAGAGGTCTTTCTATGAATTTTGTGTCTCTGTGTCTGTGTTTTTTGGTAGATTGATGGTTTCTTCCCCCCGCTTTAAATAGGTGGGTTGATTGCGACAAACAGGGAACGTAGCATATTGCAGATGTTTTTGGTTCTGGGGTATCATGGGTAATATCTGAAAGGCTCTGCTTTTCATACCAAACAAAAAAAAAAATAGTAACTAGGAAAGAATTTACCTGTGTTTCCAGTGCTTGCATCATCAGCACCTGTCTGCTGTTAAAGAATGAGATGTATTTCAAATAATTTGTGACAATGTTATGGCCTTGCCTGAGCCATTAAAATGTTGGAAGGTAGGTACCCCAAGGATTCCATTAATACCATTAATACTCAACAGTCAAGGAACAGATGAAAACTGCAAAGCCAAATTAAGGTATGGTAACGAATTCAACTTATTTAATGTGGAAATAGTGTTTTTAATGTAATAAGAATTAAAACTGTCTTACCAGCATGTAACATTGACGTATTAAATGCGCATTCAGAAGGGAAGAGTTGGCCGCGTTTCACCACAAGTTAAGTAATTGTGGGTTAATAGGATTCTGTCAAATACATGCTAGGAAATATTAGTGCAAGAAGTAAGGTTTCTTCTCAATATGCCTGCATTTTACCTTGAAAAGAAGTCCACATTTCTGAAAACTCTTGCTGCTGCATATACCCGTGATGGCTACCTGGAGATGTAAGAGGGGTTTTAAAAAGATGCTGTGGAGGGGAGAAATAATGGGTGCTCATATGATCAGTCTTAGAAACAGAAGGAAGGGAAGAATTGGGCCTTCTCATGAAATCTGTGTCCTACCAGACTATTTTCCCTTTAATCCATCAAGCTAAGAGATGATCCATTTTGACTTGTATTAGCATAACGTTGTTGGCCAGTCTTAGTCAGGCTTGCATTTTAAAAGGTAGATGAGGGGTTTAGTTAAACCGAGTGTACGTGGAGAGACCTGGGAGAATGTTCTATTACTTTTAAATTGTTTTGAAAACAGAAAATGTTTTCTGTACGCTAGCCGTGTCTTCAGTATTCTCTCACAGTGTGTACTTGGTATTTCATGATAAGGTATGGCTGCCTCAAATCACATAAACAGGGGTTGAGTAAATGTGACATTCTCTCATGATAAACTTGTCATTTACTGTTCTTATGAATGGTTAAATTCATGTGTTTATGGAAAATCTCATAACTTGGATTTCATAAGTATAAAGTTTTTAACATTCTTTTCACATACTGTGCATTTGCGTAGTGTCAATACATATGCATGGTGCAAGGAGAGAGAAGAGCACCATTTACTTCATCTTATTTTACTCGTTACATTTGATATGTCGTATGCAGATAGAGTGAGGTTGATGCAGGATGTGTGTGTGGAAAAATCCTCGTTCTCAAAATATATTTAGAATTAAAAATTGACCGATATAGGCTTGCCTGTTTTTCGGGAGGAGTGGGTGCTTTGAAGAAGGGTTGGGTTTTTCCCTTGCGGTAATTAATTTTTAAAGATCTGGTTTCCTTGTTTAAGAAACCAGCAAGGGAGGGAGAGATGCAAGACATTATTACAAGAAAAGGTCAGTACTGTCCTGTTCCTTCATTGTTTCATTCATGGGGTTTTTTTTTTCTCCTCGTGTCTGACCTGCCAAAAGATTATTTAGGAGGGGAGGGAAAGAACAGAGTGTGTTTATAAGGTAGACACATGTATCGAAGGGAATGCTTAATTAGGAAATTGTGATACAGCCCTACAGCCTAATGGAGTGAGAAGATGACAATTCTCAGTCAGCTGGGTGGGGCACAATGCAGTGCTAACTGTAAGCCTTTTGTCTAATAAAAATGCCTGAAACAAAGTGGTTGACTGGCAATCAGCATCCCACTTGACCTTTTTAAAGCCAGGAAAACAAAGTTAATGAACGTATCTTTCAGTCGCCACCCTGTATATCGGGATTTTTGTGCATTACTGGAGAGCCACGACTCTTGCAGCTTTGGTTCTTATCGCAGCATGGCTATTCAGAGTTTGAAAGATGATTTGTGAAATTGTGCCTGTTGAAATTGTTAAAGCCTCGAGCGAAAGAAAAGCCCTGTATACAGCTGCTAAACTACTTTGCCTGACTGTTTTTGAGGTTTCTTTTCTTGTCAATGCAATGAATTAACTTCACCAGAGTTTCACAGGGTTGCTGGAAAATACAAATCTTCCTGTTCCTAAGCTGTGCTTTAAGTCTCCTGTATTACTGAATAGTTGGAATTACTAGATAATTACAGAAAACCCAGTGCATTATGTAAGTTAAATGTAGACATTGTTTAAAACTTTATTTTAATGAGGTAAGGCATTCCTAAATGCTCTTGCTAGAAAAATGATTTTGAGCCTTTTTTTTAAATGCTGAAAATACTGCATGACTATTAAAGAATTTGTAGCATTTCATAAGCAGGATACTGGCAAGACGCTGTTGTTTTTTAATGCTCTAGAATGTAAAATCAAGTTTAATAGTCCCAGATATTTGTAAGCAGCTATTTATGTGTTGCTAAATTTGAAACAACATAAATTGTATAGCTTGTGCAAGACTCTGGTAAGCCTGCATCTATTGAAAATGCTGTACAAGAGTCTGTTCTGATGCAGATCATCAGCGTGAGGGGAATTTTATATGGTTGTGAGATACCTTGGAAACAGAACTAATATTTGTGCTGGTTTGTTAGTACATTAAATGCTTAATTACTTCCTTTGAACACGATTGAGGAGGTTGATTTACAAATTAATACTTGTTTTTAATGCTAGGTGACAGTATCGCCACTGAAATGCAGAATTCTCTGTGGTTTACACTTTCTGTAGAGACAAACAATTTAATTTGCATGTATCAAAAAGAAAATGGTGGCTTCTCATCTCTCGGTGAAGACTGAATAGAAAACTGATGTGGTGATGTCTTAACACTGGGGCACTGTTTCGCAGAGAATAATGTATGCGCTGAACTGTCATCATAAAATTAGACAAACTTTTTAATGAGCAGTGAACGTTTTAAGATGCAGCTCCTTTCTGCTGCATTTAATGTCTGAATGTTATAACGGGTGTCTGCGTTAATAGAACAGACACTCAGGCTTATGTATTGTGTTATAGATAAAACAGGGAATAGGCTAAAGAGGGGAAATGTAAGTGCTATCCAGGAACTGATTTTTCTTAGGCTTGCTGTAGGATATTCAGTAAGATGAAAAAGTATAAATGGTAAAT
Source organism: Melanocharis versteri (assembly GCA_013397845.1). Taxonomy (NCBI): domain Eukaryota; kingdom Metazoa; phylum Chordata; class Aves; order Passeriformes; family Melanocharitidae; genus Melanocharis; species Melanocharis versteri. The sequence continues at coordinate 129,565 of VZTG01002722.1, read as the reverse complement.
GGTACATATTTATCATCTGAGCATTATTGATCTAGATGAAAAGAAAACAAGTAAAAATCAGTATTCTAAATAGAACTTAAAAATGAATCTCTAAGACTTTAAAACCTGTAATCAATGCAAATTGGAGGGGAGGAGAAGGAAGGGATTGGGGGAACGGTTGCAGGCATAGAGCACATGTTCTACTTCTTCAGCTTTGTCTAAGGAAATAGGTATCGTGATGAAGAAGATAAAGCAACCACCTAAATTTACTGGATTTCAAATCAACTAGTAGCACTTCTGAATTTTACGGGGTATTGCTGCAAATCAGTGTGTTGTGTCTGTGCTTTGTTGGAGCAGCAGACCTATTTGCAAAGCTGTTTGTCACACTGTCGTTTTTATTATAATAAGGCTTATATGGAAATACTCCTGCAATGCATCTAAAGAAAAGACAAATGGCAGCATTTATGGGAGGTGGCAGATTATACCACAGCGTGCGCGTAGGGAGGAGGGGGTTGGTGTCGTCCGTCCCAGCCCCCTTACTAAAGAGGGATTGACATTACTCTGTTTAATTATGAGGCATGTTGCGCTGGACTAATGTAAAGATTAACACAATAGGGCCCTTAACCTGGTTAAGGAGTCGAGGTCCTGCCCCAAGGTAAATAATGAATACGAGTTTGTTTGCCCAGCGGGTCTTACTGGGTGGAAAAAAATGGCTGGGAGTCTGTTCTTTTTTCTTCCTAACTGTTTGTCTTGCATATAAATCAATTAAAATTAGGAGTGTTTTGGAAGAAGTTTGGCCTTTCTAAACAAACCAAGAGACTTGGATTTTGTTGTTTTATTTCCACTGAAGGGCCTGATCCCATTTTTAATTTTTTTGAACTTTAAAAGCAAACCTCTAAATTTCAAGATAAAATAAAATAAATGATGGCCGCTTTAGCTGATATAAAGCCACAGCTGCTCTTGTGGACTCATGGTCTCGTTCATCCCTCGTAGTGATTGTGGTCCTCCATAATGCAGCAATATGCTGTTAAATCTTGCAAATTCGGAATTTAATTTTTCCTAACGCATAATAAAAGGGACAAACCTGAACAAGGAAGGTAGAGATGAGGAAAAATTGTGGGTTTTCTCTTTGTGGATGGCTGCTTTCCCTGCTGAATAGATTTAATTTCTCCGTCTTACATGAAGGATGTAAGTCCTGAAGGAAGATGCAGGCTTTAGGTGCAGGAAGTTGCAAAGCTGGACTCAAGTTCCTTGGTGTCCTGATGGCTCACACTTCCCCCTGTGGACCTCACCTGGGAATGGATAGGTTTGGCTGAGTTTTTGGCTGCTCTTGGTTCTGCTGAAAACCTGTGTTTGTCTTGGGAGCTAACAGATAAAAAATAGTTAATTTTAAGGATTTTCTAAAGTGTGATCTCAAATTAGAATGCTTCTGAAAACGATCTAATCTAGATTTAGACTACAACTGGGGAGAAAAAGGTTGTAAATTATCATTTTTGTTAACTATCAAGGCAACAATGCTGCAGACAGTTTTGGAGCACACTGCAGGAAAATGGCTGCCTTCGTTTTTCTTGGCTGGGCTTACAGCAGTGAGCTCTGCCCCAAGTCATTGCTGCTGGCTCGTGGTCCCGTTAGCTCAGCTGAGGTGCACCTTGCTCTCCTGGCATCCTCCGTTAGCACAGCCTCCGTGTTCTCAGTCACATTGCCGGCAGGCTATGGACTTCCATCCTGAGCAGCTTGACTCATCAAGACCTCTTAAAACAAATATTAGCAAGGCAGAGACCAGAAGCACTGCGGGGGGAATGGTGCTATTGACTGCAGTTGAGCCGAGGCGTTCCCTGCTGGCGGCCACCTCCTGGCTGTGCGTCCCCTTCCCCGGGCACGGCGTCCTCCCGAGAGAGGAGGGTCTGCAAAAGGCACCAGAAAAATCTTTTACCACCTGCTTTCTGATACAGAGTTAGCCAGCTTACCAGAGCAGGGTTGCTCTAGCCTAAAGAAAGAAAAATCTCTGCGTAGCGCTCAGTGACTGATGCCAGATGTGTCACAAGCTGCTCAGAGGCGATCATCAGCCTCGCTGTGCCAGAGCAGGTAGCAGTGCTTAGGCACTAGCTCTGCTTCCAAGTCACCATTGAGGGCTTGCAGGTTCACTGGAAGCCAGCAAAAACACTTCTGGAATGTTGTGGTAGGTATGGTACTGGTGAAGATGCTGGTGGCTGTACCTTTACGTCTCTGCTCTTGGCTGATGTGCAGGTCCAAGGGAGCCAGGGAAGGACCAGACAGAAGAGTGGACAAAACCGTGGCGCTCCTAGTGTGAGTTATGCCCTGCTTTCCCCCCACCCCAGACTGGTATGTAACTGGTTCTGAGAGCTGTTGAGGACGGGCACAGCCTGAGGAGCCTGGAGCTGGTACTGGCAGGGCAAAGCTTGCTCCCAAAAGGGGGGATGGCGTTGCAGCTGATTTCAGAAGTACAACTCTTCAGGTCTTCCAGTGGCTCTCCAGCTAGGCTGTAAAAATTCTTTCTTTTCCTTCAATGCTTCTTCTTTAAAAGTTAGAGGCCCTGCCTGGTGTCTGATTCTAGGATTGAAGGTTGGATGTGCAGGGACTTAAGACGGCTCAATCTGTCACAGATGCCAAGCCTGACCTTGGACACATAGATAAGCTTCCCTGTAGCATTGCTTTTTCAGCAAAGACTTGGGTGAGGTGGTAGAAATGATGTTTATCGACTTCTTCCGAGCGTGCTGTGAGGTCTAATATTTGTAAAGATGTTTGTGATTCTTTGGAAGAAGGGCATTCTGCTTCTGGCTGGCACTCCTGCTCCCTAACCCACTTCAGTTAGGAGTGAGGTGGGAAGCATGGTTTGAATCTCCACTCCTCAAAACCTGCTCACCGGGGGCTCCTTCAGCAAACAGGGACAGATTTCCTGGATAAAGGGTTTGATCCCCAGAGTGCTTGAATGCATTATCCAGCTGGCTGTCAATATCAGAGCTGCTGAAATGGGGAGGGTACAGGGTTGCAGGCAGCCTTCTTTTGAAGAACGGAAGATGCTTTTTTCCTTGTTTTGTGTTTTAAGTGAAAACGAAGTCTGCTGGCAAGAGAAGACTCTGAAGCACTGTGTGCTCTGTAGCCTGCAAAGGGGGCTTTGACACTGCTTGGAGCCGAGCAGCCGGAGCGTGGATGGGATTTACTGCTGTGAGTGATGTGCCCTCTTCCCTCTGCAGTGTTCTCAGTGGGAAGGCTCCACATCTGCATGTGACTTTCGCCCCTGGACAGGAGCACTTGCTGGATTATGGAGGCTGTCATTTATCATCACTGTCTCTGACTGTAAAAGACAGTCCAGCGCTCCTGACAAAGTGCTGGGAGGATTGGGTATGGTCGGGAAACAGCTTGCAGGCTTTTTTAAGTAGGAAAGTGATTTCAGAGGAAGTAAAGGAGGTTGGGAGAGAGGTAAAGACTCCCGAAGACTTACAGCAACAACTTTACAACCTTGCACAGAGGGTTGAAATTTGCAGGAAGAATGGAAAGTGGAAAAAATAAGTGTGCCTGACCACACCCGGAGATAGGGATTATTTAAGAAAATAAAGAGCGGAAGGACTTGTATTCAGAAAGGTCAGAAAGATTAAGATTCCTTACGGGGAAAGCCGGTGAGAGGTGTGTTTTCAGGGAGGGAAGATGCAATATATGTCAGAAAAGGGAACTGGTGGATCGTCCACATGCTGCAGGGGACTCACCAGGGCTTGTGGAAGGAGACTGGGAGCATCTTCTTGCTGCCCATGCGCCAGGAGGCTGGTGTCCAGCTGGGCAACAAATAGCCTGTTTGAGGGGTGCAGAGGTTGAATGGTAGTGGGATTATCAGCACACTTGGGATCTAAAAACTAGCAAGTCCTGGTAGTCGCTAGTTCAATTCTACCCCCATTAAAATCTGCTGGTTTTCTTCTTTTGGTTTCAGCAGGTACAACCAATATGCTGAAGAGTGGGTAAACTGCCCAGGTTCAACATTAGCATCTCTAAGAAAGGTGCTGAGTGTTCACATACCTGTTCATATTGAGAGCTGTGGTGCTCTGTATGCTTTTTTATTTTAGGGCTTGTTATGTATTTGTGTAGTGTCAGTACTCTGGAGACCTCCTGGTTTTCCTTCAGATATGTTTTAATAGTGACTGTGTAAAGCCCATTTGCCTAAGTCTTGAGCAGGTTGATCAGTTTAAAAGATAATCCAACAGTGTTAGGAAAACAAGTTGAAGGTTCCACGAAAATCCAGCAGACACTTCCATCTGAGTGCAAATGGGCATCTGGCAGGGTGCAGTGTGCTGCACAGACTAGTGCACTGGGAAAGTTCTGCTGCTGTCTGGTAGCTGTACTGCCCCAGAGATACAGGCAGGACCTCTGGTCACTGCCACCAGCTGGGGGAGGGAAGCTGCTGATTTTGTGCCATGCGTGTCCACCGCGTGTTAAATCCTGGTGAGGCTCGACTGAGCTGTGTGGCGGCTCACAGTGGAGCAAGCCTGTGGTGTTGGGGTGTGAGTGTCTCCTCCCGTGCTCCCATACTGTGATGCCTTCACCAGCAAGGTGCCTTAAAAGCCGCAGCTCTGCTCTCTCCTGGAAAATGCGGGGGGGTTTCATGGCGACCGTCAGATCCTGCGCAGTCGTATCAGTGTCACACACTCTGCTGCCTGCCTGTTTCTCAGTGGCCATCCCAGTCTCGGTGACTCCCCTTCGTGGCTCACCTTGCTCTTCGCTGGCTGCCACTGTGCCTGCAGCAGGTCTGGGCGCTGTCACAGGCTGGCGTCCCCATGCAGCGGTGATGCAAATAACAGATGGTGCGAGAAACTCCTCTCTTCAGTGCATCCCAGCAGAGGCGCAGACGCAAGTTCAGGCTTCTCCTTAGGAGCAGGGATTTCTGGAAACACCTACCCCATTAGCAGCAATGGTGGCAGCAGCAGTAGAAAGCTTTAGTAGGTACCTCCACCCACACCCTATTTCAAAATAGTAACGAGAACATTCAGCAGTTGGCAGTCTAATGTGTCCAGGGATATACAGATTTTTTTTTTCTTCTTAATGCTGGCTTTGCTGGTTATTCAAGAAACATGTGATCAAAAGTTAAAAGGGTTTTATTTTTCTGCATCTCGAAGGTTAAAGTGGCAACAGTTTCTTTGATTCTGCGTCAAATGGTTTTCTGTTTGACGCAGAATTTAGCCACAGCCCAAGAGCACCGCGGCTTCCCTTCGGTGGTGCGTGGCTGCTGGATGATAACATATCAAACACTAAGAACAGCTGAACAAAAGCTCTTTTTAAAACAAACGAAAAAAGCCCTAGACCAAACGTCACAGAGGCCATAGCATTGCTCGTTACGCTGTTTTGGCCAGCTGGGCTAGGATTGGGAAGCACACTGGATGCATGTGCTCTGTCAGGGAAACAGAAAAAAATAAGTAATCCCTCTACTCCTGCTTGTAAAGATAATCCAGGCTGAATCATACCATTACTTACCTCCGCCTGCTCTGAAACTTGGTGAAAGCCACCATTCCTGCTGCCTCATTGACTCTAAAGATGCTTAGGACCTACCTGCTGGTATGGAGCCACCAAAACCACAGCCAATTTGTTGCTGCACCTCATGAAATGGTTGGTGGGGGCAATGTTAGAAGCTGTGGTGTTTGGCCTTCTCCAGACATTTTGGAAGAGGTAATTGAGGTAATGGAGGAGATTTTTTTCTGATAGGTGGGAAAAGGGATGTGAGTTGCTTTGTGGGTACCAGTTTTTGCATTGTCTGCATCTAGCTTTACATCGCTTGGTTGTTTTGTAAATAGATCCGGTCAGGAATATGCCTGTTTATACAAATCTGTAAAAAACATGTTAGGTTTCTGCGTGTTGTGTAGCCAGCCTACAAGGGATTTTATTCTTGTATCTGGTTCTGGAGAGACCAGCGTGTGTGATTTGCAGTGCTAACGGGAATGTAGGCAAAAAATGAAAGGCAGAAGGGTCTTTGTGCAGAGCAGTGGACCAGCCAGACCGGGAGGAGTTCAACCTTGCAAATTCCCAGCTGTTGGAGGGTTTGAGGGGGTGTGATAGGCAGCACATGGTTTGGCAAATAGCTATTAGGGGTTAATGCTACCCAGGGCATTTTGACCCCACAGGCAGGTCCCTGGGGCTCGTGGGTAGGGAGGCCAGGCAAGGGGTTTCCCTCTTGTTTTAGCATTAGGTTTCGGGGTTTTTTGTTTGGTTGGTTGGGGATTTTTTATTATTCTGCCCTCAAATGCTCTAGAGGTTGTGCCCTCCCCTGTGACTGGGTGAGAAGGATGAGGCCCCCCATCTGCCGGCATCATCCTAAGCAGGGCAAGGGGATGCTGAGGCATCCCAGCTCAGGGACTCCCCACACTGTGGAAAATGCAGCAGCACCCACAGTCCCCCTTGGTCCCTTAAAAGTAAACCCACAGGGGATTCAAAAATGGTGAAACCCAGGGTAGTAATTCTAGAGAACGGCTATTATTTTAGTATTGGGAAGAAATCGTCTCTCTGTGTGGGTAGGAAAAAGGAAAATGTGAGAAAGATCGTGTTCTGTAAGGACGCAGGGTGTGGCTCAAGCATCAGTAACAAATGCTGGAAGAAAAAATGCTCTTTGTTCTGCAGTCAGGTGGGTTGACAACTATTCTCACCCATCGCTGGCATGCATAACACCCAATACAATTAAAAGATCGAGGAAGGCTTGACATGCTGAAACTGCTGCAAGTGCAGTAAGCAGAGAGATTCAGCCTGGAATCTGCTGCTTTTTTTGCTTTTCAAACAATTAAGTTCTGAATGTTGTAGCTTTCAAAATCAGCATATTTGTTTCATACTGCTGCATTGTTTTAATGTCCATGTTTCGTGTGTTTAATGCTTCAAATGGTAAGTTAAATCTCTCTAGCACTAAAATTTATACTGGCCTACATGTGACTAGAATTGGACCAAAGTGTGCATTAAAGTGTATTAAAAACATGTACATCCATATACGCATGCAGTACAGCAAATTGACTTGTAATGACAGTGTCGCTAATTGGAAAATAATTTCAAAGCTCTTCCTTTTAAACTACCCTTGTTTGTCTTGCAGGTTTAACACTTTTTATTTTCCATTTATTTAACTAAAAAAAAAAATTACATTCACAGTTACTTTTAGATTGCTACAGGCTAAAACAGTATCTTGAGCTTAAAAAAACCCTATTATCCTGGTTTTTTATGCTTTGTTCATTCTGCTTTGGGTTGGTTTGATTCAGTGAATAAAATGCTGCTGTCTTTTCTCCCTCTAAGCATCGGACCTAAACTTGGTCTCATTGCAGTTGCTGGCAAGAAGTGAAAATCTTGCACAAGTGGAATACTATGAACTTGTTCATAGGCAGGCAAGCGAGACTGACTGTGTAAAGCAATGAAAAGAAGATGTGACCAATATACATCTTCTCTCTTTCCATTTTAAATAAATTCTTCTAAGTTCAGGGTCAGGAATTTGGACGGTTACTTATTTTGTGTGTCTGTATAAATACATATACATATGTTTATATCTTCTAAAAATGTCTTATTTCTTTTTCTGGGAGGATGAGAAATCTACTTGCAAATTTACATCTTGTGACATTTCCTTACAACTGCACACTGGCATATGTACTGCTAGAGGCCAGCCCATCATTTCTTGGTAAAAAGAACCTTTCAGCTCGGTTACCTCCTGTAGAGAGCTAATTTTCCAGCAGTCAGGCTTGATCTGGATAAATAATTAGAGAGCGCGAGAGAGAGATGAAGATGATCACATCAGCGCTGTCTGTAATTCAGTTAATACAGCCAGACCCTGTGATTTTGCGTCTGCAGCGTACTTGCGTGGTCTCAAAAGCCACAGAGGCAAGCAGGCAACAAAGCCAATCGGTTACATTTGTCTTGGAAGAATTAGCGGCACTTTTCATTCATTTGTGGAAAGCCAGCAAACAGCTGCAGCATGCATCTGCAGCACAAGAAGGTGATTCTTGACACGTTCGCTCTCCCCAGCCTACCCCCACATATGCAAAAATTTCATTGTGCAATTAATGCTGGGGTATTTCCATCCTTAAGGAGGGCTTTTTCTTTTCCTCTGCAGTTTGAGGCGTTGAGGTGTTTTTTTATTTGAGTTAAAATTGGTATCTTGTGTAGCGGAGTAAAAGCTGACTTGGGGAAGCCTACCATTTTGGCATTTCTGGATTTTTTTTTTTATTTTTTCTTTTTAAAGCTGGTCAAAATTATCTGATAGCAACGCTAAAGTGCAGAGATGTGCCTGGCTCTCTAAAAAGCAGTAGCTTTTCACATGACTCTTAACACCAGTGGAAGAGATTCAGTTAAAGCAAACTGCATTCTCATACAGTCTTTGAGGGTATGTTTGTTATTGATGTGCATTTGTCCCTCCTGCGTACGGTGCTATAAAGGGGTTAAAAATACATCTTTGGTTCACTTTATTCCCAGTGGTAGCTCCGTTGCATTTATACATGGATCAGATTAAAATAGGTCAATATCTTTTGTGGAAGGTCTTTTGACACTTTGGTGCATGGCTGCAGTACACCTACCTTGAGGATGAATGGACCCGGAGGAAATCCAGGCATTAACAAAAACACAGCCTAGGGATACTTTAGGATCACATTCCTTTATTCATCAACTAAATCAAAGGCTTGACAGAGGATACTTTATCGTGGAGTCAGTCTAAATAATACTTTTTGAGGTGACAGATAACTTCTGCTGAAGAAATAAACTATGTATTTTGGTAAGAAAAATCTGAACGGGGTGGGATTTTGCTGTTCTTTATACTGCATCACTTGCATGGGAATAAATGTGTGTGCGCTAGCTGAAAAATTTCAAACCTTATTAAAAAGAAAATCGTGTATTCAGGAGTTGCCTTATGGCAGGAAGTCTTTGTCTGCCTGTTTGCTTTATTGCAGTTGTTCGCTGCTTTGAATCGATTTTGTCTACCAAATCAGTATATTGAGGATGACTGGGGAAGGCAGGGTGAAGGGAGAGGGTGCAGCTCTGCAGTTTGCAGGACCAAGAAGCTGTTTGCTGCCTCATGGTGTGTAGGGTTTTTTGCAATTTTTTTTTTTTAAATTAAAAAAGCACAAACAAACCTAACTTGGAATTTTGGAATTTCCATATTATAAAGAGGAAGAGGCTTCTTTTCGATATAATGGCGCCATTAACATCTATTAATAATGCAGACAGGGTAAGTAGCTGGAGTTGGAGCTCCCTGGGGGCCTCGTAAAACAGATGTGCACTATATCTTCCCGGATTTGATAGCTGCTGGGGTCGAGGGGGTCGCTGTGGTTCCCGTTTATTTCCTCTGGCAGCGGTTTTCTAATTTAAGCACCTCTGTCTCCTGGCTACAGTTGCCTGCTGTGCCGTGGCGGGGGTGTCGCGCATTGTCATGCCTGCTGCCGGGAAAGGGGGCACGGCCACCGTCGCCCCAGCCTCGCTCGCCGCTGCCTCACGGCTCCGCTCGCTCTCGCCGGCGTCTCCTCAGATGCGTTTGCTGTTCACGGTGCTGGAGGCGGGCTCTTTTGTTGATATTTTTTTTTTCCCCCCCAAAAAGAAATTAAGGTAAGTGTTTCCTCCTCTGCAGTTTTTTTTTTATATTATTATTATTATTTTTTGTCATGGGAAGGAAGAAATATTCCACCTTGCAAGAGCATGTAGTGTATCACTTGAGGTGAGGTCTGGCTCCTCTGGTGGGAAATGTAGTTGCCGTATCCCCTTTTTCAAGATGATGCTTCGCAGTTTTAATTGAATGTATTCACGGTGCTGCCTCTGAATAGATAGCGCTGCGTGTTCTTTCTCTAGCTGTCAGCATTTAACTCAGGGGGTGGGTTATGCCAGAAGGACTTAAAAATATTTCATTCCTTATGCTATCTCTTTAATTGGAGATTACTCCGCAAAAGCAGTGATAAAATATTAGTGGTCACAGTGTATGGCAAAAAGTCTTTATAATTGGTTCTGTATCAGACGTGTTCCTATCATACAGGTTTAGGTTTGCCTCCAGTCCAGTATGAGATGTGAACATCTGTCCTTGTGTGCACTTCCTTTGGAATACAGTCTTCCTATTTGTATTTAAATGTAGAGGTATGCGCTTTCGCTAGCTTGTCACACGCATGCGAGGGGAGAAATCCTGGTATCGGGTCCAGATCCTTTTCAGCTGCTTCCACCCTCTGCGTTACTGCAGTTAAAAGTTCAGAAATGTGCAGAAAGGTTGTGTAACTCCTTGGAAAGAAAGAGACAGAGCAGTTACTTCCCTGCCTTTTTTATTCTTCCATTACTATATATGCAAATGGTCAACAATTTCTGACTGCAAGGAGCACCGTGTTATATAGGGAAGTGTGATGTCTGCTGCATACCCTACAGTAAACCCCTCAGCTGAGAATCAGGTTGCATCTGCTTTTTTCAGCAAGATAAGGGTACGTCAGGTAGAAGGAAACAGCAGAGGTGCGAGCAGGTTGTTTTTGGAAGTGCTGCGTAAGCCAGCCATCCCAGAAATGGGATTTCAGCAGGCAGCCTGCTGAGTAGGATGGACAGACCTTACTCTTCCCCCACATCCATTGAAAACTTAAAATGCAATCTGCCTCTGACTTATCCCACTCTTAAAACCCCTTGCTGTACTGCTTTCTTCTCTCTTCTGTACCGAGACACTGTCCTTGTGTATGTGCTCTGACAGACCAGGTGCCTCACTTAAAATGGTACCGCGTGGTTTCGGCCAGACCTGTGTTAAACTGGGGTGTGAATGGACATTGCCTGTCTGGCATAATTTAAATAATGGCTATCTGGCATACTTTAAAAGGAAAAAAATATTTATTACATTTGTTCCTCAGATGTTTTCTTTCTCTAATAGTGTCCAAAGCTAAGAGGTAGAAATTAAATTATTTTAAAAATGTATGTGAAACTTGAAGGGGGGAAGAAAAGATTTACTAGCAAAACTGCACTTTATATAAAACTTTAGGTTTTTTCCCTTTTATTAGTCCAGGCTGTACTTGCAGATGGTTGTCTTTTTTTAATACATTGATTGTTCCTCTTACCTTTCTGATAGAATTGCAGTGTAATGCTAATATCATCTAGACTTCAAATATAAATGTGCAGATTTTACTAGTTAAATGTGTTTAATTTTAAAATGTGAGCACATTTGCAAGTAGCTTTTAAAAACAGAGCCGTTTTTCCTGGGGAAATTTGCTATCTGTTACTTTTGGTAATTTTGTTTGCTGAATAACACAGAACGTTTGCCCCCTCATTACAGAAAAGGTCAATAAGGCTCATAACTGACAGGTTCAAAAGAACAATAAAATCCTCTGTGTTTTTAATCAGATACTTGAGTAAATGGTTTTTATTGATATTTTGCTAACTTATAGTCTGTTCAGTAAATTCTGTTATGAATGTATACAATATTTGTATCATTGAGATCTTTCTTTGTGAAACTGGTGTGTGAAGCTATGACTGCTGTTAGTGCTCAGTGAATCCTTTTCTCCTGGCTCTGTAAAACAACCCCTTCAGAATTAATTGGAGACCTAAACATTAACCAGCATGAGGAGAGATGGTAGAACCAAGCTTTGTGTTTTAGTTTGTACACAAAACCAACAAACCTGAAACCATTTTTTTTTGTGGCATGAGTGGTTTATTTGGGCCCCTTTTGGATTATCAGTGGCAAATTCTGCATCTGAAATGCTGTTCAGATGCGTATTTGGTGGCTTAATATTTAATGACTGATTATGATTGAGTTTATATATAATTCTCCTTTGCCCTGGGTAAGACTTTCTCCATAAAATGAAGTCAGACTATATGGATTTTGAGGTGTTGGTGTACATTTTAGTGTACATTCTCCTCTTATTTTCCTACGAGGGGAAAATACACACACAGCTACAATCAGTAATAGGAAATAAAAATTTTAATTACTTTTATAGTACGATTGCCGTCTGGATAATCAAAACATAATTTTTTTAAGGTAGAATCATAAACAAAGCTAGAAGCAAAATTGTCTGCTTAGGGAACTTTGCTGAATTCAAAAAATACATTGCCAGGATTCAGGCTTCCGCATTCTTTGGGAAACAAAGGAAAGATCCTCTTTCCTTTGTTAATGGTATTTATCATCTTTAACTCATTAGTTGCTGAAGGCAGAGATGAAATGTTGGAGGGACTGGAAATGATCCATTGATAAAATTCACACAAGTTCTTTGAGGAATGCCCGTGTGCTGGTATTTTGCAGTTAAAATGCACACAAAAGTACATAAGCTGCAGGCATTGCTCCTCTTTAATGCTCCTTAAAGAACATCCAGTTTTTTATCTTGTGTTGATGTGTGTTTCATGCCTCTTAAATAAAGAAGAACAACTGCAGGATTCCTCTTTATCTGAACTTTGGGTGCGCCCTTGTGTAAAATGGAAATGCTTTGTGAGGCATCCACGGAAAGGGAACAAAGTAGAAGGTAATATGGGGCTGCTTTATATGACAAGCTGGGATTTGGCCTCTGCTGAAAAAAATATCATTGTATTTTTGTCTGAGCCCTCTTAATTTCTTGAGAAGTTAACCTTTTGTGAATGATTGTCTAGAAAGCAAGGTCAATTACGGGTTCATATAGAGCAGTATATACAAATATATATAAATACATAGATCTCTTTCTTTTAAAATTACCTTGGTTTTCCTTTTTATTTTCATGTTGAAGGAAAGGATATATCCAAAATGTGAGGAATATTTTTTTTCCTTTACTTTAGGTGGGTGTAGCACTTCTGCATAACACATATTCTTTGCTTTTTCCGAGTCCATTGAGTTCTCCTCTAAATTAATTTTAAAGAATGGTGTTTCAGTGGATGCTTCACTACATTGTCTTGCTTACATTAGGCTTACAAACCCACAGAGAATTTGCACCTTTTTTTTTTTGTTTATATATTCCCATTAAATCATATGTACATGTTGCTTAAACTTTCTGGTAAGGAGAAAAATAATTCTCCCTTCTAGTGAGATTTTGGTGTGAGATCTTGCAAATCTCTAAGCAGGCTCTGTACTGTAGCTGCTTATGATAACTGCCAGCATATTGATGTGAGGGGAGGAGCAGAAATCTTAACAGCTCACACTCCAGACACCCACACTGATTGCAATAGAGGAAACTCTGCAGCAGCAAAACAGAATAGTAAATACAGAGTAAGAAATCGTGAAAATGTGGCAAGTTATAATTACAAAGAGGGCACTTACGTCACGCTGAATACTTTTTTTTCTGTATATGTGAGATATATACAAGCGAGATATATACAAGTGAGATTTTTTGAACGGAGAAAATCCCTGAATTTGTCTGTTGTAGTTTTTGTAATTGTCTGTTTTATGTCTCCTGACTTCTGATTGTGTGACCTCAAAAGGAGGGCTGCTTGTTCTCTGCATTGTGACTGGCTTCACACTCCTAAGAGCCAGGACCAGGTACAAAAAGAGGCAGCATTGGTGGTGAGAGCTGAAGAGCAGCAATGATTCTCTGAGGATAGTTTTCCTCTTCTCTCTCTTTTGCTCAAGCCAGATATACAGAGTCTTACACACATTTCTGTATGTACGTGTGGCAGAGTGGCAGTGGATGCACCTCAGAGTCTGCAGGGATTCAGCGTGCAGGTACCAAGGATGGGCAAGGACAGCACTTCCAACGCCCCTTCTGAGTTTCCACGTGTGAGAATTCGAGTTTCTTCACCCAGATTGTTCCATAGGGATAAGATTATTTGGATTGCAGAAGGAGATAAATTCGTTATCGAATGTGCCTGGGAAGGTGGGAGGCTGCATTTGTGTACAGAATAGGAGACAACTACTGGTTAATTATGCTGTGAAGCACACATAGCTTATAAATGTGCGCATGATAAATGTCTGTATCATACACCCTTGCCCACTTTATCCATGGACAACCCATTTGTCTCCCCGAGGAATGCTGCAAATATTCAAAACACCCATCCCTTTTAAAGTAAAACCGGCCAATGTACTGAGTTTTTTCTTTCTCCTCAGCAAAACAGTGAATGCACCCCTGTTCATTGCTCATAAAAAGTTTGGAAGGAGTTGACATGTTGTAAGCAGCCTGACCTGAAGGAGTGGGAGCAGGGACCTCCAGGCTGGCCGTGGGGCACAGCATTTGCCTCTGCAGGAGAAATGAGCACTGGGCTATGTGTGACAAAGGGCTGGGGGCAGTGCTTTGGGTAGAGCCTCAGGTGTCCATTCCTTCCAAGGCCTCTGCTCTTGGTGCTCTAATGGGAAGGGGAGCGCTGCCTTTTGGGGTTGAAGGAATTAAGAAAACGTGACTTTGTACCAGCTTTCCTTTCATGTCTGAATTTACTAAAATGCATTTTATTAAAAGTCAAAGTCACTTTCCTGACACTAGCTGCTTTTGCTCTGACCTTCCCCCAAGGGCACCTGTTATCCCAAAGGTATGGTTTTCTTCCTTGAGGAAATAACATTGCTGTCCCTCCCTCCTGCTTGTTTTATGCCCCAACAATTAATCTTCGTGAGAATCAATGTATCTTCTTTGTGTGTTTGGACCACGAACACTGCGTAGGGAGATTAAACTGCTGTGCATGACAATTATGTGTACATGAAACTCTTCATTAGCCTCCGTACTAAAGAAAGGAGAAAATAGATGTCACAGAAAAAATTCTGCCCAGTTCTGCTTCCTCAGCAGATGAGTGGGAGTGTTGAAGTACCTCTTCTGACTCCGGAGCGGCAGCGTGCGGGTTTCCAGGCAAACCTCATCCCCAGGGATAGATGAACTGCAGCGTGGGAAAATAGACAGGGACTGCAGCGTGCAGCCAGGTGGTCCTGGTTGTGTGGCTGAACAAGTAGCTGGGGTGCTCACTGAGTGAAGGAGGTGTGTCTGTGCCTGAGCATTTCCACGCATCTGCATCGCTTTGTCCGTGAGCCTTTGCTGCCTCTGGAATGGAGCAGCAGAGCCTGATCCTTCACGAGACTGTGGCCCCCAGCAGAGGGGCTGGAAGGGCTCCGTGCGTGGCGAGAGAGCTGTTCATGTTGAGTCACTGCTCAAAGTCCACTGTGGCTGGCAAGGTGACACATCATTTTCTGCTTGAACAGTAGAGGGGTTTTTCTCACCACCTTGCACGCTCCTCGCTCTGTTGGAGTTGAGCTTTGAACTGGTTTAAATTCATAAAACATCAAGGAATATGCAGATCTTTGTATCAAAAGTCGAATCCAAGAGGCTATTAAATACTATGAGTACTCTATAATTGCCTTGATTAGTCTAATATTAACTCCAAGTGACACTTAAGTGACATCAACTGTGACAACAGAAGTGACATTTTTGAATTGCCTTATTTTTAGGGAGAGTGTTGATCGTGGCTTTTTCAATTGTCACTGTGGCATAATGCTCATAGACCAACATACTTCTGGCAAGCGTGACATGTCCCTTCTCTCCGGTGTCAGGGATGTGGACAGTGAGCCTTGCTGCTGCTCAGTAGGGTTCCTGCACTGACAATATGCATTTGTGTCAGCAGAAAACCATGGATTTCTGCTAACCTATTCAGAATGAAAAGATTTCTCGAGAAATGTTTTTTTGATTAGTTACCAGTAATGGTTAGTGAGGCAAGGAAGAAGAAAAAGACCACCTTTGTTAATGGCAAAGCCTATGAGGCAATGGCTTCAGCAATCTGAGTGTGTGATAAAAGAGCATCAAGACTGCAGCATCCTTTCTTTTTCCTCCTGGTCAGTAGACTCCATGTTGTTGATTCTGTTGTAGCTTTCCGAGGATAACCGTTCCAAGTACTTGGCATCTGGAGAGGGGCAGTTTTCACCACTGTCTGTATCCTTGGTTCTGGTGCTCTGGTTCCCAGGCTGATACCAGATACAGAGAGTGACCTTCTCTGCCTTTGCTAAGCCCTGCTTTAGATCTTGAAGGTTGTCTTGGCTTCAGTCATATAGGCCAATACTATTCTTCGAGCTTATGTCCTGGCAGGCTTAAATCCCAACAGTCTAAGAAAGCAATCTCTAAAAGTGTGTCCCCTAATCAAGACCCAGTGACTGTAGGCAATCTCTTTATTGAGGGAAAATCGCAATAGTTCTAGTGAAATCTGGTTTTTTGTAATGATTGTTTCACCTACATTTATAATCATGTAGAAGATGATAGATGCAGAATAATTCTAATAATGAAAAAGATGGTTTAACTAACTTCCAGTCTTGGTAGATGTCTGTGATTTTGGTGATCATTTCCCAAAAGATTCAATGCAGAATTTCCGGTTGGTTTGTTGTGTAAGAAGTGCAACATGGATTGTAGATAAGCAGATTGAGGACTGTCATTGTCTCTTCTGATTGACTAGAAATAACCACATCCACTGTTTTATTACTCTGTTCTTTTCACCTAATAACTCCTAACTTAAAAGGCCTTTGAGACACAGGCTTGCACTTTTTCAGTCCGTTTCCTGGACAATGGAGCCTTGGTCAGTTTGGCCGATAAATTCTGCTGTAATGTGTGTCATAAGCCTGGGTAGGAACCTAATTACATTTGCCTGTGCTTCGCTTTTGCTTCTTCCCTTCTTTCAAGTCATTGATTGGACTTTTATCCGATATCTCCCATGCAGCTTGAAGGAGTGCAGCTGTCTGTGCAGAACCTGTGCTGCAGTATAGCACATATCCAGCTTTTCCCAGTGTACCCAGCCGTGCATGCAATAACTTAGCTTCATATCCACATCTTAAATACACGTTCTTGCTTGATATATTTTACATGAAGAACGTTTACAAACTGGTAATTTTTTTTTCTATATGTTCCTGTTGTATTTATTTTCCAGTGAGCTCATTGAAATTAAACCTGTGATAAGTCCGTCACTTCAAAAAATCTGAAATTCTTGTCTGTTGTTCTCATGATTACGTGAGATAAAATCTATTAAAGATAAATTTACTACATATTTGGTTTAATCCTATTACTTGGTTTATGAAAATGAGGCTTTTTTTCACTTCTTAGGTTTTGTTGTCTTAAATTCTGACATACAACATTGCCTCCTTCACTGCCATTGCTGATGGCTAAGGGTTTTATTCATAATTTAATATTTTCCATATAAGCATTCCAAAGTCTCCTTATCCTCTGTGCTTTGGATATGACAGGGTGGAATCTCACGTGGTTAACAAGGGCAGTATGCGTTGTTGCATGCCTCTCCAGTGGCATTCCCCGTGTTCATCTCACATGTTACAGCTCGAGGCTGATTATCCAAGAGTCACAGTCACGGTCAGTCTGCTTGATTGTGATGTGAAGTCTGTTCATTTCTGCTGCGTGACATTCCAGAAGACCACTTACTGTTATAACTCTGTCATTTAAAAATTGTTCCATGGCTACGTACAGGTGAAAAATCGCCTGTGCTCTGTGTCCTGCTTTATTTGAAAGGTTTTTTCTTGCCCAATCAGTGAATTTATTCCATGTGCTAACGTAAGACTCTTCTCTCCAGTTTGCACCACAGAAATGTGAAGCTTGGGATATCTTTACAGCTAGAGAATTGTTCTTATCTGCTAATTCCTGGAAATCTGTCTGCTATCCTGAAGTCAAGGGAATGTAGTTCATGTGAGAAGAACCAAGAATGGGAAGGTTTTCATGTGGTTTAACACTGCAGTGGGTCAGGAGTCTTTAGTTCAGTTGTGTGTTGTTAGGCAGACATGGTTTGTTCGTCATTTGAGGACTTAAAGGACTTTGCATGCGGCTCTGTTTGTGTTCCCAGCAAAGATCGTTTGGTAATAGCAAAGTTCACGTGTTGGATTGTCAGAGAGATAGGAGCACGTAGAGGTGACTACCAACCCAGAAGAAGACTCTTGTGAATTCTGAGTAAGATTTGAGTTCCTATTTTCAGGGCTGATCTGTGTTAGGATAATGAAAGGCTGCTGCTGGCTAAGTGACTGACAGGTGTAAGCTCTGTACTGGGTGTCCCTTTTACCCAATTTAAAAATCTCATCTAAGCACTACGACCAAAGATCCTGCTTGGTTTTTGGGGGTATTTAACTACATATAAAAAGAAGAAAGATAGGTCTGTTTATCTTTGAAATGACACAAAGAAAGAGAGGGAGAAGCACATGGATTAATGGTTACCTGGACTGGAACATCTGCTAGGTGTTCAAATGAAGTGCTTGTCTGGTTATTTCTATTGATCAGGGCTCACAAAGGGTTTTCTGTTCCAGAAGTAGGTCTGTAAGACCTCTGACCATGCAGATGATCTTCTTAATGTATCTGGTCAGTTGTCCTGGTTTTGCTTGTATCCTGAGAAAAGCCTGCAGGAAACAGAGGTAGAGCCGGGCTCCATGGTCACGCCCTAATACCTCACTTGCCGAACAAAGCAAACCCTTAATTACAAACTCAGCCACATTAAAAAATTTGTTGAGGGCTGACATTTGTGCATGAATTAAATGTGTGATGCGTTTGTTGTGGAGGCATGAGGTTGTAATTAGGGTTTTATACAATATTGTAAAAGGAGATTAATGTATAGTGTGTTTCCTTATCAGCAGGAAGCAGGAACCAGTTCCCTGTGACAGCACGGAGCCAGTCCCTGTCTCCAGACGTGTGCCATGCAGGCACAGGCTGTAGGAGCCTGTCTAAAGGGTTTCCATTAAATAGAGCTTAAAAACGCTGGGGAGGCAGAGATTGGTAAGATGGGAGTTGAGAGTGCTTTTTGAGGTTAGTTCTAGGATTTCCTAATTAGCTAAAGAAGCAAAATGCCTCTTGTCTGACCATCATGTGGTGGCTGGCAGTGGCAAGGAGGTTCAGCTGGCTCTTGAGCCAGGTGAGAGCTCCATGAGGAAGCTACACAGGGACACAGCTGGGCAACTTCCAGTAAAGTCCACCTGTCTTTTTTTCTTCAGGGATCTGCTGTGGTTCCCGGATTTTGCTGCACTGCAGAGCTCACAGAAGTTCCTGTTTCAGCCCTAACCCATCACCAGCCGATTTTTCAAAGCAATTTGCTTGTACAGCTGCCTCTCCCTTCCCACACCTACACAAAAGTTTTTTAAATTGTTTTCTCCTTGCTGCCTTCTCCCAGCTTCTCCCTGTACGAACTGAGGCGCACAGCAAAGGTGGTTATGAAATCCTTTGCATATGGGCAGGATTGATGTTTTCGACGTCTGTCCTCCACTGAGTTAAAATTATGTTTTTAACTTCACCTGCGAGTTGTGCTTTTTATGTCCAGCACAATGGATAGGACGGGCCCAGCCCCCTGCACGCACTCTCTGCTATTCTTTCTCTCCTTCGATGGGAAGCCCCCCGTTTCCCCATCGTGTTGACATAATTTCAGGATTCTTTAAAGCCACCCACGTGCGTACGTAAGCGGTGTGCTGAGCCGTGCATAATGTGGTCACTTGAATGCTTCTGGAATGCCTAGGTATCATGTGAAGATAATGATCCATATAAATGCATTTCGTAGCAAGAGACTCATCTATAGATGGTGTGCGTGTAGGTTGCCTTGAGCGTTGGAGCTGCTTTTGCGTTTTGTTCCTCTCTCCGCTCACTCAGCCTTAGATCCCTTTTTTCAGCTTTGTATCTTTAAAAAGCTTTGCTTTTGTTAGCTGCATTAGAAATATTAATTGTGCTCACAGAAAGCCACAGTTAGGTGCATATGTATCAAAAGCCACTGTGCTCTTCATCTGGAGGAAAATTGCAGATTGTTTCTTTTAGTGATTTGAGTGGTTGGTTGCTGCTCAGTGGGAGAAGAAAATGGGACTGGTTTTCATACAATTTCTACATTCTTTCTCCTTTGTGTGTTTGAGGAAAAATGTCAGGTTTTCCACACATGGTTCATCCTGAGTCTGCAGCCCTCCAGAAAAGTTCTGTTCTTAAAGACTGAAGAAACAAAAAAATGTAGATTTGCAAAACTATTATTAAAATCAGCTCCAAAATTCATTTTTCTCTTTCCTTCTCAGTGAGGCAGCTAAGACACTTGACAGTTTTAGGTGTTGGCTGGTGAGGGGTGGAACTTCCTGTTCCTGTCTGTATGTATAAAAGCATGGCTTGTCTTTGATGTGCCAGAGCCTCGTGGTCGAGTCATCCCCAGGGCCCTCAGTCTTCCCACTCCGAGACTTTGCATCATCTTTCCTCCTGCTGCACAGCCCCGTCATTTCCTGCTGACACTGTGAATCATGCCCTTCAGATGCCTGAAGCTGGAGAGCAAATTTCTGCAATTAGTGAGCGTAGAAAGTAATCCTGCCCTTGCCGTGGCCTTACGAAGACTGCAGTCTGATGTCATGAGTTCGTTCTTGGACTGGGAAGAAATCAGATCTTCACTTAACAGGGACTGTGGATACTATACCAGCGTGGTCTTGTTAGGGCTTCTTTGATGTTTAATGTGAGATAGACCCATCTCAAACACATTTTCAGTGTCTTCTTGTTTTAGTCCTCATACTGAATCCCTGTGAAGCCTGTCTTGACTTGTGCCTTTAGCCCTGTTTGTTTATGAAAGCTGAGAGTTACCGTCTTCAAATCCCACATCTTTGGCATTGAGTTGGCTACAAGGCATGCTGATGGGTCGTTAGGTGTCATTAGTCTGGAAGTGCTTAATTTGAAGCATATTGCAAAAAAAGCCCCAAAACTGGACTCGTTCTTGGTCAGGAAATCCATGTGCCCTCTGACCTCATGTCAACAGGAGAGTTCAGTGACTTCTTGTATGTTCTAAGAAAAATCTCACTACAGACATGTGAACTGGAGAATAGGATAATCTCTAAAATAATCTCTAAAAGATATTTTCTCAGTCAAAGAGGAAAGAAAGGAATTTTTGATCCCGATAATCTTGCCTTTATTTTGAAAAAACAGCCTATGAAAGTAAACAGCTGGTCACTAACCAATGCTTTCATAAAAGTTTAAATTAAAAAGAAACCCCCACCCCGCTACTAGCATAAATATGATCAGAAATGTGAACAATAACTCAATTTAGAACATCATGTTAACATTATTAATCAAAACACCGAAGACAGACTGCTGACAACACTGATCTGTGTGCAGCATATTAGGGAAACAAGGAATAAGGCTTGTATTCTGAGATCATCTATATATTGCAAAGCCGGGATATATCCATCATGTCACTAAATGTCATTTATTATCCATTGTAGAATAAACTCCTGAGTTAACACTTTTGCACTGCAGGCTGCCAGGAAAAGCAAGAAAGCTTCTTAATGCTGTTCAGATTTGAAGGCATTCATAATTTGGGATGAAGTTAAAAGTTACTGATAGAGCATCCCTATCAGAGTCTGTGAATGAAGAGGAGGCACCCCGAGAGAGTCCCTGCTACACAGCAGATTGTTGGGTTTTCAGGAGAGTAAGTGGATAAGCTTTTCTCATAGCCAAATAACCACCAAGGCATTCTTCCTGGGCCTGAAGTGGCAGTGGCATGAAATCAGTTTGTAAATCACATTGTGTATCGCAACTCTACCTCTAATGATTATATGTATTCGAACTTCCAAATAATCTCTTCTCCAGAGTCTTCAAATATCGCCTTACCTAGTCAAGCAAGACCATTTTTTAATGATTCACTCTGTTACAGGAAAGCTGTGACAGGGTTTTGTGACTCCTGAGGTGGTGGCTTTCCCTCTACCAGCTGGCCCAGGAACACCAAGCTGCTGAAATACCCAACCTTTCCTGCCTGGCAAACCCTGGCTAGAACAAACGGTTTGTTCTAGTGCTGCAACATCAAATTTATAGCTTCTCCTCGAAAATAAATGTAGCACTGGACAAAGGTGCCTGCCAGAGTGCAGTAGTAGGATTTTGGTATCTTCCCCTGCTGAGAAGATAGGGAAGCCATGCCGGTTTCTGCTTGCTTGTCATGCTCTAAGAGACTGAAGGGGCAAGGATTGCATCTTCAAACAAGCAGGTTTTGGCTTCTCTGCCAAGGCTGCCACTGGTTTTAAGGGCAGGGCACCTAACCCCTGCAAGTGCAGTAATCATTCTGCTGCATACGATGAACCACCGAAGAGCTGGTGTGTAGTAGTGACTTTTGGCCTCATGAATTGTGCAAGAATTCTGCCTTGCTAGGTAAAAGATGCTAAGTTGTCACCACAGGTTTTTTCCTTTACCAGTTCTGTATGACACTTTTTAACATAATCTGTGTGAAAAACAGTAGCTTTTGTCCTTCTTCTGTCTTGTGCCAGTATATTTTTATATCATTATTTATGTCATCAAGCATGTTCCTCGTTTTCATTTTGGTCTGTGGATTCAGAACAGATTTCTGTGTCTTTTTGGATTTGCTGCTAATTCCTTTAATGTGCAAGTAAGACCACAAAATTCACAGTGAATGTTGTTACCTATGAACACTTGAAGAAAAACTTAAAACACTTCCTTTCAGAACACCTTCGGGACCCCTGTAAGAGACATAGTATTTTCTACAGATACTCAAAGATGTTACTCAGCTTGCTGATAAAGTACATTAGTGAAGAATTCCTACCTGATTTCATCACATCCCCTGCAGTTTCCACATGTCACCCACAAAAGGACAGGGCCTGAAGTTCAGCAAAGCATGCTCAAACAGGTGTGTTTGCAAGTTCTGTCACCAGTGTAGATGCTGGCCCTCGATACCTTTGTTTGACTGTCTGTTTTGGCACTTGCAGTGGCAGTGGACTTCCACAAACCAGAGGTGGGAGACCAATGGCACAGAAAGCCTTGTGCACCGGTCAGTGTTTGATTGCAGCTAGAATATCTTTACAAGTTCAATTTTTATACACTTAATTAAGCAAATGGATCTTTCCTGTGAAGCAGACTCTGAGTCTGTATCCGCTCCTGTCGAAGTCGATTGGCCTTGGGGGCTGTGTCAGAAGAGATGAATGTGATGCAAAAGAGAGTGCCTGGGTTTACAGGGAAAAAACCTTGACATTAGCATTATCCCTACAGTTAAACCATAAGCAGTAATTTCTGTCATTGATTGTCACTGTTGAAGAAACCCCCAACAACGCGAAGGTTACTTAAAACTATGATACCTGACTTCTTAGGAGTATGTGTCGAGGTCCTAAATTCTTTAGATGCTTTTAAATTTGGGTTGAAATACTACTTTGCACTAGGACAAATATTTGAAATCTTGTTTTCACTTTACTTACATGTCGCTGAGCTAGGATTCAATGTCCCCTTTTTACAGCCGGCCTCATCAATGTCACTTAGGTCAGAACCCAGACATGTGGCCCCAGTATTACCTAGGTGTGACATCATTTTCAGCTGCTAGAGAAATACAGAATCTGAAATGGAAGAGGAGGTGGAAGGAACTGCAGGCTGCAGTCTATAATTGGGAATCTTTACTTTTATTAAAAAATGTCTTAGCAGAAGCTTTGTTGTTCATCTTTCCATATAAGTGGATATATTCTCATTGTCTGCTGTTAAGAGGAATATTTTTAAGAGCTATTGAAAGGTCCTTGGGGTACATGTGTGTAATAATAATTTTTTACTTTTAAAGGAAATCATCTGTAAATCCCATTAGTTATCATTTTTCAATTTTCATCTTTCTAAGCGTGATTTAACTTCAAGTGTTGCAGTTCTTAAATCTAATTAAAGAATCGCCTTTAGTTCCCATCAGAAAGTCGACCTACTGTAGATTGTTCGATTGAACGCTGGAGATGAACAAATTAAAGCCTGTGCCCGTGCTGGTATGAGAGAACCGTGGGGACATTCCAAGGGTGTGGAACGGGTCTGAGCGTGGCTGTTCTCCCACAGGAAGTGTAGACATGATCTCACGCCCATGGGGCTGCGGGAGGACCCAGTGGGACTAGCAGTGGGTGGATGGAGAAGGCACCGTTCTCCTGATGCCTTCCTGGGAGGTGATCCCTGCTGAGGGGAGAGGGCCACAAAGCCAGTCCCTACTCTGTCCCTCCAGCCAGGGTCCTGGTGGGCAGCAGTGATCCCTTTCCCCATCAGCACAGTGGGTGGCCTCCCCCTGCTGCTGCAGCCCCACTTTGTGCTCTGCAATATCCGATAGCAGCAACCATGGAAACCGCTGCTGACGGTGGCTTACAAAAGAATTTGTTAATTAAAACATGTTTAAAATTATAATAAACTCACTATCTTAAATCCACCAGGGATATTGCAAATGGTATCCCACTCTGCCATCACTCTCCGAAGCTGAAATGCAGCTGGAGATGAAATGCCCCTTTGCATCCAGTTCTCATCTTCTGTTATCTTAGCACACAGTCAGAAGGCAAATATGAGTATTAAAATTTCTGTAGTTGCAGCAGTGAGGGCTTGACCCAACCCTGTGACCACCCATAAACTCTGTTATCTGTCCCCTGGTTTGGTAGTGCAGGGTTTGTCCCAGCCCTTGTTGGAGGAGGCTCTGCAGTGGACACTTTCTCACGAGAACAGGGAAGATACAGGGGAGCGAGCAAGGAGACAAGGAAGCTGAATAGCCTAGAAAACAGGGCACAACCACTGCAAAGAGAATGTGAGGCTGAAGATAAAAAGCTAAAATCTCATTGAAACTTGTGGGTGATTGAGCTGCGGAAATGCTGCGTGTTCTGAGTCCAGTGGGGTCTCACAGGAAGTAACCAAGCTGTCTTTGTGGGCTGGATCTGTGCTACGTGTGAATCCAGACAGGGTTTGTTGCCTTGGCGTGCAGGAATCACATGGTGCAGGAGGGCTGTGAACCTGAGAAATCAGCAGTCTTTGCTAAAAACAGCCCAAAGCATCACTGCAACAGCACCTAGATGTTGTTCTTTAAGAAAAGATGATGTTTTTTGCCACGTGGAACAAAAGCAGGGAAAAGTAGAAGCTACTAAGGAACCTTCTTTGAGGCAGAAGAGTTAATGGAGTTCAAGCCTGAGTCTCTTGACTGATCTCTTTCCTAGGGCAATTAAAGGTGAGCCTGTGAGTAGATGGGCAGAGAAAAGGGTATTTGGCATTCTTACGTATGCGTGGGTAGATGAGTTCAAACCTTGCTCTGTTTTAAGGCATCCAGAATAGCGCGTATTAATTTATTAGTGTTTTCTGTTCAGCAAGACAATGAAAATTGCCTTTTTAAAAATTATTATTAGTTTCCCTTATAGAAGACTATAAAATAAAGGCTGTATTTAAACTTTTCCAAGGAAAATACTAACTTACTCTAATGTCAAAATTTCTCAAATTCTTATCCCTGTTACTTCTTTATAATTCTTATCGCAAATTGATCTTTTCTCCCAGCAGAAATAATTGGTTCCGGCCAATAACAAACCCTCATCTCAATTTCATTGCCTTGGATCTCAGGCAACACAAGAGACATTCTGTAATGGCTCAAAATATCCCTACTGGATAATGTAAGTAGACCACCAAATTAGTCCAATTAAACTTCTTAACCTTTCCAATTTAAAACCCAAGAATTTGAACGCTGCCCACAAACAGAACCTAACATGCTCAAATCTTTTTGCTGTATGTCATTTTTCCACGTTATCATACACTTAAATGAAAATGCAGTGATCTCTATGGGTTTTTTCTGTTTACTGCTGTCACCAATAATTAATATTATGGTTAAAATAAATGTATTAAAATAGAGAACTGCATCCCAGCAACATACCTACAGTTAAACAGTATTACACCTCTGTGTGTTGAGGATTCAAACCAGTCGATTTGTAATTTGCTTCCTAACCTCCAGGAGGAACAGAAATTAACTGTACAGGGAAAGAAAAAGGACAGAAATTGTATTGGCCTGTCTTGCTGAGTAAAGTGATGGATAAAAAGTAATTCTGTGAACAGCATAACTTGTTTTATTGCGAAATGAAACAACATGCTTGGAAAATGGTTGCTCCCTCTCTGGCATGGTTGTTCCACATCTGACACCTAGCAGTGCCCCTCACAAAAGTGCTAACGGCAGCTAAAAGTTGCATTAAGGAAAGCATTTCAAGCTGACTCATTTCAATAGGTGAACAAAATCCCTGGGTCATCTGACAATGGCATGTAAAAAGTACGTGTTTGTGTTTTTCCTTTGCTAGCAATGTGAAGTAGAGTTACAAGGGGTTTTTTCAAACCTTTCCCCTCCTCTTTTGTGCAGTGGGGTTGTCGAGTGATGGAAGAGAGCAGGGAGCTCCCTAGCAATGCCCCGTGTCATTTAGCCTGCTGCAGTTTGCCTCTTGTCTTTTTCCCTGTAGAAATGAGGCTCCCCATCACTGATATAATGGTCCCCAAAAGTGTAAAAACTGTAAAAAGTGTGTTTGTATCAGCTACAGGTGTATGTTGCTTTGACCTGATTTCATGAAACTTTAAAGAGTTTTTGATTACCTTTTCTAGCATTTTGTGTTGCTCCAGTCCTGTTCAGCAGTGCTGTTTCAGATGAGAGGTACAGCAGAGAACTGTGTTGCTGCAGGCTCCAGGCAGAGGAGACTCCCTCAGCCTGAAGAAGAGTTTGCATTTCAAATTCACTGTGGAAGTCCGATGCAAGTCAGAAGGGGGGAGGGAAGAAAAAAACCAACAACCCAGAAAAAAGAAAAACCCTTTTTGCCAGCCATCGAGATGATGTTTTGGAAAGAGCCATCCCTAAGCCCTCCACAGTGCTTCTGCCTCAAGCAGAGACCAAATGGCAGAGGTCTCATTTTCAGGTTCCTGGGGAGATGCTGAGCTGTTCGGTGGGAAGCAGTTGCTTTGTTGTGGACATTTCCTGGGTTTTTTCATATCGGTGGTTGGGGTCAGGTGTTGTGGTTTGCCTTCCAGCTGTGCTTGGCGTGGGCACCAGCGATGGTGTGAGAGGCTGATGGTGAAAGGTGGAGTTCAGCCCCTCTTCAGAGCAGTCCCTGTGGGTGAGGTGGCTGTACCAGTCTTTCCGTGGTCCACTGAAGGACCATGCTTTTGTGGGGGGTGAAGTTCCGTGAGGCAAGCGAAGAGGGTAGTGTTCAGGCTGCCCAATTCACTGTCCAGGCAGGGGATGACTCCTGAGGGGTGTCTTTCTGTAGTCTGAAAACTAGGTGGTAGTTGTCAGTGACATACTTTCGCAAGATGACAACTTGCTGGATGTGAACAGTGTTGCACGTACGGCACATGGATTAATCTTTTCGTGTAGCTGGTGCTGAGAAGGACTCAGCTGGGGCATTTGTGTGTCTGCTTTGGGGCACAACCCTTCAAGGAAAATATAAGGAAGGGCAAAAGTTAAGGAGAATGACAACGTATTTGGGAAATAGGATGTGGGACAGCAAATTGAAATAATGGAAGCTGTCTTCAAGTCTCTTGGCTAGGCTGTGTGATCCTGGAAGGTGTAAATGCCTGCTGGAGAGAAGGAATAGCCTGGGATCTGTCTGCTGTGAGTCAGACAAAGAGCAGTAATTTGCAGCACGGAAAATGTAGGTCAGATTTTAGTAAAAAACTTTGCACCAGAGAAGGGAGAAAAGCACCAGAGAGTCTGCTTGCAGCAGTCCTGCACCAGGGGAGTTTGAGGAGGGCTGGATAAATACTGGTCAGGAAGGGTTTAGGTCACTGGTATTGCTGACAGGAGATGGGAGGAGGCTCCCTATGGTTTCTTTGAGCCATGTGTTTCCCTCATTCTCATTTTATGATAGTTAACATCGGAAAATTATCACTGCAGATGTGGAAAGTGGGAACGTGTCTGGCACCTGATCAGGACTATGTGTGCACGTGAGGACGGAGGTGGGCGATGAGGGACAGCAGCTCTCCCAACCTGCTCATCCCATCGCAGCCATTGCAGGCTGCTGCATTAGTGGGTAGCTCTGCTCCTCTCAGAGATAGCCTCTTCTTTGCCTATAAATAATTTCCTAAACCTTTCCAACGCTTTTGGTTAAGGGATTTTTACTGATGGCTAAGTAGTGGTTTTGTATCTGATTGTATGCTGCGTAGAAATAATACCAGCGCGTCTTCGGGCCTGGATTCTGCATTGCCTCGTTGGGGTTTTTTGTCATGTGTCAGGTCACTAACATCACTTCAGTAGGGTTTTATAATTGCATTTAATATGTCACTTACTATGCACGCCTCATCTGATTTCTATGGCACTAATGAGATAATTTATCTTTGCTGGGTAGCAGTCAGTTGTGTGTTGATAAGGCATTTAATTTTACCAAGTTATAAAATCTTGCCTGATTTTAGAGAAGGGTTAGAGCCAAGATAATTTTGTATTTTAAAATACTTACCGACTTCAAGTCCTTAATGTTAGCTTTCTTTTTGTCTTTTCAGCTAGGGCAGCTTCAGCCTGAGTTTTATTCAGAGAATTCATAAAACTTCTTCTGTCATTTGAGTGATAAAGGAAACCGTGAGAAATTCTGTGCTAATATTTATTAGCTGTTTAGGGCTTATTTGGGGAGGGGGAAGATGGCAGGGAGACAGAGCCAGTTTTCCAACTACCAAAACAGCAAGACTTCTTACCATGCAGCAATGAAAGACCAGCAAACAAACTAGTGTGTGGGAGGAATATCTTCCGCTAGTTTCATTTCTTTTGATTTTGTTTTAATTTTCAAGAATATCTGAAGCTGTGTTCTGTCATTTTAGCCTGATTAAGGGATATAATTTGTCGGAAGAGTTTTAGGTTTTAGCCACTTTTTCAAGTACTGTATTTCACTCCTGCACAACAGTTTTCTTGCTAAGTTAGTTGTTCTTTTATTTTACAGCAACACTGACTGTGTTTCGTATCTGAAGAAAAACGACATTTGGGTTTTCTAATTTAGAAGCACAAAAGGGGCTGAAAGAGACAGTGTTAGTACCTGATTCGCATGCTGAAAAAAGGTGCTTGTGTTAAATTACAGGCTGCTGAAGCTGGGGCCGAAGATAACGTTATTAGACTTTTGGAATAAATACGATTAATGGGACAACAGGGCTATCATTTGGGCCACCTCTTATGTAGGTACCGTATTAATTTTCATGAGTAGGATTTCATCATTTAAATCAAGGATGTGCATGTGTGTATTTTTTTTAAGCTTTCTTGGTTTTCCCTCATTTGGAGATTCTAAATGTCTAAAAATGTTCATGGTTTCCAAAGTCCACCCTGGCAGAATTTTTGGAAAAGGAGAAAGCTCCACTTGTGTATTGTCTCTTCCTCCAGGTAAGATCTGCGAGATTTAGAGTACAAGTTACATTTTGTAATGGAAAAAACCCTCTCCTGAGATGTGAAAAGAGTAGTCAATTAGAGAATGCTACCATGTTTTTAAGGCTATGAAAAGGTAGGATAAAATGAGCACTTTGGCTCGTGCTGAGCTCCTTGGGAGCAGCTGCCGTGCAGGATTCCTCCTGAAAACCTTGTCCAAACAAATCATCATTTAAATACAGAGTTGTCACTTTACCAAAGCCTCACTCTTGCAAGATCTTTCACGTCTGTGTTTGAGATGGATGTATTGTAGTAGGGGAGCCTACAATACTTATTTCTGTAGTCTCTTTAGCTGTGTTTGGTGTGAGGTGAATCAAAGCATAGGGCAGCGCTCAGCTGCTGATCACTCCTGTTTCACAACGGCTCAGGGTTTGTCAAATCTGTGAAGAAATCTGGGGTACAGCAATGATGCTTCCCCTTGCATTGCCTCTCCAGGAATGGATACGGATTGTATAATTTTCCCACTGTTTTTAAGACTGAGATAAAGGAAAAAATATCCTATCACAAAACCTAGAGGGTTTTTTTGGCCTTTTAGAAGCACGGCCGTGGTAGATACTGGGTGGACTGTGGTATCAGTGTGATGGATTGGCACAATTCTTGTGTCTCCCATGGGGCCAGGAGAAGCATGTATTATTCTGACATGCTATTTTGAGAGGAAAAAAAAATCATTCAGATCCTTAAATCATCTTTTGTGAGCAAAGATCAGAAAAAAATTACCCCAGTGGCAGACACAGACGTATCAGGTTTTTGTGCCCCTTAAAACATTGCCGTGTGCTTTGTTCCCCACTTCTTTGCCTCGACTTCAGTCTGCAGGACAGGGCACTGTGGATTCCTTGGGTATGTCTGGTTTTGCACCAGCCTCCATCACATTTGTGTTTTGAAAATCAGTGTGTCTGTCATGTCTCCCCTGGGAAACAGCTGATTTCTTTGTTTTGGCAAACCAAAATAAAAGCTGAGAACAGTATAAGCACTCTCTTCAAACAGTGGTAGGACCTGATATGCTGAGAGCTTTTGTTTATTCTGATGTCTCTGACCGAGATGTTAATCGCCATCTCAGAAGTGTAGATCAGTTAAAATGGCAAAAAAGGGAGATTTGGCATATCTGAAGGATGAATACTGATTTTTTTTTTTCCCTAAGGGTCTGGAAGATCCTTAACTATTAGCACGATAACATAGTTTGAAAAGCTTCCTAATATTTAAAAAATGACCAAAAGCATTTAGGGTACATTTTCACTTTCAGTGGGAAAAAATGCCTTTTAAGCCTGTGGATTTCAAATATTTTCTGCTTGTAACTACCTGCGGGTGGTGATTGAGTGTGGGCTGAGTTCTAGCAACAGTCTGAGGTGAAAGGAGGTGGACATCCATGCTGTTTGGGGTTCCTCTCCAGACTGCTACCACCAATGAGTTTGGGAGTCAGGGTTTCACAGGGAGCATGGACAAAGGCTGTTGTTCTTGGGTAATGTGCAAAGTGTTCTTTGTGTTTTCAGAACTCCTTGGGGTTTTACTAAAATTGCTTTATTCTGGTATTGAGATTGCTGCCCAGTGCCATTTCACCAACCAGTCAGCAGAGCTGTGTTTGTTCACCAGACAGGTTTTTGCTGAGGTAGTACGTTAGTTCTGAAACCCTAAATGTTGGTCCCTTTCACAGCCCTTCTAGTGCAGAGAATAAAATAGGAAGTGCGGGTCCCCAATGCAACATCTTATCTCTGTCATCCAAGGATGGATAAAGTGTGTTTGAAGGCATGGGCTCCCTTCTAGGACGCCTGTTTGAAGTTGGTTTCCCTGCTGCAAAGCTGGCTGCCTTCCCCTCAGCTAAGATATGATGCCTGTTCAAGAACTGAGTTTGTAAAACCAGTTTTAATCTCTGCATGGGGTGTTAAACTGCTGTTAACCTCACGAAGAGCCTGTCCCAGGAAGCACAGCAGATTGTAGTCCATTCTGTAGCACGTGCTGTTTTCTAGGCTCTCGCTTTTTTAGGCAACAAAGCTGAACTTAAACACGAAGCAGGAACAGCTTGGCTTTTTGATCCCTACGCTGAAAGACATCCGCATTTCAGGATCAAGGCAACTCTGGAAATTCCTACATCTTGAGCTGTTAAATGATGTAAAAACCTCCAAAATGAATATACATGTGTGCAAAAAAGGATTACGAAAGTGCTGAAAGCAGCATAACTGTGTCAGTCAATGCCAGAGCCCAAGTGAATAAATCCAGGAATCCCTGGATTCTTCCTGGTGTATCGGAGCTGGCTGATGAGCGGGTCTTGCTGTGACCATGCCGCTCACCCCCACGGGTCTGGCAGAGCTGGGGCTTGGGCGTTTGCACTACAAGCCTTCCTCAGTCGAGATGGGGGCTCGAATTTACATCGGATATTTGAAGGGACTGTCTGCGGGGAAGCCCTTCGGAGAAACACCAGGGTTGGGTCACGTCTATTTCCACTCCCTGCTGTCTAGGGTAAAGTGGCTTTCGACTGATGGATGTGATGCTTAATGGCAGTGGTGAAGGCATACATATTTCCCAGGATCTCACTAGAGGGGGAAAAAAAGGCTAAAATGTAGTACTGTGTCTTCAAAAGAATGTGGCCTCTGTGCTTTTTACTGACACAGTGTGGGCTTAGAAGGGAAAGCTGACGGGTATTTCTCATCCCAGATACTAAGGTAGTCCTGTACCAGTAACAGAAAAAGGTTCAGATAACTCTTCACAGAGAGTCTCTCTGTATTTGGGATTAGATCCTTTTCTTCCTTTTTTTTTTTTTTTAAATAAAGCGAGGGAATATTTTTATTAAACATCTTGATATTCCCTTATATTAGCTGAGTGAGCAGGTATTTGCATCTGGCTGGTCTGTGGCCAGTTTAAGAAGTGTCATCACATAAAGAATTTATCTGGGAACCACATTTAGCTCTTGAGTTGATAAATATAGAAGAATGTATGAATTTCCTGAAAACTGGTGCATGAAAAAATTAAGGAAGAACAGGAGGAAGTTCAGTTTTAATTTCTGGCAGGTCAAGGCATAGAGTTACTTACTTGTATGTGTCTTGTTCTGTAGCATCAAAGACACACAAATATTTTTCCTTATCTAGTATGCCAGTCAAATTATCAGCTTGGGAATGAGATGTGCACTGAATTTTGACACCAGGGACAGTCCAAGGAACGGATTGGTATCATTTTGGTACCAGGTGACATGGCTGTACCATAGTTTAGCAGCTGGCTTAGTGATCTCCAGGGTAC
Source organism: Melanocharis versteri (assembly GCA_013397845.1). Taxonomy (NCBI): domain Eukaryota; kingdom Metazoa; phylum Chordata; class Aves; order Passeriformes; family Melanocharitidae; genus Melanocharis; species Melanocharis versteri. Next base: position 97,420 of record VZTG01002722.1, on the reverse strand, counting down.
AAATTTCTTCCACTTCATTGCCAGCATCCTCTTCCGAGGAAATCAGCGCGGACTCTTGCAAATAGCTTTGTCCTTTCTCCGACTGACTGTGCTCTTAATAATCAAAATGAGTTGCAGGCATTCCATTAATTGTCCAGATAATTAGCTTTAGGCAATCTGGCATTTCATCTTTGTCTCTGACTTAATCTCAGCTAGTTCTTGTTCAGTCGCTGGCATGTGTAATTCCTCATCTATTTTGACATTTCTCTGTCACATTACCATTTGTCATATTTCAATTCCTCAGGACTTGAGCAAGCTTTGATAAGTCGTACTGGTCTGCAGCTTACTTATGCTACATAAAACGCAAATAGTTGTAACTTTTTGTGCCCGCTGATTTGATAAATGTGCATTTTCTGCTCCTGACGTGTGCTCGCAGCCTTAGCTGGCTTGCCTTGTCTGTCCCGTGGCACCTCCACACAGGTTGTTAAAACCTTCTGTAAGAGTTCTCATTCCCTGGGTGCGTATGTGGTGTTTTAAAGCTAATTTTTTTTCTTTATTAATCCCTAGAAGGATGCCAGATGGCGAAACGCGAGGATACGCGATAGCGCTGCGTGTGCACACACACACTTTTTATTTCTCTGTGCGTGAACGCACAGGGTGATTCAGTGTGATGGAAGGTTTTATTAGATAATAAAGCTGCTTTTTTAAGTTATGCAGGTCACTTCACATGAGGACTGAAAAAACTCAATTTATTTGGCTTTATGCAGTGTATGACTATAGAAAAGCTGTTTAGAAATATCTGCTCTTGCTGTTTGGGAGCACTTATACTACTGTTCCCCAGAAGTCAGATGCCTTCTGCTGCTGGGTCCAGATGAGAAAGGAAAAGCTGTTACTCTGCGTTCATTTGGAAAACTGTGAACCTCCCAGTTAGTCACATTGGTCCCAAAGTGCTAGTCTGAAACGCTGCATGGGCATCAGGGGCTAGCTCTTAAATCTGTCACTGGTTCCCTGGGCATTGCACACTTTACATCTGGAACCAGTAACGAGGTGGAAAGATTTGGTAGTAAAAAGAGGAAAATGTCTTTCTGCAAAGTAGATTTTCTTTAATTTTTTTTTAAATTCGGTTTGAAATTGCTGAGAAATTCAAAATATTAGATCAGTTGGGTGGAGAGTTGTTGCATGTGCAGAAGAAAACCTGAAGTGTATCTCCTATTTGAAAACTGAGGAGGACATTTGTTCTATGCTTTACTGAATTTCCTATCCTCAGTTTGCTTTTAAAGGGGATACACTTGGCTTCTTCCTCTGAGGACAGAAAAAATGGTCTTTGTTTTGTTGGTTTTTTTCTTTATAAGAACAGCAGCTATCAGGCAGAGAAAACTTTTCCAAAATACATGTGCTTTGAAGAGCTGTATATGCTGAAAGTGCTGTGCTTAGGGCCTAACCAGGACCAAGCACTGCACATCCCAATGTTGCACAGCTCCTGAAAGATCAGAAGGTGTTTTTCTCGATGATACCTCCAAGTCTCGTGTCCATCGCTGTGTGGGAAACCTGCTTTGTGCTACTTGTCTTTGAGAGAAAGGTCCAAGAGGCTTCAGAGCTGCTGTTTTGCCTGTGAAATGCGAGGCTGTGGCTCAGCATTTCACCTTCAAAGACACCGACTTCTCAGGAGAGGTGTCATGTGCAAACACCAGTTTGGGGAGGAATAACATATCGGGCACTGATTCTAAATGTAAGGGACAGATAGGTAAATTTCTGTCTTTGTGCACACAGTTCATTCTGCTTAAGTACATTGTCAAGTTGGAAACCATGAAATACATTACTTCATTTGTAACCAGCTGCTGTATAAGTCCTCTAAGTGGAGTTTAAGTGCAGTTAGGCTTTTTTAAATATTCTAGTTCCCTTTGGACTGAGTGGCAGAGCATGCAGCTTTTTCTTTCTTTGGTTTTTTATTTTTTTACCTGCTGAACCTGATGTGGTCTCTGCAGGGCAGGATGCTCTGTAATGGCTGGATTTTTCATGTTAGGGTTCGGTTTCTCAAGCACTGCGCTAGATTAGGTATTTTTAGCTTTTAGTAGAGCTAATTGAGTTCATATTTTGTTCCTCTTCATATACAATTTCGTCTTCAAATATAATAGTGTTTTATGGCAAGAAACATTATTTTACACAGTCTTTTAGAGCTTAGTACAAACTGATCAAAAGTTGCAGGCTCTGAGATTTTACCAAAACTCACCTCTTTCACACTGACAAATTTCTCACACGCTGGCTTATGTGGGGCTTTGGTTGATTGGTTTTAAAAAGCCCTGTTTTTCAAGGCCAGGTTTACTCTTCTCTTGGTAAAAAGATTTACCACCTGTGATGCAATAGGTAGGTTTCCCTAACTCGTAGATTTTAAAGCCAGAAGGAGCTGTTAAATTATTTAGTCTGCGTGACACAAGCTATAAAATGTGATTTAAGCTAGGTAGTTTCTGTAGTGAATCCCCCAAGTGGAAGTGGAAGCTGTTTCAACCCCCTTGGCTGAAAAAGCGTATCCTTCTTGGTCTGCTCTGGAGGAGCTGGAGCTCTCCTGTGTTGACTGAAGGAAGGGAGACAGCCGAGGTTGCTTGTGTACTGTTTTGGTAAATACAGTTTGTTTTTAATAAGGACGGCTTTAAGAGGTGTGAATCCTTGTAGTTATGGGTGACTCTTTCTCAGCCTCTTCACACATTTTGCAGCCGTGGGAGGAAGTATTTGAACACAAACATGATTTGGGATTTATGGAGACTGCTTGTGTGAGTAGAGTTACTCATTTGCAATGCTACTTGCCTGACTAAGCTCACACATTACTCTTTGCCTTTTATTTTCCCTCCATGGATCCACTACCACCCTTCGCCGCGATGAGCTTGCAGGGAAGAGTACAAGCACACAGTGGGATTTGGGCTCAAGTTCCAGCTTCAGCCAGGCTGTTACGCCCTTGCCTTTCAACATCTGGGCTAAGAGCTTTCCTCTGATTTACTGCAGGTGTTTCTGAAATAAGAGGTGAGCCACTGCATCCCTGCCGCGTGTGCTGGCTGGAGATAGGCGTTTGTGCGAGATTACCTGAGAAATGGGTTAGGGAAACTTTAAAGCTGACAGCGCTAATCAGCATCCTGCATGCCCGGTCTATCAGGCACATCAGATCCAAGGGAAGGACAGAAATACCGCGTGCAGGAAATAAGGGTCAGGAGTGACAGGTGGGGAGGAGGGAGAGAGACGGTTAAGAACCAGCCAGCAAGAAAATGGAAAGAGTCAGAAATGCATTTGCTGTGGCTGCCTGTCAAAAATCAGAAGCTGATGCACGCTTATAGAAGAAGCCATTTTTTGCTTTAAGATTTCGAATTCTAGATTGTTGCTGTTCATTCTGCAGTGGTTGGGCAGAACATAGCACAGTGAGGTCCCAGGCTGTGATTCTTTGATTGTCAGCTTTGTGGTACTCTCCTAAATTACAGTAGCAAATGTAATAGATTAGAGTAATAAGGTACAATGCTGCAGTTTTTTTCTGGGTGTGACAACAACAATTTACCTTTAATCTAGAAGTTATGTCCTCCTGAAATTAAATTTATAGGCTGTTTCCTAAAATGAGGAGCTTAGACTATTTCCTGTCAGTCTAATTCTGCACTATTTCTCCTAAATTATTTAAAGGTATTAAAAATGCATAGCACATATACTGTACCAAGTCTAATGAAAGAAAGGATTGATTCTGACTTTACATTGAATTACACATTAGCCATTATTTATTGTTGCACTTTATTTCATTTTGGAAACAGAAGTAACTCAGACGAATGCTTTCTGACGGACACTACTCAGTAATCCCCCCATGTTATTTAATGGGTTTTGTAGATCTACGCATAAATGTTTGCAAAGAAAGCTCATTTCTCATTTAAATTGAAAGGGGCAAATTACAAGAATTTACATTTACAAGAATTTACCATGTTAAAATCTAGTGTGCGTGTGTGTGTTGGGTTGTGGTTTTTTTAAATCGTGTGTCTATTTCTGTCTCCAGTCAGGGAAGAAGGAGTCAAATAAAAATTTAAGACAAATCCCTTCTTCCTTGCCTCTCTCTGCCAGTCTTCTCTGCAATATACTTACCTTTTAAGGATCTAGGGTTTTTTCTTGAAATTGCAGAAGAATGTCATGAGGAAGCTGCAACCTTGTTAAAATACTATGAAATTAAATGAGACTCATAAATGGCTAGGTATTGTATGAGATTTGCTGGTAGTTGGAATCTTCCTTTGGCTGGAGAGTCTAATAGGTTGGTAAATAGTGAAGCAATTCCACTGCTAATTGCACATGTTTTAGCCTGGCTTGATACTGAAGTACATTCTTGGAAAAGCATATATATCAGTTACAGAGAGACGTAATACTTCTCTCCTGATGTCAGCCATGCAGATTGAGGCAAAAGCTGGCAATGCTGGGGGCCATGGCTGAAGGCCTCTGAGTTACAGCTGAGCTCTGGGGTTGTGCATCACAGTGGTGGGAGGAGTATTTCCTGGCTGTGTCCTTCTAAATCCAGCACTTGTTCAAGATCAAAAGAAGTAATTTAAACAGCCGTTCACAACAATGCAGTAGTTTTGTTCCTTAGGAGAAGGATCTGTCTACAGTTGTCCAAATCTCTCTTTTGGGCCTGTGAGATGCTATTTGTCAAGGGGCATCTTGTGTCAAGCTTTTTTTCAACCTGTGACCAGGAGTGGGATGGTCCCTTTCCCAGCCTGCAGCCCACCCAAAGCCCAGTCAGTTCCCACATCTCTCATTCAGCTTCTTCTGATGGTTGCTTGATTTGAGGGCTCATATCCCCATTTGCTGTGGGATTCATCTCCTGTCCCCCTGACGTCATACCGTGCTCTCAGGCAGCTGAAGAAATGGTCTGTCTTGTGGCAAGACATCCCCAGCCAACACTGATGATCTCCACCAAGAAAATCTCGGCCAAAGCAAGGAGTGACCTTGTCAGTTACGCCGGGTGCAGTAATTACGCACATTTGCATAAATGCCGCTAACATGTGCTATTGCTTCTAGATGAGCGGGTCCTCACTTAACAGTAGCACAGCACTAAGCCATTAATTATAGGAGTCAGAGGAGAGGTACAGCTGCAGATCTGCCCCGTCAGGATTTATCAGGCTCCATTTTATAATCAATGGTTTATTTATTAAACCATCACAAATGGCGCATGCGCTCTAGCCACGGCCGGCTGCGGCTCTGCTTGGATATTTCATCTGAATCAATGGAAGCAATCATCTGCTTTACATCAGGTATTGAACCTGTGCGGGTCCTTGAGTGATAAATGACTTTATTGTCTGGGTGGAATTGACTGGAGCTGATGCTTAAAGCTGGGTGTGGGGGGAGAGGTGGTGAAAACACTGAATTCCTCCATAACTGGTGCTTTTGCACTTTTTTTTCTCCTTTTTGTTTTTTTTTTCCTCTCCCTAGCTCCTGAAAAACAAATCAGAGTCTTTATCTTTGTGCGGCTGAGACTGATGCAATGAGGGGAGAGGCTAGTGATCTTGGGGTGAGAGGGAACCTACCGGAAAGCAAAAGGGAAGGGGATTTGTCCTGCTTTGGATGTGTTAAAAGTAAGGGGAACAACCAGAAGCAGTGGCCACTGCACTGCTCTTGGCTCTGACCTCTTTGGAGCACACCACACACAAATGGCCCCAGCGTGCTTTGGGGATTCCAGGGGGCCCTTTGGCTTTTAAGGGCTGCTGCCAAAAAAAGGCAAAGCAAACAAAAATGCATTTGGAACAAAGCAGTCTCTGAACCCCTGGAAATCCTCCCTCAGCCCTTCTCATTAACACTGACCAGGCAGGGAGTTGACACCGAAGGTCTGTGATTTGCATGTTGCATGGGGTCTGTTATTGACATAATGAGGTTTTATTGGATTAAAGGCCTTGCTGCCAGAACTAATTGTTCAATAGAATATACAGGTTTTTATAAACCTCCAGAACTAACCTTTGTAAGATCTGCATCAATATATTTCACACCCATTCTAGCAGTAATTCAGCATACTATTCCTATGTGCAGCAAGGTAGAAGATTGCCGGGGAGACGTCTCCCTGTAAGGCCGTGGCATCCCACAGTGTTATACAAAAGAAAGGCTTGGGCCAGTGTATTATAAAAATTCTGTATTAAATAAGCATGTACAATCTGTATTTGCTAAATTATATCCACAATACTTTGTACTCAGTCCATTGCCCTGAACGTAGAAAGAGGTGGGGGAGTACTTTTGGTTTCACCTGGGAATAACGTGATCTTTTGCCTTTTTGAAACAGTTAAGCCTGAGCAGACTTCTGTATGGGCTACTGGTGGTGGTGGTAGAAGAAAACACAAGGCATTGAATATTCAAGTGTATTCCTCACCATGCACTCATTTTCAGAAGTGTATGCCAAACTTTAAACTAGCAAACGTAGCTACAGTCTGCACCATGTGGAACCCAGGCTTATATTTCCAGTTCTGCTGCTGGCTGCCATTTGACATCGAGCAAGTCATTTAACATCAGCTTGCCTGTCTTCCCCTTTCTTGGGGCTTGTTTGGTGATGCACAGCCATAAACTTGAAATGGGGAGTCGCAACTTCCCTGAGAAGAAAGAAGCAGGGGAGATAATTAATTTCCCATTGGATCTCACAGTTGATGCTGTGTGATGGGGTGGCACCAGGGAGTGGGAGACAGACAGACAGACAGACAGACAGACAGACTGACAGACTGACAGGTAGGTAGGTAGATAGATAGATAGATAGATAGATAGATGGCCATCTGGCAGCCCCAGCCTGCTCCCTACATTTCCCTACAGCTTCCTCAGAAATGCTGCCTGGACCATATGAACTTGACCTGCAGGGTGGGAGACAAGGATAGTTGCATACTGAACCATACAGAGAGATAAATATTCACCTGTCATCTTGGGCAGCTGTTCCAAAAACCTGCTCCCAAAGGGCAGCGTTCTCAAGGATTTGCACAGATAAAGGAAAAAATAAACAAGCGAACACCTGAATGTTTACCCAAGCAGCAAGTATCAGCATAGAAGCAGAAAAGCACAAATACTCCTTTTCCTAAAGACCTGCTCCTGCCCATCAGTGGGTGGTCCATTCTGGGGGCAACACCAGTGTAATGTGTGGGTGAACAGGTCTGTTCCTGCTGGCACAAGGCTTTTGGGATGTATCCCTGAGAGCTGCAGCCTGAACACACATTTGCTCCTGACTGGACAGTCCCCTGGGAGCAGATGAGGCTCACATCAGCATCAGTTAATACCAGTGGCACCCCAGCAGCTGACATCCCACCAAGGAAGCTTTCCCACAGCAGCCTCAGTCATCACAATGCTTCCTGCTCTTACGCTCTGCAAAATGTTCATAGCTGAAATTCAGCTCAGAGTAAGTCACGCTGTCTGATTTATAGAAGGCAGAGCTGCTATTTTTCACTGTAAACGCACATCCCAGTCATTTCTGGTGGTGTGTAACAGTGAGAAGTGATGTACAAGATGGAGCTCCTAACTGGTGACTAACACAGTGATACCTTTCGCCTTTATGTTTACTCTTGATGTTTTCCCCTCCAGTACTACTAGCAATAAAAACTTGGTGAATGTAGGAAATGGGTAGAGCTGCAGATGTTATATCTTCTTTTCATTGACCTATTTTCTGTATAAAAGAGGTCAAATCACATTAGGTTTTCACTATTGAGATCCCAGGGCTTCAAACATGAAAATTAAACTAATGTATGCTTATTTAAATGCACTAAAACCTGCACTGATACATTTTCGTTTTTCTCTTTTTTTTCATTAAAGAAGTTAATTATCTGAGCATAAAAGTGCATGGTAAAAGATCATAAATGGAAAATTAATCCTCTTTTAAACATTTTGTTTGACAGTAAGGGACAGAAAAAGGACGAATTGTTGCTTCAGAGTTACTGTCTTGCTCCTCACTTTGGTATTAAATGCACTCAAATTTATACTAGCCAGTTCTTTGGTGTGCAATTTGTGTGCATGTTGATAGGGTTTCAGAAAGTGGTGGGTTGTTGTTTTTTTAACCCTCCGGGGACTTTTTATGTGCAAGCCAAGTGCTTCTGCACGCATGATAGAGCAATTTCTTCGCTCCGGAAAGTGCTACTAGATAGAAATACGATAGCAGGGCAAACATTGACTTCCTCAGAATTGTTACTTGTTCAAATAGGGATACCATAACAAAATCTTACACAGGGTCAAAAGTGCTCATCTCTGTACTGATGAAATCTCTCTCAACAATTTTTGCTGGCTTTCCAAACAGAGAGCATAGTTCATTGCAAGTTGGCGCACTCTGTAGAAAGAAAGCTTATATATCCTTCTGATGTGGAAAATAATTTAAACTTTGAATAAATTACTGAATATTTTTATAATTATTTAGGGCTTGTTCTCTAGCTAGAATAGATTGATAGGGTTTGATTTTGGTCAGAGGACTCATACTGATTTACCCACTTGGGAAATCTGAAGCTTGATGGAGATGTTTTGGGGGGGGGGGTTTGAAACAACTTCATCTCACTGGAATTATTTAATGCAGTGCCAGCAGAGCCTGGAGAGTAAAGGTGCATATGTATAGATATATGCGAACACACAGGCATCCTTGTAAGAAGAGTGGATTAATAGTCCTACAGACGACTGTTGTACAGAAGTCTGTCATGAAAACTTCAACCCAATCTAAGCATATGTGCGTATAGGTAAAGCCCATTTCAAAAGCAGATTCACAGCACAGACCTATTTTAAGGGGATTAATAATCTATGAATAATACATATCCAAGATACACAGCAGCAGTGTGGGTTTGGAAATGGAGAAACTCCACGAGTTTTGGTGGAGGCTGTGTCCACTCTGAAAATTGACTTATTGGGGCACATCTTTTAACAGTAAAAACCAGCTCCAAGTCTTCTGGCTTTGGAAAAGGAATACTGATATAAAACAATGGAGCATCTAGTTCAATCTGTCTAGCATACAGATCTATTACCATTGCATGTAAGTAACAATTTCATACTAGCATTTTAAACTATTACTCCCTTCTTAAACCGTATGCTAATTTTCTTAAAGAGAAGTCTAATTGCTCTCTTTATGTGCAACTCCAAGTCAAAAGCTTAATATACCCCTCCAGTTGGATAATTAAATCATACAATGTTCATCTCTTGTGACTTCCTGTCCCAGAAATCTTAAATTCTTCTTCTCTAGCTGTCTTCCACAGAGCACAGCTCCTGACAAAGCTTTCACCTTTAATTTACTCGTGCCAGTAAGACAGCCATTTGTCTCGATTCAGAAGCGAGGCTTCGTTTTCCTTTACTTGAGTTTCCCCGTGTATTTCTTTTCCTAGAAAAGAAACCCCATCTCTCCCACATGTACATTCCCTAGGCATTACAAAATAGGAATTTTTTTCCCCTCCCTGTGACCTGGTTTTGCAAACCTGCGATTATTCCCATTTAAATCAGCAGCCTGGCTTGTATGGTTGTGGTTTGGGAAATGGGAGGAGTGCGGTTTGAGTTCCTGTGTAGTGTAGTTTGAGTATTACTGCTGGTGGGCAGTCAGAGCTTAAGATGCAAGGGTGAAACAGGTGATGACAATCCCCTGCTGCAGGGAAGTCCTGGAAGTCACTGGTGCTTTGCACCCCACAGGAGCAGGCTGCAGGAGTATAGGCTTGTATTGGAAAATAAATTGGAGGTCTAGGAGTTCATGCTTGGTGAGGCATTTCTATTAGAATTCCTTCCTTTGTAAGGTTCAACCTCCTTGCTTCATTGCTTTACTTCAAAATAAGGAGTTTTTTGAAAGCTCAGCTGTAGATCAAGTAGACCTGGAAGTGAGCAGTCCTGCTGAAGTCAGGAGGACCTGCACATACCAAAAATGAAGACCTCCTAGCAGCTTTGCTCCAAGATTTTGAAGGATTGCATCCGATAAGAGAGATCTCCAAAGAATTTTCTTGTGATGCACTTGTGTCATTTTAAGAAATGGTATGACAGGTAGTTTGCAGAATGGCAATTCTGGTGTTGAAACGTTGGTTCTGATACTACTTCTTGGGCGTAACAGTGCCTATACCTGAAATCGTGTTAACTTTGCTTAGCCATTATGCTCTGGGTGGAACTGCTGTGTCACTGCACGTTAAGGCAAAGGGTTGGTGAAGCAAGAGAAGCTGGCCCTAAAAAAGCTAACTAAAGGACTGGCTTTGTGCTTTGCTTTGTGTTAGGGTCCCGGTGTGCTTCCACAGCGTAGCGTGCCCACCAGCACTGCTGACTGTCCTTTACTGGAACTGCAGATCAGCATCTCATACCTCCCCACTGATTTTTAAATGTTTCGTGTTTTCCAGTACATTTCGTTCATGTCACTATTCAACACTGGTATTTAAACATCATTTAAAATGATGACACTGGTTTGGTCAGTGCTGAGACTGCTTGCCCTCCTTCTCCATCTTCCCCAGCATCAACCCTGTAGGATCCTCTGCATCTGCTGTCCTCCTCACGGCTGACTCAGGATGATACCCCAGGAATTCCTGATGGAAAAGCTGAGACGTTCCTAGAATTTAAATTAAATGTGCTTTGCACCCAAATGTACGCAAAGTACATTTATTTTGAGTCATGCAGCAGCCTATCTTGTGGTGCAGTATCTGGTTGAAAAAAAGCATCACTGCTCCTGATGGTATTTGTACTGTTGGCTCTCACTGGTAAAGCTCTGCCTGCTTTGGGCTTAAATGGGACCACAGAAGTGATCGAAATTCCACTCTCCCTGCAGCTGGCCAGAGAACAGAGGTGGGAGTCGTCACAGCTGTGGATTTTTCTCCCCTTCCCTTCGATTTTGAAATACCTCATTTGTCAGATTTCAGGCAAGGATCTTTGCTTGTGCAAGGGCTGTGGGTCCTTAAGCGAGCTGGTTGGAGTGCAGGTGTGCTGCAGAAGGTAGGTTCATTTTTTTGTCTTGCAGTCAAGTGGTAGCTACACAGGCATCGCTGATGGTTCTTTCTAAGTGTTGTTTTAAAACTTGTAGGAGAGTGATGCTTAAAGAATAGACTGCAGTTGAAAGAAGGCGCTGAATTGCCTGAACTACTTTCCAAAATAGCGCAGTACATGCTGCGGGTCAGCTTTAGTACCTACCAGTAGATTTTTGTGTGTGTGTGCATATTAACCTTGAGACAGCAAGGAGCCATGCAGGAGAAAGCGCTGTGATACGAGGGCAGTGATTTTGTCAGAGGTCTTGTGTGCATCCTGAAGGGTCTGGTCCTGAGATTACCCAGATTGCTGAAATTGCACAGAGATGTGGACAAGGAATCCCTTTGAACACTGACCTTTTGCTTTTCCCTTTTTAGTGATAAAATATTCAAGGGAGCAGAAAGTGACCCATTTTGTGCTCTGCCTGTCAAGCCAAGCAGAGGCAGGAGAGTACGGTGAGGGCCCAGGTGGAACCCAGTGAATGCAAATGATTTATGGAGTAGCTGCTTTAAGCATTTCGAATTACTTCTATCATCATCCAGTAGAGTCTATTTATGGGAATGAGCTTAAGCACATTGCCCAGAACAAACGGATGGCATAGGCAGCTGTGGGACTGATACACACTCCAGCATCTTTCTCTGTCCCTCTGCTCACCAGGTATTTCCTAGGGATTTGCAGAAGGAAGAGATGTCCTGCTTGGCAGCCCCTTCACATGAGCCTGGCTTTTCCTCACTGCACCACAACTAAGCAAGCCAAGTTAGGTACTTGGTGCATCCTGAGCTCAGAAATATTTTGCCAGCTTTAACGGTTGGTTTTTTTTTCTTGGAGGCTGCAAAGAAAAGCAGTTCACCTGACCAAGCTGCAGAAGAGCAGGGAAGATCTTTGATGTGGCAGCTGGGCACACGAGTGTGTGTTCTTCGTGTCTGATCCCTGTGGGCTCTGTCTGAGTGTCTGAGCACCTTTGGGAACTGCAGCCACACCACACCATCAGTGTGGAAACATGGCAATCAGCTGGCTCAGAGAGAGAGGAGGCTGACTTGTCTAGCACGGTCTTTAATTTCAGAAAAGGTTCCAGGGTGTGTCTGGTGATACTCATTTTCCCAAGGACTGTTTTAGAGTAACTTTATGTAAAAGCTAGTATTTCACTCCTCCTAGGTGCCAGAGTTTTCATCTGGGGTTAAACAAACAAGCAAGAACACGGGGATCAACCATCAAATCACCATCAGCTCCACATTTTACGCTGTTTAAGGGGTACTAGGAAGATAGTTTGTGAAGTTGAACAGCTTGGTGCACCGTGGAGCTTCTACAGGGCTTCAGCATCAGCAAGCAGCACGCTCACAGTCCTGAGAGGCCTGAAGTACTTTTTCCACCCTAGTATGACCGTGCGAAGAACATATGTACTATGTGATAGCAACAAATCAGCTAAAGATAGGATCTTCGGATGTGCTTTAAAGGATGTTGCCAGTATTCTGCCTCTGTGCCAGAATTCTTGTCCATTCTCACTCCAAAGGAGAGCTATTTCAGGGCATCTGCTTTATATTCCCTGCCAGTTTTTACCTTTTTTTTTTTTCTTTCTTTCTTATTAAGCTGTGTCCTATTTCTGTTTAATGCACCAAAGAGCATTACACTGATGATATACCTCCAATTCCTTAGCGGCATCTTTAGGAAATGAAAAGTGATCAAATTCCCTTGTCAAGTAGGATGCTGACTTCGAGATTCCTCTTTTCTTAAATATCTAACCCAGAGATAAAACTTCTAAAAAACTTGCAACCCAGATAATAATTATGTACATTTAAACTGTAAGCCGGGATAGTCCATCACACAAAACCATTCACAAGCAAATAGTCCCCAAAAAACACGATTCTATCTTTTCTTCACGGGCCTTTAGGTCCTATACAGTAACCAATTTTATGAAATACGGTATGTCTGTTAACCAAGAGAACTGAACACTTCAGTTGCTTAGTAACTAATCCAATCCAAGGAGGAAATAAAAATAGCATACATAATTTTAGAAACTTTAGGACCTTTGCCAAGCAAAATATTCTCACCAGCAGCAGTCAGGTTTGTGATTTGAATGGGTTAGCTTAATAGGATAGATTCTATTTGTTTTATGTAGATAAATGGTCCTTGCTTTTCAAATCTGATAAATTACATATCCGGGCCATTAGGTCTTGTAGCTTCTGTACTCTTCCACAACTTTATTTAACTAAAAATACAACATAACTAAATATAATACAAATAAAAAAGGAAAAATGTTTTAGTTGCTGGCTTCTTTTTCAGCCTTAATCTGGTTAAAAAGCCGAAGACTGCAGTATAACTCAATAAATCACATTATATGGCCAGGAGGAATGTCATAAGCATCTGCTTAATTCAAGTGTGGTTTTTTTTCCTATACTCATCTGTAAAGCTTGTTGAGAGGAAAAAGGATATTATTTTTATAAAAAGATATTATTGCCACCATTGGTGGAAATTGCCATATGGTACCATAGCTTATTCAAGCAAGGTAGGAACAGTTTCTGTAAAATTATGTTTTAGCTGACAAAATATGACTCCTGTTTTAAAATACATCTTCAAAAATTCAGCATTTGCCTACATTTTTAGAGGCTTGCTCTGTTCGTGCACATTGCCCGTGCGTTTGACAAGTTTCATACACCAGGCTTTTGCAAATTACGGCGAGGATCTGCATCTTTTTCCCCCACATTTTTATGAGCATCGCCACTGGATGAAGGATTTACAGGACTAAATTCTAGCATGTGTGAATAGCATCGCTGAGGTTGGGTCTCTTGGCCTTATTCCTGAACAAGGTAGGCAGTTTGGGATCTGATTTTTGTGTAATACCTGTGTCCTGCAGCGGTCACAGTGCTTTGGGCTGTCAAAACAGATAGAGTGCTCCTTTCACAGAAGAATTTGAATACCAACTTCTGAGTACGTGAATTCTGATTTAATTCCCTGCTCCTCTGAAGCATGCATTTGGGAAGGTCTCAGGTTTTCCTTAATCTCCCTCAGTTCAGTAAGTATTTTAATGTAGGGAGAAAAGCACTCAGATTCAGTGTTAAACAGCTGGTACATTTTGCTCAAAGAATGTCTTTTTTTCAGATGTAGTGATTCAGCACATTTTTCCTTCCACTTTAGGATTATCATCCTGTAGGGTAAAAAAGCTAAATATAGCAAATACGTTTCTTGCACGGTAGTTTTCACACTTTTTGCTTAATGCTTTTTTTCTTCGTTTTTTTTGCCGGTGGAGTTTCAGACATTGCTATTCTTATTTTTGGCGTTTTAATTTATTAATACAGCCGATGGGATTGTCTGAAGGAAATTAAGATTTTTTGTCATTGTGTGCTGAAAGAATTGTGTGCCAAATCCAAGAGGAAGCTTCCTCTGGAACATCATTCTAATTAGTTTACGTGCCTGAAACCAGGAAATATGCAGTAGGTACGTCCATCACGGAAGCAGAGCTACAGGAGTTGCCCTGCAATCCCATCGCTTGGTCCATGGAGCTGCCCAGGGGGAAATTCCTGAGCATGGCACCAGGAGACATGGTGTGCTCCTCTGTGTTGGAATTTGGGGTGAGATCCACAGGAAGGGAGCTCTTGCATGGAGCCAGTGTCCATTTGCTGCCTAGAGCCTCCTGTTCATTGCTGCCCTGGCTGCTTGCATGACCTCAGAGATCTGCTTTAGTGTTTGTACTTTATTGATGATAAAAAAATATGAGTGCCGTGGTGAAATGCAGCTTGATACCCAAATGATGTTTTTTCCTAAAGAAGTTCAGAAAACATTGCGTTAATACCAGGATTTCTGGCCAAAATGTATTATGCAGTTAATTCAAGTAAATTGCAGTTACTCTGTAGCAAATAATTACCACCTGTTTCACATCTGTCTGAAATCCACTCAAAATACAGCAATCTAGTCATCATTCCTGTATTATTTATGTCATTTTATTATTTTCCGTTAGACTTCTATTTACTTAACCGATTCACAACAATTTTTTCATGCCTTCTGCACACAGAATGATGAATTTAATAACCTCCTTTGGATTTGTTTATAAAACCTTTCAAAATATGTTTGCAATGCATGGCAGGGCTTCTGAAAAGCCGCAGACACCCGGTGGCCTGTTTCATCATGAACTGTGGTTGGGAGCGTGCCACTTGCTGCCCTTGGACCTCAACTCCTCCATTTCACCTTCAAAAATAGTCCACATTAACCTGTCACACGCGTGATCTCATGAGCATTTTCAGTCACATTTTGCTCTGTTAAGATGGGAGTTTCTGGGTTGCTTGCTCAAGGCGTTGGTGTGCTTTGATGTTGGATGGACAGTGAGGCAGATGAGGGGGTTTTAGCAAGAATGATCACCTCCTGCCAGGTTGCCCAGGTACAATAGAAATCCAAAGGAAGGGCAGGGACAAAAGCCAAATGTAGGCTGCTTTCAAGTACTCAAAAAAGTCTGCAAGCAGGGCTTGGGCTTTTTGTGCTTTGTGCTGATCATTCTAAAGCACAGCAAGACGTGTTGTCGTAGTGGTTTCTTCCGATACTACACTTCACAACAAAATGGCATGTGCAGGAAGGAGGGCGAGGGGTTAATTCCTTGCAGCACATCTAGGCCATCCCCTGAAATCACAGGAGCAAAACCAGCTGAGCGGTGAATCAGGCCACCCTGCCTCTCCAGGACAGGAATAGCAAGAATCAGGAATCTTGCCCTCAGCTGTGCTGGCATGCAGGGATGCAGAGGCAAGGCACAGGGATATACAGCCAGTCACTTGCCTCTGGGTTTCAGGTCTTTTCCATTACACCCAACTGGTACATATGGTTTTGCAGCTCCAATACTGAGAGCAAAACATGGTCCCCCATATTCTTTCAGCCTGTGTTAGGGTGACTGGCCTCCCAAGATGTGTTGCTGTGTTAACACCCCATCTCACCCTAGATTTCCCACCTAAACTCCTTTTCATTTCTGTAGTACTTTCTTCCCATTAGTCTCTCTCATACCAGTAGCAGTGTTCCCCTCCACTAGAACCAATCCTGGTCAGTTGGGATACAGTGCCTGTGCCCAGGATGTGTAGATGAGGGAAATCTGGATGCACGTTTCTGTTCTAACACACTTCTTTGGGAGAGAAGGACAGCAGTGGGCTGTGTTTTCCAAATAATCGTTGAAGGTGGAAAAAAAATACATTACAGCTAATAAAAGTTAAGCTTGGAGGATTCCAGGGGAATGAGTTACAAACTCAGCAGCACTATTGCATGTCTTTATGATACCTCTCAAAACTGCCTGTCAAAATCTCCCATTAAGGAGCATCACAGATTAGTAATTATGCGCATCTATTAACTAAGCATCCATTCTTTCTCTCAAACGCTTCGTAGCAATATCCCTCCGAAGAAGCACATATCTCATCTAGGTGTCTGCTAGATGGCCATAACACCTCCCCAAGGGAGATGCCTCTGATAATACTATATTAAAGACAGGCCTTGGTTTTGTCCCTTAAACCGCTATCACACAAGCCAGTGCACAAGGAAAGACACCTATTATAATTTTGTAGACAAACGCTAACAAAAGCTGCCTGCACACATGCACACACAGAAAAATTTAATGTTAACAGTGCAGGAGGCTGTGGTGATGACAGGGGTACTTTTATTGTCAGCTCTGCTGGGGAAGGGAAAAAAACCCTCTTATTTGTGCAAATAACCCCAGTTTAGCTTTATTCCCAAGCATCCTATTTGCACATATGAGTATGTTTTGTCAGCCGTGTCTTTAGGTACAGGTTTTCATCTTCAGCTGCTTATGCTTGTTTGTGTTAAACAAATTAGTGCCATAATAACACACACTCCCATAGACACATGAATATTGGATAACAAGAACCCAAAATACGCAGTGGTCTTCCTTTTTTTGTTGCAGGGTTGTTGTTCTGGTTTGTTTGGGCTTTCCCCCCCTCTCCAAAAAAACGCTTAATTAAACTCTTTTATGCTTAGTTTTCCTGATTATATTTTGTTCATTAATAGAGAGTAAATATGAAAAGAACTAAGAGCAAAACTGGAGGCAGAGGATAATAAAATCTATTGCTATTAATTAAACAGAAATCCTCAAACATGCCTCCTTCCAACTTGCTATCTTCCAGATCCTAGACTGCTTCATTCTTTCAGTGACTACTGCTAGACAGACACATCCTGTTCTGATGAAGGAGACCAGCTGGATTTAGGACTGTGACTTTCTGTTTGTGGTACAGCTGACCATATGTGATTCTCTGTCAAGTTTGCAGCTTTAATGGGAAATCTCTGAAGTATTTCCACTTTGATTCATGTTTTCTCCCTGGTTTGATAACAAAAGAGGGGATGGCTTTGTGCAGCTGGCTTGCACTAACATAGGCTGTAGTGTGACTCTGCAAAGGAAAGGGAAGGTTTTGCTTACTTATCCTTAGGAGTTGCTTTGGGCTGTTCCATTTGTTTGGGGGATTTTTGGAGGGTTTTTGCGGGGTTGGGGTTTGGTTGGTTGGTTGGTTTTGTTTGGTTGTTTGTTTGGGAGGTTTTTTTAGGAAAAAATAGCTGGGACCAGAAACTACATTTCATTAGGGATATAATTTTGAATTCTTATGCAGATCGTGGTTTTTATCTGGCTTCAACAGAACTGAATAATTCTGTTAATTGTTATTGTCTTCCTCCCGGCTTTGAGAAATGTGTGTCTCCAACCTCTCTAGGTCTGGCAACAGAAGGGTAGCTAGTTGTGAAAAAAACATAACACACAGCAGATAGAATTTAAAGGAGTCTGGGATCTTCTTTTCCTGAAGAATGATTTGCATTTACTGGTCTTCCAGACCTGAGAGCAGTACATGTAGGGGCAAACGACAGTGGTGGTCACATGGATATGGAGGAAACGGGAATAGAAAAATTCCCTTCGTTTTGCACTCGATATTAGTTTTACTTAGAACATGTAGTGAATTATCATTTGTAGTGGGTTGCTTTCACCTGTGTTCTATCTGCTCCTCGGCTGTCTGGGCTTCAGGCAGAAAAGTCAAATGCCACAGGAAAATCTCACCTTCTAAGATTTGCAGCCTCAAGGCAACTGGCGAGGCATCAAAACTTCCAAGTCATCCAAGTGTCTGAAGTCTTCTGTTAAACAGGCACACAGAGAAGGCAGAGGTTAACGCTCAGTACCCAGCCCTGGGCTTACCATTTGTCCTTTAGTCGAGGATGTACCACTTTTGTATTTTACATTGCCAGTGAATTGTCACCGGACTGTATCTTCGTTGCACCTTATCAAAGACTGAATGTTTGAACAGTGCCTTAATTATAGCGATCACTGTTTGCAAACAGCATCTTTACGGCTTCATCGATAAAGGAGGGGCAGAGAGGAGGCATCCTAGGAGTGACGCACGTGTCCAAGCCTCTGCTCACCTCGCAGCAGTGGAAATCTTCCTGGTGGGGAGGCAAGATGCCCTTTGCTGCAGCTGGAAGGGAGGAAGAGTCGAGGCGCTGGCCACTCAAACGCTCTTCCTGACGCATCCATCATTTTGGGTTAGATGCCAGCACCACTGGTCCAAGGGCTGTCCCTCTGTCGTGCAGGGAGCAGAAAAATAGAGGTGGGAGGATTCAGAGCAATGATTTGTAACTTGGTTTTGCTGGCAGCTCCTATAAGCAATGAGCGGGCAAACTGGTAATGGGCTATAGATTTCCCAGATGAAAGCGTGCTTGTTACCACATAGATGTATTTTCCGATAAAGAAATTGTAAAGTGGATGTGTTGGCATCCAATTCTTTATGAAAATCATATATATATCTCCAAGTGAAGACTGCATTATTTGAGTGCACTGAAAGAAAATGGTACACGAAGGTATTTTGTGGATATTTGAGATCCTTTTTCCTTTGAGGCAAAACTTCCATTTTTCTGGAGATAAAAGATGTTTAAATTAAAAAGGAGCAGTACAGAATAAAAATGATCAGCCTCTGTCCTGAAAGAGGCTGTACCACAGCAGAGCATTTAGCAAGGACTGCATTGTTACCTGATGCAATGGTGGGATGCTGATGGGAAGGAGAATGCTTCCAGGTCTTCACAGGCCTTGCAGATGAGGCTGCAGTGTTGGCAAACAGGGAGATAATACCACACCTGCATTTTATTTTAAAGTGCTGTTATACTGACGCTGTTCTCCATTGCTGTAAATCAGTTTCCTAAAATATATGGATGTTTTTTTCTCCTCTCAGACATGTACAATTCAATATTTCTGAATATTTCATCATGTAGGCATTAGATCCTCTAAAGCAGCTTGTGTGAAGTACCACGGAGTGAGCTCTGTCATGAATGGTAGAAGTCCTGTCCTGCTGCTGCTTGCCTAATGGGGAAGAGGGCGCTGACTTGTCTCAATATTGCATTCAGCAAGCAAATCTTCATATTATTCATTTAAATCAAAATGGGCAGCAGCAGCCTAGACCAGCATGGTGCCCATCAGAAGTGTACATTTCATCTGAACATGTCTCGGAGACTATTTATTTTCTCATTATAAAGAATATTCTGGCCCAGTGTAAATGTCAGTGAGCTCAGTGCACTTTGTGCAATGAAACAGATCTAAAACAGTAGAAAGAGGCAGGCCTGGGTCCTTGGAACTGCTGGAAAGCACTTACTTTCCCTTTTTTGTGTTTTAAACACTGCATTTGATTCCTTCTGCCCACTAATTTGAGTCTTGGTCAGCCTCAGAAGGGCAGTAACTTTGCACACACCTCTTTCTCTGAGAGGGGAGGAAATTATTCTTCATGAAGTGGATGATCTAGCAGGTTGTGCTTTGGGGGTGTTTGTTGTTTTTTTTTTTTAATATTTCCTTAATCTGGATTTTAAACATCCCCATACACAGTAAGGAAAACGTGGACGAGACGTCCTTCGTGGCCAGATGTGTTGGTGGGAAGGAGTCTCCTATGAGCAAGCCAGGCAGTGAACACAGAGGCTGTGTGGTGTTCAGTTTGGTTGTCTGCAATCAGTAACACTTAGCGAGAGACAATAAAGCATCTGGAAGATTATTTTGAAGTACACGTGTACTGTTTTGGTGAAAACATCAGAAAAAAAAAAAACAGAAAATCCTTTTGAATTTTGTTGTGATCAAACAGAGTCCTGCTATCAGGACATCTTAAGGCAGTCCTGCAGTCCTCAATGTTAATGATCAACGTTGATTACAAGGTGATTTTTCCAGCAGAGAATCAGCTCACCTAAAAAAGCATCTTGTTGTGCATATATAGCACACACCAGCCTTTATTAAGAAATCAGCTGATTATTATTCTGCTACTGGCTTTTATTTTCTCCTACTCCCTCCCTTGCAGGAAGGCTGCATACAAATATAGCAATCGATTGAGAGGAGATGTTCTTCCTTTACGAGATTAATTACAAACACAGGGATGCTGCGTCTGGCCCGTGTGTGTATGATTGATCTTGTAGGAGGAAATGCAATAGGAAACTAATGCTTCCTTTTATCCAGTAAGCAAAGTTCAGAGATGTTTACATTCTGCTAGGTAAGCACAGCTGTCCAAAGATGTGAAGACAGATGGAGTGTCCTGTCAGCACAAATTCATGCCGAGGTAACAGGCTACGCTGTCTCTGCGGACCTCTCTCTCTGGCCAGGAGGCTGTAGGGCCAGAATCGTTCATTTAGCAAACAGCTTAATTGTTTCACATTTTAATTAGTGGGGAGATCCAGCCACAGTCGATGTACTGCGAGGGGCAGCAAGGGGAAGGAGTTGGTGGGCCTCGCTGCTGGGGCCGGGGGTGAGGAGGAAGGCTCCTGGTGATGCCGAGCATGGGGCAGCTACTCAGAAATTGCAAAGGTTTGTTCTCTAAAACCTGGCTGGTGCAAGGAGAGATCTGCGTATTCACTCACTGCGTGTAGCTGTGGAAGCATCTGCAGAAAGTGCAGCACTTCGCTGCCCTTGTTTCTATTTGTACATAAATATAATCTTAGACCTCTGGATATCGCTCAGGGTCCTTCTGCAAAGCTTCGTTCTGTTCTTGGGCACAGGCTAGCGCTTGTATTTAGGCTGAGAAGCAGTGTCAGGGGTGACAGATCCAGCTTAGCGTGACTCAGCTTTCTTCCTCACAGTATTTTAAATAATGGATGTGCTACTGCTGGCATTTAACTCCTGCCAGAGCTGCTGAAATATATGGTGTCTTTAAAATACTGCTGCAACATCGAGTCTCTGCTCGGGCAGGGGAGGAGATCTCCACCTGGGATTGGTTTTCTCAAAAGGAAAAAGAAATCAGAGGAAGAGGGGAGGGGAGGAGGAAAAAGCCTGAGCCATAATATCTTCTAACTGTAAGAATGCCCTTCACCTGAGGCAGTGAAGCAGTCAGCTCTAGCAGCGTGTTGATGGAGAATCCTGAAATCGATGCTGCAGTCTGCGTTATATTTATACAAGCATATGCACTGCGCTGATGATGAGGGAGAGAAAGGGCTGTTCCCTGCGTTAAAATAATTAGTGTAATAAATACAGCCTGGCAAGCGCCAGAGGAAGTAGGGATCCCTTTGTTCACATCTCGCCACTTAGAGCTGGGTAAGCAAGTCTTGTGGAGTTAACCTCAGAATTTACTCACCCTTTTATTCTCTGTCTAGAGGTCTTGAGCAGGACGTGCCGCTGATGCCAGACTTAACAAGCAACACTGGATCTCTCCTGCTTCAGAGCGATGTTGATGATTTTATGGGGTTCTTTTCTTTTTCTTCTTTCTGTCCATGCAAATCCTGCCTGTTAAACGAGGATCTGTTTGCTGTTTAGCAGTCAGTTTGCTTGGCTTGACAAAGGTTATTGCAATAATTGATGTTCCTCTTCTAATAATTAATGTTAATGAGTCCACTAAACAGTAAACAAGACAACAAAGAACTGTTAATGAGACAGTCTTTACTCATTTGTTTAATCTTTTAGTAAGATAATGGGCGATAAATATGTCGATATTCAGCCATCTTCAAGTCCTTAATGCATGGGGAGTGTTTTAAAAGGAGATTTGAGCTGATTTTTTACACTTGCATTTAGTAAATTCAGCTGACTGGGTAGGTGGGGCGCCTGAAAGAATTGGGAGACCTATATAATTAAGTGCCTTGACATTCTGCTTCTGAAGGACATTGGCAGATATCCAAATGCTATGTTCTGCTCTCAAACTATTTAATTGAAACCATACAAAAGGGAGGGGGTGGAGGGGCAAAAGAGAAGGAGATCTTGGCAAAAACCTTATGTGCGGTTTTTCGCTATTGGATTGACCAGACAAGGCAACAAAGCTGATAAAACAGGATTAGCAAAATTGCATTGTTGGATATTATATGCTGTGTGACATGTACTACAGCAAGGGAATTTGGCAGGATTAACCTGCAGAGGATAAAGATGTACCAGACAAGAGGGCTGAATTAATAGACTGCTGTGACCAAAGCAAGAAAATCTATTTGCATGGGATATTAAGGGCGATAATAACCTTTCAGGGTGGGGTTGCAGTTAATGCCCCGAGTCTAGTGCTGACCCCACGCCCAAGTCCTGCTCACTGCCTGCAACTCAGTGTACAAAAAACAGCTCGTTGGCACGGTTTCTTATTACTCTTTCCTGTTTCTAAATATATATATATATATATGTATACACACACACACAAAAATGCTAATTCCTAGGCAGGATTATCTGTGTTACTGGGTGGGTTTGTGTTGGTGGATTTTTTCCCCCCAAACTGAGAAGTTTATTTTCCTATTTATAGGAGCTGACTTTCTTCTCCTAATGCACTAGTGTTATCCTAAAGTAAATATTTGGGTTTGGTGGTTTTCCTCAGGGCTTCTGGACCCAGCCGGCCATGGGGGAATGCCTTTCCCTCATTGTGTGTTGCTCAGCTGTTCAGGAGATTCTACACTTCCCTACATGCAATCGAGCTGAAATTGTAAAAAAGCTTGCAGACCATGTAGTGCCAAAGAACCTGAATGCTATTGCCAGTAGATGACTAAATAAAATCATATTAAGTAAAAATGGGAGAATATTAAAATTAAAAAAGCTTAGATGTACATTACGACTACATTGGACTATTTGACCAAGGGGGTAAAGAAGCAGAAAACCAACCTCCATCTCTGGTGTATTAAGGGGAGAGAAAGTAGATTAAGCATTCATTTCTCATTTGTACAACATATAATTCTGTTTTTTAACTTGAAAAGGCCTTTAAATTTGCTTCTTCCAGACTACAGGCAATGCATATATGGTAGCGTGCTTTTTTTAAGTAATCTGATATGCTTCAGCGCAGATTGTATTAAAGGATTCAGAAGGATTTCAACAACCTTGAAAAAGGCTCATATCATTTGCTTTCCCTTTTCCTACCCACAGTACTAGTGGCAGACTTTAGTGTTCCCAGGGAACAGAGAATGTACTAAAAGTATTTGGCACTGCTCTGTGTGTGACACAATGTGGTTCATGGAGTGTGCTCAGCGCCACCAGAGACAGTGAAAGATCTGCTCTGGTTAGATGATTCCCCTTCATCCAGCATTAGCGTGTCACCATTGATCAGCACCAGCCACAACACAAGTTCAGCTTTCTGGTTCTTCCTTTCAGAGTTGAAGGCTGATAGGAACAATAGATACACATAAAATATAAATACTCTGTTTTTTGTTTGTTTCAACATGTTAAAATTTTGGAAACTGCTCTTTAAATAAAAGCTCTGTTAGTACAACATGACTGGGACTTTACAAGTGTGCACACATGCACAGGTGTCAAGAAATTTAGTTCCATTTCCTACAGCAACTAGATTGCATAACCTGTCTCTCTGGAATATTTTCTGCTAGTGCATATGTTCCTCACTTCTCTGCCCGGGGACTATGCATGTCTCCCTTCTCTGCAGGGGAAAGACAAGGCATGAAGTTTCCCTTGGCTTAAACTGGGCAGTGGGCATGGGGGGGGGGGATGCTTCATATGCCTCCAAATGCAACCCATTTCAGGAGAACTGTTAAAAACCAGCAGTTCTCCCTGGAGGTGTGCTAGGCTGCGTATCACTTTCTTTCTATCCAGTGTGCTTAAGGACTCCCTCAATGAGTCCTCATCCCGGGGATAGTCCTGAACTAACTCACAGAAATCTGCCTTCTGGATTTGGGTTGCTGAGGAAAGTCTCTAATACACACAAGATCAAGTTTATTATTTGTTTGTTTTTCCCAAGTGCCTAGATTAGTTAACCCAATAAGGAGTTGTTGGTAACTCTTTAAGAATGACCCAGCCAAGACAAGTGAGTCATTGTGCCACCAGTGCAGCTTTTTAAGGGGAATCAGGAAGAACCACATGTCTGTTTCCACCTCTTTTTGTCTGCTTAAAAAGCTGCAGGACCACCTGGAGTTGTGCGCTCCCCAAGACCAATTCTGTAGTGGTGCAGCATTGCAACCCTGAGCTCTTGAGCTGCTTGAGAGACTTGCTGTGTGCATGCTATGATGGTCGGCGTGCTCACCAATGTCAGTCCTGCACAGGCAAGGGCGATTTCCTTTTCCCTTGAGTCCCAGAATCCATAACTCCCCTTGTTATTTTACAAGAAGCTCGTTTTTCCTGGTCAGCAGCAGGCTGTGTCCCTCAGCTTCTGAGAGCTCCTGAGGGATGGGTGCCTTGGAGGGGAATGAAGGGCCTGCAGGCTGGGACTTTTGTGGGGTGGGGAGCACCTTCCTAAATGCCAACACGCTGGGCAGCTTCTGGGAATGGACCACACATGAGGTGGTGTCTCACCCACCTCAGAGGAGCAGGCGTGAAGGTTCATGGCCACGGTGCACTCGGGAAGCCAAGTGGTCCCTTGGGCTCTGCTCTCCTTTCGACAACATCCTGAGATCTGTGAAAAAGCAGCCTGCTTCTCCCATGTCTCTGAGGGCTTGGCTGAGTTTCTAGGTTGCTTCCCCCGCCTTGCAGCCTCCAGCTCTCATGAGCACAGGGAATGAGTTGCGGGAGTGCAGCTGTACACGTTTGCGGCATTGCGCTGCAGTGGCCACCTCTGCGAAGCCTTAGATCTTGAGCGCCAAGCCAGTTTGCCACTTCTGTTTCTTTTTTTAATTTTCTTGGAGGCATAGACCCTTCACACGTTTGTATTTCAAACAGACAGGGGTATATAACTGCTGGGATCGATGGATCTAACCCTGTCGCTTTGCTTTCCAGCACTCGACGGTGTGGAGGATGGACTGCGGAGGAGACGGACAGAGCACAGAGAAGCCCAAGAGCAGGGAGCCTGGCCAGGGGCCCCCTCGGGTGCCGTGCAGCAGCTGGTGTTGTGAATCAGGCCGTCACCAGTCGGAGAACGGCTACTTCACAACACCAGGGTCGCACCGCACCACGGTTCGACCGCCGGCTGGAGAGGAGCGGCGTTTCCTGTGGGCAGGCAGGGGACGTGCAGCACCTCCTGGCTGCTTCCACGCAAGCCCAGACCTGCAAAGGTAATCAGGTGCTCAACTCCTATTTAGGCACCAGCCTCCCACTGAAGTCTGAAATAGAAGTTAGGCCCCTAAATATCTCTGTGGGTCTGGCCCCGAAACCCTGCGTCGCTGTGCAGTGCAGAGCTTCAGCAGGCACAGGGCAGCACCGTCAGCAGTATGGTCACTGCCCCTTCACATGTTAAGGAACAGGTAGCTGTTATTAAACTGTGGAAAACAGTAAAAAACTACCCCCTGCATGCTCCATGTGTGGTTCTCCCTGACAGTCTCATCTGTGGTCCTTGCCTGTGACTTGTTCTGATCCCTTCCCTATCTCGACACCCAACCATATATCCTCTGTGAAAGGTCCTGTATGTACCAGGAAAAAGTTGGACTCCTTGGTATTGATACTAAACCAGCCCTAGGTGTGTTGTGATGAATGAAGAAATAAACAGTGGGGTCATCCAGAAGTGGTACCAACAACTGCAGTCCTTAAAATAGAGAAAACATTGCTAAAGCAGTGCCTCATAAATTCCTTGGTGTAGAGGGACAAGTGAGGCACACTCAAACCAAGTGACCCTGCAACGTGTGCCATGCATTTCAGATCTGAAATACAGGCTCTTCTCTGCCTCCTCCTCTGTACCACAACACCAGTGTCATGTTAGTTTGAGAGGAGTGGGTTACAGAAGAGTGCTTTCCATCCAAAACTGGGTCATGTACATGGAGGTCTGTACACACCTGATGGCCGCCGTATAAAATCCCTTAAGTCAAACTGAAACGCTGATCTCAGAAAGCAGAAATGTGCTCTTGGTCTCAGGATGATTTTATTTCTGGTGAGTTTTACCTTCCTCTCACCCCTCAGGATGGCTCTATGCTCTCAGGTGTATCTGGCCGTTCCCTTGTATGATATAAACCACTAGATATGTCTAAATCAAAGAGTAGAGAAGTGCAGAGAGAAACAATTCAGGTAACATAGAGCCAATGAAGGTTTTTTTGAAAGTTTTCTTCATTATCCTAACTCA
The DNA here is from genome assembly GCA_013397845.1 of Melanocharis versteri. Taxonomy (NCBI): domain Eukaryota; kingdom Metazoa; phylum Chordata; class Aves; order Passeriformes; family Melanocharitidae; genus Melanocharis; species Melanocharis versteri. The sequence continues at coordinate 71,159 of VZTG01002722.1, read as the reverse complement.
TCTGACTGAAGATGGCAGTAAACATTATTTAAATTTCATCTTGGATGTATTATTGCTGGAAGGGAGATAGACGTAGGGGAGAGTCAGGATATGTACAAGATCTGAAATAGTATGGGACAGCCTGGAAATGCAAATTAAAGGTGACCATGGTGGTTACATTGGACTAATCCTAATCTTTATGTTCAGCTGGACTTCCTGCACAAGGAGCCCTGAATTCCTTTTACAGCAAAAAGTCAAATACCATGAACGATTTAAGAGGTGTAGGGGAGGCTCATTCGTACGTTAGGAGGGCAACCTGTGGATGCAGGATAGTGTTGGCTTTTTGTCATTGATGAAAGGAAAAGCAAGATCATGTTTCTCGTTCATGCACTACGAATTTGTAAATCCAACGTGGAAGAACACTTTTATTAAACTTGTTCTCTGCTAACACAAACTGTGTGCTCTGTGTGGTAACCTCATTGTTTATTATAACCTTGTTTTAAAGCTACAGAGTTTGTTCCGTGGGGCAATGCATAAAATTCTTTAGAAACAGGAGGCATCAAGGAAATAGTCCCAACTGCCCCTGCATGCACACACACCAATTTACATGAGCAGCTATTCATATATAGAACTAAACACCATTTCATCTTTTATGGTGAGCCAGAAACCTGTTTGACCTATTCAGTTTCTGTCAGTAAATACACGTAACATTTGAAATAGGTTAATGCTTAATATCCGCTGCTGAGTGACCTGATAGGCTATCTCCATACTTCTCCAAGTGTGATATATGGAGACAGGTCATTTTCAGCTCCTTTTGTTAAAGAATTTCATGGGAACATCCCACTTCAGAGGTACATTTGGGGCACTTACTGTACTACAACTCTGACTTGAATACATCACCCTTTATGCTCTTCTAAAGCAATTTCCTAGCGAATTAATGCAGGCCATAATGTAGCACTGCTACTGAAAATCAAGCACTCCTGCTTGTCATTAAGAAGCCTGATCATGTCATCTCATGAGGTGGATTGCAGGTTGATTGGCTGACTGTCAGCTTCAGGTGATGGAACCAATTTCTGTTTGCTCCCTTCAGCAGTTGGCACGTGCTGCGGTGAAAGGTGAATGCACAAAATAAATAGTTTAGTATAGGTTTTTAATTTGTGTGAGTGTTATTCTTAGTAAGCTCCTACAGTTCATCTTCATGTCAACCCCAGTCCTGGCTGCTGAGAGGAAAAATAGATGCTCACCAGGTTTCTGGACAGCCCCCTAAAAGAGAGGCCCTTGCAGTCTGTGGGTACACTTGGAGACTTTCCTGGTGCTTTACAGATCCTTTCTTCTACTTGTGTATTATCGTAAAAAAAGTGGAAGTTTACCCTGCAAAAATACCCCATTAGAATTGCTGAAAGGCCTGATTTTATACCCTTAATAAAACACTGTGCTCAGCAGTGGGGGGGTGGGAAAAAGAGCAAAGTCTATCAAACCTGAAATGCTGGGTTGTAGTCTCTTGTGAGATTTTTTTTTATGGGGTTGCTATTCCAAAAGTGATTCTTATATCTAAGCAAATAGTATTTAATTTCACCCTTGAACTCTTTGAAATTTGAATGTGATGGGTTTATTTTCTCAGCACATCCACACTGTTCTTCAATTGTTTTGAATGGGTTTTTTGTTTCCTTCCTGGGCTCACCAGCAGCTCACATACCACTTCAGAGAGTAGCAGCCTTGTAAATTTTGTTCTCTTTTTCCCTGCATACAGCAGCCAAGCTGACAGGCACAGTAGGGCTCAGCATCTCTCGCTTTCTGTGTTCGCATGCACACTGCTTTGTTACTGTGGTGTTCCTCATGAAAAGTGCCATTAACAGATTTCCTCTTCGTCTCTTTAATTGGGCTTTCTCTTTGGCAAGCAACTAGTGTGAAATTAAAATGATATTTCAGGCAGCATTGCAAAGCAAACAGTAGGTGGGGCTGAATTTTGGTACCCACAAACCTGAGTCAGGTTTTATTTCAGTGCTATAAAAGCTTCACAACGGGAGGGAGAAAATACAGAAACAGTCTTCAGGCATCTTAACACAGTGAGCAAGAGGTGACACTAAGGAGGAGGAAGAGAGGCTTGTTCACAGCTACTGTTTTAAACACAGCATATTAGGTATATTAGATAGGTATTTTTGGAAAAATCAGGAGTCCTCACAGTTTATAGTCAGGCCTCAAATGTGCACATAAAAGGGGCAGAAACATCCCCATTGTGCAGTGAAGTGGCACCACAAAGAGCATAAAAATCACTAGGCTGAATAACCAAGGCTAAATAACATTCACTCAAAGGTTGATGTAAACAACAGAAAGGAGCAAGCAGTCTCTGAAGATCACATAAACTACTCAGAGAAGTTTTATAACCTGTCTTCTAAGGAGATTCTCTCTACTTAAAAGCCAAAGCAGCTGAGACTTTGCTGTGTCATACTGTTTATGTATATGGGAAATTCCAAAAATTATGCTTCTTTGACAAACAGTTGCCTCCTTCCTTAACAAGACTAACTACCTGTGCTTCAATAAATGAGTTTTTAATGTTGCATTTGATTAGACCTAGTTCTCCAACCATGCATTAGCAGGAAAGCACTGCCCACGCATGCAAGCTTAATGCACGCAGCTCTTGCTGTCAGAGACTGTTTTGAAATAGATGATGTGCAAAGCAATCCAGCCAACTGCACACTGATACCCACTTCATGCCAGGAAAACTCCTGTACTTACAGGGGCATGGTCTGGGTGTTGGGAGGGAGGCTGGCACCAGGTGCCCACCCCTGTGCCACTGCAGCTTTGTCCCTGCTGCTGCTCTGTCTGCAGAGTCTGGGGCAGGGGCTTGGAATGGTCTGGTTCATTCCTGGTATGGAATAGCACAAAAAAATCAGCTGGGAAGATGTCTGAGGTCTATATTAGTACTTTGAGTGTATGGCATCTCTGTGATTCAGCTAAAAATTTTGGCAGTTTGGGAAGAAAAGCTCAATTTCAGAGAACTCTGGCATGTCAAAAACTCAACATCCCAATACATTGCCCGCCATACGCCTTTAGTGAAGTGGTTATTAAGATAACTAAACCTTAATTCCTTCCTTTGCATAGGGGTCTCATGCCCTGAACTCTTTCTACCCTGGTCTCTCTGCCACTGGGGATGTGTAGCTGTGGTAGCATGTGTCCCTGCGCTCTCCAGGAGAGCCAGCAGCTTCTCCATGTGAATAGCAGCCGTGGACTGAAGCAGCTGCGGACTCTGCAAATTGTGTTTCATTTCCAAAGCTCCAGCTGAATCTCACCACTGCAAATGCAAGACCTGGTGGAGGTCTGAGGAGGCAGAGCTTTGTGCTGGTTTGTGTAGGTGCCCGCCACCCTCAGCTGACATGGAGCAGGACAGTCTTCTGGAAAAGGTGCTGCTATCCCCATACACCTAACAGTCCTATTCCTTGATGAATGGCAAAAGGCTTAAGCCTTTTTAGGGGGTTTACATGACTATTTTCTACCATGTTAGAATAATGGTTTCCATAGTAACAGCCATGTGGGCCAGCACATACCCCAACTCTGGAGATATGTTGCGGAAGACTCCTGGAGATTAAAAATCCCCAAATGCCCAGGGAACCGCTGCACATCCACAAGGTGTTACCAGGGAAAGTACTCCTGCACTCCATAACCTCTCCCTTTGCTAGATTTCAACACATCTAGTTTACTATTTTATTGTTCCAAAGAAACTTCTGGTTGTTTGACTGTGGGGACCTCCAGAGAGACCTGTCACACAATGACAGCATTTCCCATGTCAGCTGCAGTGTGTGATAAGTCTCTGGTGAAAAGCAGCAGCTCTTTTCCTCCAGGAATGGGTTTTGATCTCTTCCCACTTTCTGCTAGTCTAAACCCAAAAGTATTGAATCGCATTCTGGAAGCTGTGTTGCTGTAAGAGCCCTTCTAGTTTTATCACTTGAATTAAAATCACACTGGCTTCGAGCCTTGAATTCAAAATGGCAATGTCTCTGCTGCTTAATGACAAGGTAAGGGAAGCGGAGCTGGTGGCTGCTCCCAACAGCACATGCAGAGGGAACAGCATCACTCATCCTGTCATGGGGGAGAAGTGCCTGCTGTCAGGAAGAAGAAACGCAGAAATCCTCTCTGCCCACAGCAATGCAGCAGCGAGCATGCAGGCAGCTGCCTGCGTGGGCGGTGGTGCGTGCCCCAGGGCCAGGGCAGCCACGGTGGCTCAGCCCTGGGCAGCTTTGGGTGGAGTTGGCTTGTTTTAACCCACGTGAAAGACAACCCACATTGTGGGAGTTGGTTTTTTCCTTTATAAACAAAGGAGTTATATTTGTGCTGGGGAAAGGGGAGACTTCTCCAAAAAGCCCCCTTGTCCCTGCCAGGATGAGCAAGCAGATTCTCAATGGCCAAATACCATTAACACTGATGCCTCCATCATGATGAAGCTGAGCTTCCCCCTCAGTCCCTGTCCTTGCCTGCCTGTGTCCCAGGCACATCACAAATTCAGGCACCTTCACCAGGGCTGCAGCTTCATTCACAAGAAGCTGAAGATTTATTCTCTCCAAGACAAGACCCCAAAAAATACCAGATTACAAAATACAGATGTTTATAGTGACTGAAATACTCAGTGACCAAGAAAACCCTCACATGAGCTTTCTTTTTTAATAAAGCAAACTGCTCTGCCTTGTCATGTGAATTAATATCCCTGCAGCATGGCTTTGTCTATTTATTCCTTGCTGATGTTGTTTTTGATCACTACTAGAAGAAAATGAAATCTTGGATGCTTTGGGGCTGCTGTTAGGACAGATTCAATGAGATGAAAACGCATTTCAGGAAATACCACTGAAGCCAGTTTTTGTTTTAATTTCCAGGGACACACAGGGCTCCAATTCCCTGGAGTCAGGAGGAATTGCAGTTGAAGAAAGGCGCACTGAAAACACATCGAAAGTGTGTCCTTCCAATCCTCCAAAGCAAATGTCACTTAGAGGCATTGCTGTTATGCCTCTCAATCACAAACTCTTCCTTTGGAAAGCAACATTTTGGCAGTCCAAGTCCCTTTCCTCACAGGCTTTTTGAATATTAAATGGTCCCTGGGCACAGACAGGAGCCAGGGCTGTAGCACCCTGGAACACTTTCTATTCGCAGGACCCACAGCCTCTGTCCATCAGTGTCCCTCCCATCAGTTCTGTCTCCAGGTTACCCAAAACCCCATTTCAGTGGCTGTTTCTCTGGCTTGCTCATGGCCTCGTGGGCAGGTCCCCAGCTGAAGGGGAGCACAGGGACTTCACCCTGTGCTGAGGTCCCCTTCTGACTGTTATGGGGTAACCTCTTTTCTCTTCTTGAGCTCGCGTCCCCACATCTCCAGCTGGGAGGTGTACCTGGCTGGGGAGGTGGTGTGAACATCAGGTAACATTCTGTTACTCAACACTTGTCATTACACAACCTGCCTAAGGCAAATAGTGCTAGACCGGATCATTTGCACTGTGTAAATCACTGATTTTCACAATCTGTTTGGTTCAAACCCAAGACAAATCTGACTCTGCATCTGAAGAATCAAGTCTCTTTGAATTGAAGCACATGACTGGTGTCCACCAAGTCTCATAGCTGCATTTGATCAAGAAAAAAAAAAAGTACTTTTCCCCATATGTTTATCAAAGGAAAAATCTGTATTTGGAAACAGTTTGATAGAAAAAGTCAGACACTCCGTTATTGAATATAACCCAGATTAACTGTGACAGATTCTGGGATTTTCTTAGAGGAAAATAAAAATCCAAACCACTTCTAAATTGCATTTTTCTGACAAAAATAAGCATTGAGGTGGAGAGCAAAACTTTTGCCCACACTGACCTTGCCCTGCAGTGCAGTGGCAAGGATCTGGGTGCCCCAAGTCTTGTCATGAGGGAGCAGGGTGGGCAGGCATGGGTCTCTCCTTCTGCCACTCCTGCTGTGCCAAGGGAGCTTAAAAGGCCAAGAGATTTGTCCCCTTTCAGATTTCTTTTCAGCATTTCCCCATCTTTCTCTGTATATGCATTGCACACAACACAGCAGGGTTGTGACCCACAGCAGGGTTTTTCAAACACTCGCACAAGTAAAATAAAAAGCCCAGACCATCCCCATCTGGGTGTCTCACAGAAACAGATTTAAGACCCCGTGGTCTTTAAATAGTGTGATACAGACAGGACAAAGCCTACAGAGAGGCTGACCGAGTCACACCACAGCAAGGTGGGGAGAAGACCTATGATGCTCTACAGCCCAAAACTGCCTCTCAGCCTTCTTCAGCATTTTGGCCCCATTTAACTCTTGATGCCTACACCTCTCCAAAGACTTCCAGATTAGAGAAACAAATTAAGTTTGCTGCCACTTCAGTCCAAAAAACTCACAGCAAAGAAATGGTGCTTGGACCTGACATTCTTAGCAATGAAACAGTCCACCACGTGTGAGGCTTGCTGGGTTGTCTTTTTATATGCAGGTCAGCATCAGTCATCTGCAGTACAAATACCATGATGCAAACATACTGGTGAAGTGATTCAGGAACTGTGGAGTGAAAAAACTTACACCTTCCTCCCATCCAAAAGTGTTGGTTGGGAGGGGAGGAGATAGCTGAGAAGAGTGCCAATACCTTTGGGAAGCAGAAAATATTTGTATGGTGTTCATTTGAATTACCCTGTGAGGGAGCACAGCAACCTGGGTGAGTCTCCTGCTATCCCACAGCAGGGTGTTGTTTCAGCATAGTAAAATACAGCAGAACAAATACCAACCCACATGGGAGTTTCTGAAACTCTCCATTCAAGTCTTTCCTCTTTCCCCAGATAACCCAAGTTCTCTTACATGGCCACAGCAATTTCACCTTCATTTAGAACAGAAGATACTGAAATGGAAACTTGGGCGGGGGGGGAAAAAACCCTTCCAGACTGAAATCAAAACAAATCACTTTTTTGCATATTAATAAGTCTCCTGATTGAAAGTGTTCTAGCTGCTCAAGGAGGAATATCAACAGTAGATGCTGCTAATTTAAGCCTGGCTAATTAAAAGCAAAATGAAAAAAATTACTCCCGTAGAAACAGCCGCATGCGAAATGCACTCACCCAGCACATTTCATCAAGCTCTGCTTATTATATCTGGGTTTAGGGAAACAATCCCATTGCCTTTTTACTCTCTTTCTGGGTTGGGTTTTCCCACTGCTCGTTGCCTCCAGCACCCTGCCCCTCTGCAGAGCCAGCAGCAGCAACCAGCAGGACCTGCAGGACATCCACAGCTGTGACCTGTTTGGGGCTTTGACCAGGCTGTCACCAATGGCGTGGGACACTGAGTCAGGACCATCCCTGCCTGAAAGAATTGACACCTGCCAAAGTGCCATCAGGAACTTGTCATGGGTGTGCTCTGTCCCCTTACCCAGCTCACTGGTAGGAATATTAAACTGTAGCAGCCCCAGAAATGACCCCCTAACCACATCTCAGCAGTTTGGCTACAAGGATAGTGTGGGCTGCTGTGGCAAAAACCCTGCTACAGCAGGGACAAATGGCATTCACTTCCATTCCCCCCTGCCTGGCAACCAAGGGGGTCATCTCAATGCAGCAAGCAATCTGGTCAGGCACAATGCTGCTTCCCCCCAAAACTGATTACAAACCAGTGATAGAATCATAGAGTCATTAAGGTTGGAAAAGAACTCTAGGACTGCGTCCAACCTTTGGTGGAACACCACCATGTCAACTAAACCACAGCACTTAGTGCCACACCCAGCTGTTTCTTGAACACTTCCAGGGATGGTGACTCCACCACTTCCCTGGGCAGCCCGTTCCGATGCTTAATCACTTTTTCAGTGAAGAATTTTTTTCTGATGTCCAACCTGAACCTCCTCTGGCACGTCTTGAGGACATTTTNCCACTCTTCCCCCAGCCTGCAGCAATTTCATTTGACAACAGCACATACAAATGATATAAAAACTCTGCAAAAAAAAAAGTGAATGCAGACACAGTGTAGGAGGAAGGAAGGCTGTATCCCTCACTGCAGAGCACTGGCAGTGTCCAGCAGGAGTCAGGAGAGTGGGTGGCAGTGAGATGTCACTTTCCCCAAGCAGCAGTTTTGAAACAGAGCTATTGTAAGAAAAGCTGCTGCTGGGCTCTCAAAAACCCACTAAGAGCTTTACTTTAACTGGTCAGAAGCATAAGGCTTGGGCAGCATTGCTGCTTATGTTCACTGGTTTGAAATAGAGGAGGGGAAGGGTCTGGTCCGTAACCACCAGTCCTACTCAGACAGGGGGTACCTGCAGTCAGGCAGTGCCCTTCCACAGCTGCTCCGTGAGGCAGCAGCCAGCCTGACCCATTTTCTTGCTACCCTTTTCTCCCTGAACAGGGGGTGGGCTCTGCAGCCCAAGCAGGGAGGAGAAAGGTCTCCATAATTGTGTTGTCAATCAGCACATTCCCACTGAAATGAGTAATGGGGTTCTGTTCACCTTCTTTCCCTTTTTCTTTTTCTTTTACAGTTATTTATTGTGTCTCTTTGAATTTGCATCCCAAGGGCTCTTGTATGACAGAATGTAATAGTATTAGTCACCGTTTTACACATTAGAGAACATAATATTTAGCGTTCATAACAATTTCTAGCTTAAAAGTGCCACACAAACATTAAAATGTACTCTATTTTTCCCTGTGTTTTTAAGGGATAACTTGTTCTTGCCTGAAGCTATACAACTTCCCTTTTTATTATCCCTCACGAGAACTGGGGTGTTTCTGTCACCACCTCTGTCACACAAGAAAATTCGAGTTTTATGGCCCTTCCCACAGAGCAGCTCTGAACAAAAGGAACTTCCCTGGCTCCTTCTTCTCCTCATCCATTCACAGTTCCCACACACCTGCCATATTCCTGGCTCCTGAAATCCAAGTCCAGCATTAGACAGCACCAGCAGCGGACAATCGTTCTTTTCTTTGGCAGCTTGTCCTGCTGCCTATATGATAAAAACTACAAGATATTAAATTTCTTTCTCCTTTTCTGCTGACGCTTTGCTCATGCTGCCAATAGGCTCATTCTCTGCCGGGCACTGGAGACGTGTGCTGTAACCCACCTCACAGCCCCGTGGTTTGAGGCACGACAGGGGCCAGGGGCTTGCAGCAGGTGCACTGGGGGTCTGCAGAGCTCCTGGAGGTAATGGTGAGGCTGCCCTGCATCATTCTGGGGATGAAAAGGACCTTATCCAATAAATCTGTTCCCTGAGAGGAATGCTGAATGCATCTAATGAAAAAGCAGTATCTATCATGTTTATGTGGCAATATCCAACTTGTGATATAGTCTCTTAAATTTCACTTGCGTATTTGTGAGACCAGAAGAAATACAATTTATATAATTAGTGACATAATCTTTTACATGCTATGGCATTCATTATATGACTTCTTAGTCCCATAGAGCAGCATATAAAAAGTGGTGAAAAATTTAAAATCTGTTCTGTTTGCATCAGTGACTTTTCTACCTGCAAGAGTCTGAAGTTTTTCAGGATCCATAAAGCTCCTCCAAGTGTTCTGCAAAAGAGGACTAAGATAAATGTCTGTTACTCAGTACATGTCTGCATATATTACCTTTCCAAAGCACCTCTGCTTTTGGGATCCCCAAATCAAAAAACACCTCTTAATGTTATGCCTCAAAAAACATTTCTGATCCTGTGCATAACAGGTCTTAATCTTGCCTTCAATTTTACTGCCTTTAGACAACCGAGAAAGGAAGATTAAAAATACTGTCTCAGTTGGAGACATCACACAGGATTTGTATTCATTCCCCAACTGTGATTTGTAGTATGATGAATTCTCAAGAGATATCATAGCTTGCCAACTGTATTCCTGAAAAAGAATGATTTGAGCTGGATAGAACCTCTCCTGGGTCATACAGCCCACTGCCCAGTAGTGATGGCTATGCTGTGACCTTGGTTGCACTGAAAGGTCTCCCATGAAAGAAAAACAACAAAAAGTCTGTCATGGTATGTATGTCACACACTCACACTAGATTTGACAAACCGAAAATCCCAAATCTAAGAACAATGAAGCATATAAATATGCCAATTCAGGAGTCATAACAATCCACAGTTTCCACAAATTGCACACATTTTTCTTCCACCAGCCCCAGCCTTACACGCCTCATGCATTTTAATGCACACTTGCAATGCAAATGAGTTTCCAATAATTCCTGTTTGTCAGCTGAACAAAAACCAAAAGTCTCAACCAGATAAAGTTTCTTCAGCCTCAACAGATGATCAGCTGTGCCTCCAGCCTCAGCATATGCAGGTGAGCTAGTGCCTGAGCTTTGGGAAAGAGAGGGCTGGGATGCCAGTCCTCAAGCATGCTGCTTTGGGAGGGGTGAAAAACTTGCAATGGGAAGTTTTTTCTCTCAAATTAAATATCTTGTCTATGTGCAATTGCCAGGTAAAATGAGTTCTGTAGGCCATTTTAAAGGGGAATAAAACATGCTGCCTCTTGAACCCCCGTAAGAGAAGCACCCATAGTTTCTACAGTGTTCAGTGAGCTTGTAGACATCTCAGCTGAACAGGACCCAGAGACCAGGGCTCATGCAAGCCCATGGGACCCTGGGCCCTCACCTCCTTCCTTAGAGCAGGCAGCCAGTGGACAGGCCCTTCCCACACTATTTCATCTGATGTCTTCTGCTACTCCCTTACTCTTATGTCATGATACGTGGGGTCTTCATGGGGCTCTGCCTCTAAATCTGCAAAGTTGGAAGCTGTGTTTTGCAAGATAATTGAGCCTAGATCATAGGACAAGTTGAGTTCGATGGGCCTGACATGCCTGAGCAGGGAAGTTGGACTTAGTGACCTCCAATGGTTCCTTCCAACCTTACCCATTCCATGACATGGTGATATAAAAATGGTTTGCTGCAAATTATGCACTGTATTCTCCCTGTTTAAACTGGGTTTTATCACAACCCCTACTACATAGCTGTCCCCAGCCTAACCACTGGTCTTTTCTCCCAGGCTGGAGATGTGGGGAAGACAACTCTGTGCAAGCATAATTTCTAAACTCCTCCTAAGCCTCTCTCTTTGCTCCAGTCACCCAGGAAGCTCCCAGGAGGCAATGTGATCACCTTGGCTCCAATTCACTTCTTCAGCAAAATAAAAAAATAATTATACAGAGTACAGCCACATCCCATTGCTGTGAGAGTACAGAGGATCTCTGTGGAGAGGACCACCAGAGCCTGGATGTATGGGATCAGGTCCACTGATACGTGGGCCATGAAAAGATCAGCTACATGAACTGTTTTCATCTTTGGTTACATCTACCAAGTCTGTGGGGTATGGACTTGACCCAGGGAACCAGAGGCCCATCACAAGGTCACAGTTTCAAACACTCTTACCAGCTGTGCTCAGACAGTCCTCTCCCAAAGTAGTCATGGGGTCCCTATGATTTTGCAGGGATAGACATTGCTGATATTTCGTTGTGTCATAGTTTAACCCCAGATGGCAACCAAGCACCACATAGCCCCTCACTCGTCCTCAGTCCCAGTGGGATGGGGAGGAGAACTGGAAAAAAGTAAAAATTCATGGGTTGAGATAGTAATAATTGAAATTAATAAGAACTGAAACAAAGTAAAATATTATAATAATAATAATAATAATAATAATAGCAGTAGTAGTAGTAATAGTAATAGTGGTGATGATGCTGTTGTTGTCATTATTATTGTTACTATTTAATGAAAGCAGAAAAACAACCCCAAGAAAAAGAAATACCAAGTAAAACAAGTGATGTTTGATATACTACAGTTGTTCACCACCCACTGACTGATGTCCAGCCCCTCTCTGAGCAGAGATTGGTACCTCCTGGCCAACTTCCCCTGGTTTATATACTGGGCATGATCCTTTGTGGTATGAAATACCCCTTTGGTCACTTCTGATCAACAGTCCAGGATATGCTCCTTCCCAGCTTCTTGTGCACCTGCTCACTGGCAGAGCATGGAGAACTGAAAAGTCCTTGACTTAGTGTAAGCACTGCTCAGCAACAACCAAAACATCAGCGTGTTATCAACTTTATTCTCATATTGAATTCAAAACACAGTACTGTACCAGCTACTAAAATGAACTCTATCTCTGCTGAAACCAGGACAAGCTGGAGATCTTTAAGTATTTGGTTTTTTGCAACAGGTCATAAGTTCAATAGGGAACACAAATCTAAGACTTCTCCAGCTTTGGGGCAGACATTTTCTAAAGTAAGGCTTAACTGGATGCCTGTACCCACTGGGTGCCCAGCACTCTCCATATTAACATTTGCAAATGCTGCTTTCAGGTATTTCAGTTCTTTTAGGGCAGAGAGATTTCTCTGAAAGGCAAACCAAGCAGGCTGTGATACACCGCTCTGCCTCCTCCCTCAGCAGCTCTCTGCAGAACCCGGATATTGCACTGACAGGCAGCTGGTGAACTGCAGGCAGAAAGAACAGCCAGTTCTTAAGTTGCTGATCCTTGTATGCAAAAAGTAGGTGCATGGAGGCACCTGAGATCTAATATGAGGTTAAAACCAGGTCCTGACCTTGCCCTGGCACACAGAAGTGGGTAATTCATGGGTTATTGTCCAGAGGCTTTGCTCCAGTGACACACTTAGAGAGCAGCAGTGAGCGAGTGAATCCTCCCCAGTGCAACACAGCATCAGGGCTGTTGAGGTTTACACTGTACCTCTTAAAGAGATGGTAGAAACTGCTCAATTTCTGTTACTCTGCCCAACCCACACACCTAAAATAGACTCCGCAAAAAGCCACAGCCGCATGACCCCCTCTCGTGCAGTCTGAATTAAAGATATAATTGAAGGTGCCCTATTGGCAAAGCAAAACGTCTATACATACTGCGTTTGGACAATGCAAAGAACTCATAAAAGGCACTGAACGGCTTTAAAACTACAGATACATGCCACCTGAAGAAGGAGGCATTCAACCAGAGCCTGTTCATTCCCCGTGACCCAAAAACCAGATGCAGGGCTACTAACTGAGCAAACCAAACAGGAGAAGTAGGCAACAAAGAGAATCTGGAGTGACTGAAGATCAGAATGGGTAGAGAGGTCATAAAATAAATAAGGAGATAAGGACCAGACGTGAAGCAGAGACATCACGCAGAGCATCAAAATGAGCAATTGCCAGTGGGCAGCACATCCATCACAAAGACATAGTACGTCGCAGGGATCTCACAGGTGACATGGGGAAGCAGAAGAAAGCCCTGCACTGCTACAGGACTGGCTCCAGGCAAGGGGTTGTCACTCCTCCAGCAGAAAACAGGACTACAGGTGAGGAAAATAGGGCTATAGGTGAGTACGAGCGGTCTCAGCCTGTTTCCGGGAGACAGTCCATTTAATGCTGCTCACAGCATAACTGCAGCAAGAATGCAGAATTTCAAGTGTCAAGTAAGTAAATTTATATTAAAGTAACTGCAATTATATACAGCCTGCACTCACTCCCATGGGAGGCTGTGGCAGGTTTGTGATGGACTTCACTGAGAGCAGAATTAGGATGATAATCGATACAAGCACGGCCATCATTTTGCATTTTCTTGTAGCTGCCAAAGCCTACCATAGTAAAAAGCAAAGGGCTTTTTAGATTACAGAGCAAAGGCCTGCAGAGATTTCAGCTAGTCTCTGAATAATGGCGTGTGATCAAGTCCTTTTGTGAACAAAAAAAAAGAGAATTTCCCCATACGTGCATGTAATTCCAATGCCGTGATAAGTTATTTGTTTCACCTCTAGTTAGATCACTGCACAGTGTTTAGTGGCACAGAAGGTTTTGGTCAATCAATGCATTTTTCATTTATCACCTCTCATCTAAATACTGATTTGTGCCTCAACTGTGTTAGCGGCAAATGTATCTCTGGACTAACAAAAGAAAAACTAATTTTAGTGCTGTGAATAACCCACTGTGCTCAAAAATTAGCCACTTCCTTCAATTACACAAACAACCAGGTAACTGAAAAACTAATTTGATTTATTACGAATTTGATTGCTTTTTGAGAAAAAAAAAAAAGGTAGTAACAGAAAGAACAGCAGTTTGCTCATCCAAATGGCAGGGGGCCAAAGGGGATTAATGGGAGGCAACCAGGGCTGCAGGTTGATACCAAAGGTTGCTCCCTCGGTGCACCTGAAGTTGGCTCAGAAGAGAAAGGCTTGCTGAGCACCACTACCACAGAAGAGCTGAGGCTGTGAGACTGAAGGCGTGACTGCACTGGTGAGCGGCCAGTGCAAAATATAACCATACCTTCCCAGATATCCCATATTTCTGATCTGAAGATTAAGGGGAAAATCCCCATTTGACTGTCGTGCCTGACTAACCTGAAGAAATAACAAATTCTCTAAACAGAATTTATTTTCCAAGTAATTACCTTGACCTGCTTCAGGATGAGCTGGTGTTTGCCAGGGGGAGCAATACACAGGGCATGCTTTGGCTTTCAGGTGCTCCAGGAGGAGCTGAAAGACCTGAAGGAGCTTGAAATGGAGAAGAGGCTCTATCCAGCAGCAGGGCATGCAGAGACCTGGCCCCAGGCAGGGCTGAACTCCCTTTGCACAGTGCTGGAATTAAAAACATATTCACATGCAAAAAATGTCTCTTATAGTGTCTGTTGTAGAGATGGGCCAGGCGCAGGTGAAGACAGGGAGAGAACAGTGGCAAAGAATATCTTCACCTTAAGCTGCCATTTGCAAACTGTTCAAAAAGAAGAGAAGGACGGTAATGATGATGACATGAGACTTTAGGCTGCGGAGTTAGCAGATTTTTACCTCGGCTGTATGTTGAAGCTCAGGGGAGCTGCCAACCTGCTCCCTGCTGCCTGCTGGGTGAACACGGGTGAGAAATCAGGGAGTGGATATTCATGGTGGCCGTTCATGATGACAGGGAGTGGAAGACAGAAAAGGGTATCCAGCTCCCTAGTTTCTTACCAGTCCTAAGGCAATCACCCTGCTCTATAACAAGCAAAATCCTTTCACCAAGGGCTCTCAGGATTTCTGCAGTTTCCACAATCTTTGGGTTCCCTCTATAGTCTCGGGGAAATATAGTCTCCTCTTTCCTAAGCTAACCTCTTCACTGCAAAGTCTCCTTCTCCATCGACTCTAGGGCAAACCATTCCTCTATCCCCTGCATCCCTAGTTAGAGGGGCTCACTGCCTCTTTGGTTCCAGGGGGCAGAACAGGATATGTCCTCCCTTGCTCCTGCACCTTCTAGAATTTCTCCCAGGAGGACAGAGATGAGCAGAAAGAGCTGTTCATGCTCACTTATTCTCTGACCTTGTGAGGATGCGACACTGAGATGAAGGGCTGAGAACACTTCCAAATTGTCCTGAACTTTGCTCCTCTACCACAAAAAATGCCAGCGCCTGGAAAGGTGCACTTTTGTCCTCTCCCCACCCGCTTTCACCTGCATGCAGTCAGGAGGAAGGATATTGCTGAAAAATGATTGCACAGTTCTCTTGGTAGGAAGTCCTGCTAATATTCAAATTGATCATTGGGATTAAAAGGGTTTCAATTCTCAGCATTTTGCTCTGTGTACACTCTCTTTTGACAACATGATGTCCTATTGAAGCTATTCTGCAAATCTTTTTGCTCTCCGTGCAGGAGGTGTGATGGGCAGATTTGGCTCTTGCCTCGTGCCCTCAGCCAGGGCACAGGGATAAGGGGGGACATAGCTGATCTCTGCCTCCCACTGGCTGCCCTGGGGTCAGCAAGATTAATGTTTGCATTTTGTTTGATTCATTCACCACACTATCAGCATAACCCAAGACAACACGGGTGACATTTATTGTGAGCTGGCCCCTTTTTCATTAAGAATTGGCCTAAATCCACACACATTTAATGGTAATTGCTAAGCAGGCAACACAGAGCAAATACCTTTTATTTCAAATCCAAGACAAGTCAGTGCTGGCTGATAGTTTGTTGGCGCTTTCCTACATTAATTAAGTACCTCTCATCTAATATTACATGCAGTCTTTCTGAAAACCTCTAGTGAAAAGTCTATTTGTTAAAAGTGCCAGTTGAAGTCAAAACAACATCCAATATTGCAAATTAGGATTCCAGATTCCAGGATGAGATCTATTAGTCTTTCCCTGTTTAACTAATTAAAAACATGGAGGGACAAAATTTGTTTTGTCATTCTCCTGTCCGTAGGAGTCCTTACAGTAGCTAAGAAAAGAAAACAAAATTCCCTTCATTTATCTTAAGATATCGGCTGGCTTACCCATCTGTGAGCAAAGAATGTTTTTGCTTAGCTTGCTTAACTAAATGAATCTTGGTTCACTTGCTTGCAGCTGAAGACAAATTAGGCTGATTATACACGAAAGGGCATACAGTACATCTAGGAATTAAACTGCGACTGGGTATTTAGGATGAATGAAATGAATAGGCAGCAACAGCTTTGCGTGGCTCTGAACAATCAGCAGTCCCCTTCTCTTGCAATCTTTTTAAAGCACTTTCAAAATAATCCTCGGTGTTATTCTTGTGTTTAAGTCGCTGGTTTGCAAGTATGGATTTTTAAAGAAACAAAAAAATCCCCATGCAAACTTTCCCCCCTTTGGAACGGGAAGCATTGCCGAGCTCAGCAGCTCGCTGCGATGCTGCCTTTCCCACTCAGCGGAGGAATTCCTGACATGCCACGCTGCCGGGCTGCTCCGTGCACGGATCGTAGAGGCAAGCAACAGCATCGCCACCTCCAGCAGTTTTATTTTCCACATCTCTTACTCCGTAGGACACTGCAGAGTGTGCACTGTATCTGCTGCAAGTGCCCGACAGGTGGTATTTCACATTCACTGCTCTCGCTGGTATCGGGAGTGGGCTGAAATACTGAGTTCTTCACGTGTCGGTGGTTTTCAGTAATTAGCATATTTCAGCCCAAATCACAAACATCCTCCCTTGGAAAGAATGATAATTGGTGACAAAATCCATGGCATGCAGTTACATCAAATGAAAATTTGGGCTAGTAAGATAGATGCTGGGCTGCACTAGGAGAATTAAATGCACCGCTGTTAGCAAAAGTAATTTTTGCTAACATTTTGGGCATAATGATTGTTGAGAGGAATTTCTAATTTTAGTGTTTATGTGATAAAAGTGGGGATTTGAAATACACAGATAAAAAAAGTCGTATTGGACTGTTCTTGTGGCATACCACTGATCATCCCCTGTACGACTGCTTCTCAGTATGACCATGAGAGATCAATAAATCTCAAACAAACTGGAGATTTAGATGTCCAGCTCCTATTTGAAACACACATCCTCATTTGTCCTATTCCAGATACTTGCTGACATGCAGTAATTCCAGTTTTGTGCTCTCTCCCCTCACTGTGCATGTAAAAGGGAGGCTGGAGAGTGTCTCTGTTTTTCTGAGCCGGCACAGGCTTAGGTTGATGCTAGCTCCTTTGCAGTGCTGGTTTTACAGCTCCATGACCCGAGCAAAGGTTCAGGACCATGTTTGATCCTGTGATTGGTGTCAACAGGGGAAAGAAAAGCAATCCCTCTAGCAAGGGATAACATACATTTCTTGAATAGCGGGTGTTGTCCATCTACTGAAATCAGATGAAAAGTGAAAGGCAAATATTTGTACCCAGACAGGACAAACCCCTCTTTTGAAAGAAACAGACAGCTCCTGGGAAAAGCGGTAGAGGCTTGAACTGTGCAGAACCCCAGCGAGGAAATTCCTTCAAACAAAGAACACTACTAAGGTGTTTGGAGCTTGCTGACCAGAAGTTTTTCTACATTATGATCACCCTAAGCCTTGAGGAACACCTTGGGTGCACATGGATGACTGAAAGACAGAAATACTGCACTTGTTTTACCCCCTATGACACAGGGAGCCCAAGCCAAAGTAAATAGTGAACCCAGGTCCTGGGGGTCTCGCTCACAATTTCAGCCAAAGCCAGCTTTTCTTCCCATCTCTTGTTTCCAAAGTGTGATTGTTCTTCCCATCTGTACTTGCTCGCCTGCAGCTTGGCCACCCTCTCTCCCTGACCATCCCTGCCTGTACTGCCATGGCCATCTTCCCTCCCCAGCACGCGAGGACTCAGTTGCAATGGGTGTGATACCTAAAGCCTCCAACACCTGTTATGTTCCCTACACTCCGTTTTAGCAGCATGGACAGTCATGGTAGGCTGACTCTGTCTTCTCATCTCAGCTGCCCTAACACATATTCAGGCTCTGGAGATGCAAGAGAGCACTTTCCAGACCGCAGGCACAAAAAAATACTCAAAACTACTGCAGCACCTGCAGACCCAGCCACTCCCTGTTGACGGAAATGTGATTCTCATCTCAGTAAGAAATCAGAACAAAAGTTTTCTTTCAAAGACTTTCTGACTACAAAAACACGGGAAGCAAATATAACAAGTCAAATCCCCCGGCTGAGATAGCATTGTCAACGTAAGGCAGGATATGGCATTTGGTGTGAACTGGATGCTATTTTATTAATAGCTGATAGGTGCTCATGAATGTAAATTAGCAGTTTACTTTTATCTAACAGGGGATTTTTCCTCTGAAACGACAGGTTCTTATTTTAGTATATAAACTTGGTTTTGATGAATTGATGTAACACAGAACTTATCAATTGTGGAGAAAACAAGACAAACCATCGTAATATTGGGGGGTTGGTAACACAATTATTGAGCTTTCATATATATAAGCATCATAGCGAAATGATTAACTACATGCAGGAGTGCACATCCAGCTTGCTTTTGAAAAATCACATTCCAAATACACACACGCATATATTTCTATAACAGCCACATAAATAGACACTCAGTCATATCCTAACTTACAAAACATACACCACTGGCAATAAGGGTGATAAACCCTTGTCTAACACTGAACAGCTTTGTCTCTTCCCTCGCTACAATTCTCTACCATGTTGAAAACAATTTTGCATGTACTGCTGAATCCAGGCTCTGAAATCTGAGGACTATTAGATCACCGTGCTGTATGATCACCGAATGCCAGATTAAAATGTACAGAGGCATCATATTACTCCATTATCAGGAAAGCACAAATACATCTTCTTTCAGTTATTAGTTATACAGTTTTAAGAAACTGAATTTCTTTCCAGAAAAGACTGTTCGAGAATTTCCATCCTTACAACATAGTAATGTTACGGGTATCTAAAGAAAAAAAAGAAACATAAATGCAGCAATTCATTTTATACATATTTTTTATATAATTATTAGCTTTTTTAAATTTAGGACAAAGTTACAGCCATCAGATACGTGAATATTTTGTAAAACAACAGTGCTTTCTTGTTGTCATGAAAGACGAAGTTTAATTTAAATCCTACATTACTGCTGAAATACATTTAATGTAACAACAAAAAAGAAAATACCCTTAGCAGTGTAAATAGCTGGCTTGCTTTAACAGCCATCGGTAACTGATCCTCACAATGACTTCATGTGGCACTGAAAGCTGCAGTATCCCCAGAAGTCTACATGCAGGGAAATCTTAAAAAGCAGTCACGCAGGGAGAGAGAAACTAGGATCAGAACAGAAGTAACCGCAGAAGCTCCATTTCTTTTCCAGCCCTAGAGACATGCCAGTCCTCTCATCTGCAGCATCAATGCCACGTCAGTGAGAGCCCGGCAGCCTGGGGAGCCGATGCTCCTGGAGTTCGGCATGTGTCAGGAAATTCCTCCTCTTTTCTGCTGGCTGGGCTGCAGAGGCTGCGCTGGCAGTAGGAGCAGCTCAGGGAAGGGAGGAGGGACATGTGCTGCAGGAGCCTGGGGAGGTGGGAAGCACCTGGGAATAACCCAAGTTACAGTGGCCTTCTGCCTCATAGAGGTTTGCAGGAGTTTCTGTGGGGAAATCCAACATATAGACAAACCAGGGAGTGCCTGTTTTCTACAATATGCAAAACCAGGCTGCATGGCATACATGTGAAATGAAACCTGCCTACTTATGATGGAACTGCAGTCTCAGTTCAGCTGCATCATTTTCCATTGCTGTTTAAACAGCAATTTAAAACCTGACATCAGCCCTTTCAGTCATACAGGGTTTTCCCCAGACAGATGACTAAACAGTCACTCAGGTAAGAGGTTTAATGAGCACTTTGAAGGCTATCTGCATCTAGAAAAGACCCCTGTGCACATATATATATATATAAGCTGTGGCCAGAATTTTAAGTGATTCTTAAAAAGCTAGTTGTTAATAACCTAAGATTTCTCATACAGGGTCTTCTCCTCCACTGGAAAACATGGAGGCATTTATAAATTAAATATTTTTTTAAAGGATTGAAAACTGTGCAGTTGGCATCACTGAGGTGTGCAGATAATCAGCAGGGCAGGTCAGTGTCATTAGCCAGGAGCACTGGCTGCACCCACTGCTTTCACCATCCCGACCAGTGGGTAACTGGAAAGTTTCCCTGGGAAACGAGCTCGTGGAGACACCAGCAGGTTCCTCATGCAATGAGCAGAAGAACAACAAAGAATTTGGGCTTATTCTGACTAACATTTACCTGCATGTTGTGCATTCAGACATGAAGGGACGCCAAACCCCTCCAGAGCCCGGCGTTTTTGTGTCCCTAACACTGAGCAGACACGACCTTGCTGATGTGTGAGCCACAACTGACAGTTTGTAAAAGACCACTGCAAGGAACAGCAAGCCCTGCTGAAAACTTTTTCCAGGATAAAACTGAGTTTCCTACTTTTCTGCAGTGATTTATGGGTTTGTGCATGCTGGTTGGTATTTCCCAGCTCTGTGTGAAACTGGACATAAATCCTGGGTCTCTTTGACAGAAGCTGGGAAGCACAGACTGCTCACAACACTCATGACCAAATTTGCAGACTCATTCTTTCCCCAAACCATTAAAAATATTGGGTTGCTAATTCCAGTCTAACCAGCAAACCCTTCATCCAGGATTTCCTGGGAATGGCCAAGAGGTTTATGATGCCCAGCAATCCTCTCTTCTAGGAGGTTCAAAAGCTAGGAAAAATAAATATGTCAAACAAGGATTTTAAAGGAATAAGAAAGGTGGTAGAAAACATGAGCCTAAAATGTTGGCTGTACCCACTATCCTCTAATATTTTCCCTTTCATATTATCAAAAGATCAAGTTCTCAAGCCTGCTGAACTCGGATGGCTAGGAAAACCTGAGCTCAAACAGAAGCTGCTAATGAGAGGCATTTCCTAAAGCTGCTTTAGCAAGTGTTTCCTGCTGAAATGGGGAGGGTCAGGAATGGAAATCTCATTTGGAAAGTTTCTAACCCCGAGGATAATATTCAGTGGTGCTGCCATTCTCACTGCCATCTGCACTAGAAAGTGGTTCAGACTGAACTAGATAGCTCTTGATCCCACTGAGTGAGCCCAATTGTTTGCATTCTTGCACAAATGTGTGAATGGCAGCCTTCCGGCGAAGCAAATGCTGGGTCTGCTCCCTTCAAAGGCTTTGCCAGTGATCCTTGCCCTGCTGGCTTCATCCTTAATTGGCCTACACGGTGGGGAGCAATTAAAAATAAATGGTAGCTTGCTGTGCTGCTGTAAGGGGAAGTTTTTTGACTCCAGGCATGAGCGCAGCTACCTTAGTCCATGGCGTATGCCATGCACAGGGAACGGCACAAGGGAAAGGGGAGAGACCTGGCTATTCTGAGTAAGTGCCAAGGGAAAAAAAATCACACTGTAGTCTGCAATAAATCAGCATTAGCTTTACAATTAAAGGTTTGATTGTCTGAGGCCAGAGCAAGCTTTCCCTTGTGTGTCTGTGGAGTGTGGGAATGGCATTTCCTACTACGCCTGTCATCCAGAAATGGGATTTTTCATACCATCTTCACAAGACAGTATACCCCCTTCAATTCAATCGCACCAGAGAGAGAAGAATGGCTCTTATCTGCTTGGAAAAAAATGAAGTTTCTTCAAATGAAACATCCAGAAGCTGTAAAACTAGTCTTTAATGAAAGACAACTAATCTCAAAGTAAAGCAGTGTCCCATAACTGTGTCATGAGGCTCTCTGAAATTTTATCATAAGGGGGGAATTTTGAACCAGCAATTAACTTGCCACAATCATCTGTATCAAGCAATGAAGTTTCTTAGATAATTTCCTACTACTTATTAACGGGAGTCTGGTATAAGAATGAACTGAAGAACATGGTCACTTACGGAATTAAAACTTGAATTAAAAATACAGATTTTTGCTACACAGCAACCCATATGTCCATGACATTCAGAGGCAGATTAAAGCACACACACAAAAAAAGGAGGAGCTGAGAGGCACTTGATTTTCCTTTATTCCCTGAAGATATTTGACACCGAAGGTGGTCAGGTTCACCCAGAAATGAACCAGGTAACTCATGTCAGCAACAGCCATTTTATAAACAAGAGAGGTGCCATTTCATAATGATGGGGTTGCACATCATTTTTTGCATCTTGCTGCTTTACTACAAAGTTTACTACAAATCCCTATGCTTCCTGTATCATAAATGTGTGGTACGTTCAGGGATGTCTCTTCATTTCGTCGTGGAATAAAAAGGGATGAAGTCTGCCCTGGGAAAATCTCCAGGACATCCTTTTCTTTTATCTCTCTTTGTTGATACTAAATGGAGGCTAACAGAAGGCTTTACTCAGCTGATACCCTGAAAAATTTGTGATGCAGTTTATAAGAGCTTAGCATCTCTGGAAAAAGCTCCCACTCTTTTTAAGCAGATTCAGTGAGTATGGAATAGAGCTAGTGTAGGACACACACTTCTTGTTGCACTCATTTTTATGCCCAGTGTTCAGAAAGAAAATCTAGACACACATCTAAAAATTATTTTTCCCATAGCTAACGTGTGATGTCCCACTGTCTCCAACATACATGTTGGAGTGGGACAGAAAGGTTTATTGGTTTTGGCAGGGGCCCTGGGACTAGATGGCCTTTGAGGTCCATTCCAAGCCCTTAACATTCTAAGATTCTATGATTGTATGTACCAGTGCAGTTCAAACTCTGTGCTTATACAGAGATCCCCCCTCCCAGGAAATGGCCTAAAAGATGCAGTGCAGAAAGATTTTTCTTCAGTAGATTTCATCCTCAGGGGGAAACAGGTTATATAAATTGGATTTCTGCGTAGAAGTATCTTGTGTCTTGTGCTGCAGCGTAGCAAACCATCTGAACTGCACTGACAGCATATGATTTACTCAACTGCTGAACTAGGACATTTATGTGCAAGCACACACGTTTGCTGTATTGTTTGCAGGTACCTCCAAAATTCACCTTCTCCAAACCTGCAAAATTTCAACAGAAGTAGGATGCTGTGGGGGTGGCAGAGACACTTTTCATGTTCTCTCCATAGACGGCTGGAGAAGATAATGTAATTTCTAATTCTTCAGTAAAGAAATGTCACTCATCCAAGGCACTTTCCTTTTAGTCCATTAATTCCTGATGCTGTTTCTAAAAGAGAAGAAGTTCAAAATGAGGCAAATCTCTCTAAACCAGATCTGAGCACAGAAACAGTGAGGGGCCAGTTGCTTAGAGATAATCACAAAGGCAAAGAAGAAAATACTGCAAGCCCTGCTATATCTATGTGGTCAATATGATGAAAAGGCCATGGCCTTGCAAGGGAAAAAGCACTGAGCTGGTTTGTTTTGTTGCTTGTGAAAATTTCTTATATGCTCATTCTACCTGATTACATTCAACATGGACAATCAGTTTTTTTGACTCCAGGATAAAAAAAAAATCACTACTAAATAATGCTAGGGGTTCCAATATATTTTTACTATGCCCTTTATAGTAAGGTCTTTAAAAATCAAGTGGTATTCCAAAGCACAGGGTAATCCACAGCATTTTGCACATACTTTTTCTTCCTGCCACATACTTAAAATACAGCATTTAAGCATGAAATGTTTTTAGATGAGGCACAAAAGATGCCAAAGATACGAAGGCTGCCCTAAAAAGTTTGTCTGTCAGACTATTAGATAAAATCTGTCAAAAGACTTTAATATTAAAACGTTACTTTTGCTAGGGCTGGTCTTATCAGCCATGAGGTCACTAATGAGGTCCCTTCCCCACTGCTCAGACCTTTGACCCCCTATTAGTCACTACATGGGTCACAGGCAAATGGTCCTCCATATGGCAGGAGGGTATCTCCAAAATAATTTCTGACTGTTGCAAGTGCCTTCCTGTTCGAGAAGCACAAGCCAGAGCTTAGTGAAAACTCACCTTTTTTAGTGTTGATTCCTGAGTACAGTGCTTGTGGTTACAGTAGCAAAAATGTGATTTTTATAAAGCAAACCATAAAAACTGCAGTTTTGCTTACCTACCTACTAAGTGCTTTTCACATTTACAAATCACTCCAAAATAACAGAGTAGGAAGTGAGACAAAGATTTTTTTTCTTTCTTTACCAAAAGGTTCTATAATACTTTAATCAAGAATGAAAGAGGAGCACTGTCCTGACCCATCTAAGAGGACTGACAAAATGAAGGTGCACATAATTTCTAGCCCCAGAAGTAAGCTGTATATTTATACAAATTATGCAAACCTCGAGGGAATACAATACAAAGCCAATAGTGCAAATGAACTAAAGATTAACACAAACATAATGAAACACCACAGGTGGAAATTCAGATTGCGCAGCACCTATGCACTTGTGTAAACAGGCCACTTCCACACTTCACGGTGGTGATTTCCAGCGTCCTCTGGATCCCTTTCCCTCAATAAACTTTGCATCTCAAGTAGCATCTCACAAAGTGCTGGAGAAGGGCTGGTACTGGAACGAGGAGCTGTCAGTCCCGGACACATCCCTCGCTCATGGCCACCAGCGCAGCACCATCTGCTGGGAACACAGACACTTTGGACAAATCCTTCCGGCACCAGCGCTTGTCACCACCTGTCCTAAACACGACACATCCAGAAAATTTCCACCTCCCTGCTTATTTGCCCTTCTTTTCAGCAAAGATGAAGTGATTAACCATCACAGGCTAATCAGACTACTACTTGAGCAACTGGCAGCTCAGAAGGCTTTGCAGAAAGCAATAGGGTACACAGAAAGCTGGCATTTTAAGGTCCTATTCAAGTCATTTCAATACAGTTACAGGTCAGTGATGCCAAAACGAAGCCAGGAACAGGAGGCAGGGCCCCCTTGAACTGAGCAATGGTTTTGGGTGTTCAACCCTTGCAAGGAGACTGGTTTCAGACATTCAAAAGTCAGACAGAAAAGGCAAGGGTTAATTCAGCAAAAGGTGCTGCTAGGTGAGAGATCTAAGCTAGTGAGCACAGCACTAGCTGAGTTATTATGTCAGCATTAAATCTGTGGAACAATCAGTCACATTCCCACAGTTAAAACTAAGCTTCATTATAAAGTAGGACATCAACATCTTTATTAGCTATGAAAAACACCATGCGTCCTCCCTACATTAACAACAAGAGCCAGCTGGAAAATTTTGGCAGGCTTTTATTTTTTCTCTCAGAAAAACATCCATTGGAGGAGTCTGAACCTTTGACAGAAATTAGAAAACTTTTACCCTGAAAGGATACCGCAGGACAGAATTTCTGCAACCTCAGAAGGGCTGGTTAAGGGTATAGGCAACACACTGAGACAACCATACTGCTGCTGCTGTGGGAAAAACCTCAGTTCATCCTTCCTCAGGGATCTCTTCATCTCATCCTGTTGAGTGGCACAGGCAGGGCCAGAAAGACAGTAATGAAAAATGTTAGACTTTTTGCTTACAGAAGGAAATACAGGGTGATGCTCCTGGAGGTTTCACAGTTTTCGGGTGGGACATTTTTTGGCAAAACCTTAATTCTTGGATCTCCTTCAAAAGCAACCCAAAACCTCTGAAAGCTAAGGATCCCTTAGTATGATGTAGCTTAGAGAGAGTTGAACTAAATGGTATTATCTTAAGGTATAAACTTTTCAATGAATAAAATAGAGGAAAGACACCCAGGAATTCTCGGTGGAGTGGTAGGCACTACTGAGTATCAGCTAACCAGTTATGCATGCCGTAAAGTGGTTCAAGACTACAAAATATATCAGAGATTTAAAGACCAGAGGCAGTTAGGAGAGCCAATTCATCCAGTTTGTTTGAAAAACTCTTCCACTTCTTTTGGCAATCCCGTGGACAGAGTCAGCACAGACAAGTCTGCTTGTGTGTTCAGACTTTCAGTGAGCATTAACTTTTTATTCACTGAGAACGTCATCATGGATTAACAATCAAGAAAGGGTCATCCATCATGTTTTTCAAATAAATGCTTCCTGCTTATCAATGTATCAGAATATTACTAGGTTTTCATCACTACCTGGCCCCAGCTTTGCAAATTCACTACACCACTGTGTCATTTGCTCCACCACTGAATTTGCAAGCAGGGCAGCCATTCATTCCTGAAAAATCCAATCTACTACCCACAGCTTATATTTCTCTTAAAACATTTTATGATTCTGAAAAACAATTTCTATCATGAGGATTCCATAAAATAGCAAGGAAAATTGAGCGTATAAATCTATATAAATACCTAACTGTAACAACCTCTGGCATTTTAATTCAACATAGTTTAGTTTCCTTCTCATAAAAATTGTTTCATTTCACAAAAGGTATGTTTTAACATGGGAATTAATAGAGTTTGGATAACGCGAATGACAGTCCTGATTAATTCTTTTTTCCAACTATTTTTAGTAACAAAAAATGAACAGGAGGGAAGGTCACTGTGACCAGCAGTGTTCTCTGAATCCAGCTGGAGACTGCTCGCAGCAGCTATTTACAGTTTCAGTAGGCAAATCCACAAGCCCCAAATATTTCTCAAGGACTAAATCAGTTAGTCAATACTTAAAGGCCATATATGATAAAATTCTTTGTTCAGTTGCTCCTGCAAACGTTACCACTTTTATCTCGCATGTACAGGTCACAGCAGCAACTTGCAGGCTCCATCAGCTGATGCCTCACTCTGAAAATCAACAACACCCAGAATAATGGTCCCTGACCCAAAAGCCTACAGTTTAAATGGCAAGCCTCCCCAAAAGGATGACAGGAAGGGGTATCTGGGAGGGGATAATAAAAATGTATAGGTTGTGCGTCCTAGTGAATAGTATTGCAGTGTATATAATTCCTTTTCAGAACAGTACCTCTGCATCTCCATTTGACTAATGAGGCGTGCTGGTTTAGTTTGGCTTTTATAGGAAAAATGGGCTATATACTATAGCCTTTTTATAGGCTATGTACTAATTCATATTATATGGCTTGAAGCCTTCATGCATGGTGGAGCAGCAAGCAGACAAGGGAAAAGAAATGGTAGTCACCTCACAGAGCACGCCAGGATTTCTCTTTCCGTAGTCTCCTGCTTCTCCTGTTTCTTCTTCTTCTCCCAAAATGCAGAGGTTTGTACATGTGTGAAGCCTGGCTGTGGTGGCAGAGCACACACTCCAGCTCATGGGACAAGCATGTGCTGGTTAAGGAGGTTTACCTGTCACCCTGAAAGTGAAAAACAGTCACAAAACCCAAGCTGAGCGTTCAAGCATGGAGAAGGTGAGGTTATAGCACGGAGAGATTTGTTGTTTGAATACCAGTTCTCATTCACACTGGGGTGTGCCCTTAGCATCTACTCACAAATAAAAGGGCAAGACCAAGAAAACCCATCACAGAGCTCTACGCAACCCCATGTGTAGCCTCTCGGCAGTGCAGTAGGTTCAGCTGCACCAACAAATTCCAAAGTGAATGTAAGGACTCGGTGCAGACCCTGAACTGTTTACAGTAACTTTCCCATCTCACCCCACAGAAAGCATTTATTTAGAGAAAGAGAAGAGGAGGATGAGGGTATCAGAAAATGGCTCTCTGAAAAAGCAAATGCTGTATTTAGTGCCTCACGTTTTTAATGAGGCAGCAATTTGTTAATTTACCTTCCTGTTTTAATAAATACAGCCTATAAAGTAAGGAAACATATTGTACTCACAGAAGCCTTTAACTACTCCAAAGAAAAGATGTTAGTTAAAAACATCCAAACAGATTCCTGATTGGAAATAACTCTTTGTCTTCGGCGATACATACTGATTTCCTCAGCAGCCAGGAAAAACAAGCTAACCGCCCCCAGGAAGACAACAATGCCGATTTATGTGACAAACCACTACCTGAAGATGAAGTGTAAATGTTATGGGTGGGTGGGGAAAAGACAAGGTACGAGTGTATCCTGCGGCACAGGAAGAGGTTCCAGTTCAGCATTTGCCCAGCCCTGATCACCTGAATCCCTGCCAGCATCATTCTTAGCCCACATAAGGCAACTGACTGATTTCAGTTGTCTGTTTTCAGACTGTTGAGCATGCAAAATGAATACAAATACCTGGCCTTTTTTCACGTTTCAAAACAGAATAGGAAACTCAAACATAAGCTGCAAAGATAAATAACTATTTGCATGTTTACAAAAGCAACTTATATCATTCTAATGTAAATAAATATAGTGTTTACACTTATTCGTAATTTCATTATACATAAACTACATATAAAAATGATTTTCCTTTAAATTCCCACGGAGCAAGGAACAGTTCTGAAAAACATTCAGATGAACCATGTATGGAAACATATTATTCCACAGAGGGATTAATACTGCTTTACAGCTTGTGTGCCCCAACCTTAGGAAACCTTCGGGAATGACATTTAGGGGCTTCTGGTCATAAAGCTCTGCCAGCAATTTTAACTCCTGTGGAAGCTCTCTCCCCTCCAGCAGGTCTTCTCACAAGCAAGATGCCCCCCGACACCCAGTCTTGCCTGAAACCCTGTTCAAGATCTTAGAATCAGTAGCTCTGTAAGCAGTGGGACAAGACCTGGTATCTGACATCTCTCTTTTCCGTGGATTCACCCGGGTTTAATAAAGAGTGAGCCTTTCTTTGCACAGATGATTTCTCATCTACATGAATGTCCATCTTCATGAAATATGCAGGAACTTCACAGCCCTGGTTTCTATCCCATGACAGTCAAATTTAGACAAAATTCCCCAATACTTACTCAGAGACCAGGAAGGAATGACTGACATAAGCAGGCACACAAATAGTGAATGCGACACAATTGCTGCAGCCAAGGAGGAAACTGACTGCCTTGATGTTCTGACTTGTGTGTTGGATGGTGACAACAACATTGCTATTCATTGAGAATTATCACTTATTGCCAGCCTTCTTACAGGTGAGTAAGCATCTGAAAGAAAGGCTCCTGAGGTGCAAGGAAGGTACTTCTGCATAGATACTGTAACATCAGAGAAGACCTACTCTTCTCTACTGTAACATCTGAAGACCTACAGAGAAGACCTGTGCTGTGTGAACACATAACCTCATTTCCTACCTGATCATCACACCATGATTAATGCAAAGCACCCCAGTTTTCATCTTGAACAACATGCCAAATGTTGTGAATGTGAAACTACAGTTTTAATTATCATCATGAATTAAAGTTTTTAAACCATCCACATACAGTCTCCACTCAGAAAGTCTTCACATCTGCATGAAGCTAGCACTTGAGATGGCTCGTTCAACTGTCCTCAGGTGACTGACCTGGGGACCAGGAATATAACTACTCACTTAAGAATTCTATCAACGTACTAGTAATAGTAACAGTAATATTACGCAGAAAACCTACAGTGGAGTCATGACTCATAATGGGGTTTCAGAGCTATTGTGTTATATTATTAAAGGATGTTTTCTCTATTTGGCATCAAAGGAATTGCTCTAGAAAGTGGCAAGGCTGAAGGGCAGTCCAGCAAATAATTCCTCCTACAACACTGAAACATCTAATTTCTTCAGTAATTACTTATTTGTCTACACTAGCAAGCACGGAGACATTTTGATCAGCCCTCCACAGTAAGAGAGTAGTTGCTTGCAGGGCAGTGACTCCAGGAGTCACACTTTCCACAATTTCCACTTTTTACGTATGTGCTCGGTCTGACCCACCGAATGACAGCCAAGCCAAAGAGTGGACACTCTTGCAGTTAGCACAGCATGGAACCTGGCCATCACAAACACATCAACAATCCTCATGCTGGTTAGAAAAATAATTATCTCGGTGAAGAGATGAAAAAGAAATGGTCTGTCCCCAAATGCTGGCTAAGAAGTAGGACACACAGGCAAGGAGTATTTAGATTTTAAATGAAACTGTCTTCTTGTACTGCAATGCAAATAGCTGAGATACCACTCAGAGGTTATGACCCAGCCAGTCAGCCTACCAAAGTATGAAGATATGCAAGTGATGTCAATATTAAGCAATTTATGCTGGATGCAACTCCATGATGAATGAGTGTCTTGCTTTGACTTAGCATCAATGAATTTTACCTCCAACCCTCACTACAGTACCTAGTATGTGCTTGATTTATCTGAAGATCATTTTCTGTTGTTTTCAAACAGCAAAATTAATTACATGTGAAGAAGTAAGCAGATGAATGCAAATGTAGGTAAATCTCTGATCTACTCTGCTCTTTCCTGCACAGCAAGATGTTGCACTCTTGTCTATGTGAACCAATAATGTCAGCTTTCATGCAACTCCTCCCATAGATTACCCTGGATATGTCAGGGGGAAAATGCTCAGTGGTAAAGTCAGTATACATTCCAAAATGGTTGCATGCTGCTTTGGTTAGGGTAAAGCTGTATAGTCAGTGCACCGCACAACAGTCAGCATGGTTTCATCAACTGTAAAAGGTACTTTCATTGCCAGAGAGTAATACTGCCTCAAGAAAAAAAAATATAACTATGTAAGTAGCAGACATTTCCCAGATCTGCAGCTCTAAAATCACAGAGTAACTGCAAATACACTCCTCAGGTTCAAAACCATATACACAAACTGTGTAACATAGTGGGGGATGTGGAGTGACCATGCTTATGGAGGAATCGCCCAAGGAAGAAAAGACACAGCAGGTTGTTCTGAGGCTTCACACTCAGTGTGTCAGCCACCTTGATGCTACTAAGCAGACAAAGATGTAAGGCCTTAATGGATGACCATGGCACAAGAAATTGAACGTAGGAGCCAGTCACTCTCAATGCCTAACAGCAAGATGAATTAGGTCTCAGATTGGGGTCCCAGTTTGCGATTGATCACTGTCACTATTCAAAGTTCAGGCTTTCTTCACTTTTCCTAGGAGCACTGCTAAAGATGATCCCCCACTGTTTCTTCAGTCAGTCTGAACCACAGGAAAGTTTTCCGTTACTGTGTTTAGTCTTCACCACTCCTTTCTTTCCAAAGGAAAGAATTTCTAAAATTTCTAAAAAATGTTTTTTAAGAGTGGTTTTCTGAAGCAATTTGGGGAGTTTTTGTCTGTGTTCTGTCTAGCACTGTTTTCTCTGATTATCTACTGATTTACTGCATTTTATCTATACCTTACTGCTCCCCTACCATTTCTAATCCTATGCCTTTTCTAGCTCTCATTTACTCAACTTTAATTTCCTCTTTTCCTTTCTTTTTTAACTTTCTCATTTAGAAATCACATTTTATAATCTTTTTTTGGCAGCAAGATGGAGGTGTCACGTACTTGCTGCTGTGCAGATGCTTTCCTCCTAACTCCATCTTTTTCATCCAGCCACTAGAAGGTGTTGATTCTAAAGGCAGACTTAGTGGTAGGTACATGGTATGTATTAACTATGTGAAAGCAATATTTTATTTAGAGAATTTAAAAAATAAATTGAGACTGAATGTGTGGTCCTCTACTTGACTAGTTAATCCCCTATTGCTTGTGTATTTTTTGGATTTCTAATTCCAGCTAGCTAGCTAGTTTATTCTTAAACTCCTAGCAGTTGAAATTTTAAAAAGAGCCATGAATGAAAGGGAGTAAAACAGAATACGAACCTTACACAGGAGTTCCCTTGTGGAACCTTAAAACCGATTAGTACCACTTTCTGTAAGGTTCAGATCAGATGTGATCATCTGGAAAGTCAGTCTTCCAGAATAAATGTCAAGCAGCATAATTACCAAAAAAAGGGCAAATTATATAGATGACTTTCAAGGCTTGCAAAACCCAGTGTGAGAGATCCTTTTTCCCTCCTATGGCTATCCTTTGACAGAAACAGAATTGCCAGAGGGAAACACTGATTCCATACAATCAATAATTTTGATTTTCATGCTGTCACAATTCAGTAGTAAATTAGGAATCAGAGGATCTACCAAGAAATGCCAGATGGTTCATTACAAAATATAGCAGCTGTCCTTTTTCCTCCAATGACTCATTTTAAACTGGTGGAAAATGAAGTTACTCTAATCTGCCCTGTACAGCTCTATAATAAAAACAGACACCAAAATAAAGGTTGAAGTATCCAGCTATTCACTGGATTCACCTAGTCTGCCATCACAGTGCCACGTAGTGTAATCACTCAGCAGTTTCACAAAACGGACCACGTATTTTCACCAAGGTATCTTTGCTCTCACCACCCTACTGGCCCTTGTGTAAGGCAGTTCAGAGCATCAGGGCAGACAAGGACACAGCTGTCAGTATGAACTGGGTCAATACCTACATAAGGGGAGCTACCAAGGACACGAGCTGACCAGGAACATTGCACCTCAAGCCCAATACAAGAGCAGTTAGCAGCATTCTCATTAGATGCCATGTCAAAGGTGGTTCCTGACTCAAGAGCCTGGAAGTGAAAAGCAAAGGCAATTTTAGAGGGATATACATGAATGGCTTGAGAGAAAAAAACAACTTCTTACTTCAACAGATTAGCAATACACCTATTTCCAAAGCACACGTGTATTTGAACAGAAAGCAGGAGATAAAGAAGTTACTTAAAAATCATATCAATATTTACTATCTTTGGGTTCTAACTTTGCAAAACCAATAGCTCAGAACTGTGAATAAATCCTTGGAGTTATAAAAGGATAGCTTCTTAGACATCCTGGACTGAAACTCTTTCCTGTTTCTTTTTAGTTGTATTACTTAAGGGCTTAATTTGGTGTATTTTAAGAATATAATAAACTAGACACACTCTTCGGAGCTCAGTCTCAGTTATTACAGCACAGCCAAACTCTTTTCACCAAGGTTTGCTAGAAATAACAAATTTATCCCTCAGCCAAGCATGAAGATGCAAGCAGTGTAAAAAGAAGTGGTCTAGGGGAACATTTTTCATATTGCTTCACCAAAAAAAAGGTTCATTTTCAAGTTAATTCTTTCCAGTTCCCTAGCTAAAAAAAAAGATAGCTTAATTCTTGTTGCTAGGTGAGTATATTAGCAAAGTCTAAAACACAGCCCAATAAAAAATTTATATGATTTTGTCACCTATGTAGCTGCATTATGTGTTTATAAATTTCAATCTTTCAAAAATTTTTGGAAGATTGCTCAAATGTATCATTGTCAGATCTGCAGCCACAATTTCTCCACAGTAGTAATGTAAATTACATCAGTTGGAGAGCTAAGTGCACACACTCCTCTGAGGAAAAAAAATTAAAAATTTTATGGACTTTACACAAACGTAGTCACACAAGTTCCTTCTTCCTGCTTAAAAATTGCCAGGCATCTCTAAGTATACTGGTAATTCTGGGGAAAAATATATTTTAGGCACCACGATTCCCTTTTTTACTTTCAGAAACCTGGTACCTTATCTTTCTATTACTGTCTTGAAGTGTCTAGACTGAAAAAGAAATCAGTGAAACAAAGCAAAAGGTCAGCAAAAGTTGAATTAGTTCTAAAATTTAGATATGGCATTGAGATAGAGAACTATAAAACTCAAGAGGAACAAGCATTTATCTTTATTTCTAAAAAAGACATAATTTAAAAATAAAGTTTAAACATTTCCTTGCAGTATTACTAATTCAAATGTTGTTGCGATGTGAAAATAACTAATTTTTCATCCTTAAGCTGTTTATATGATTTTAAAAGTTTTTTCCACTTTAATAACCTACAGTTCTAATAAACACTTGACACAGAACTTCTTTAAATATGCCTACATATTAAAATTCTCTTATCTTTCAAGTATTTTTAAAAGATGGTTAAATTGATCCACTTTGCAAGACAATGTTTATACTACCTCTTTTTAGCAGTATTGTAAACTGAATGCAATCTGTTTTTTAACATAATACACAGCTGCTTCAAAATGTCCTTTCTGAAGCTCTAGTGCTTTTTTCAAAGTACTTTAATGAAGAATGCCTTTAATCAGTATTCATTTCAAGTAGATTTTTTATTCATTTCATAAAAATCTGGTCTGAGGAGAGTACTCATCATTGTAAATAACTTGACTAAATACTAAAATCCTAAAAATTAGAGTTAGCAGTAAGATAATTCACATGCCATTTTCCCAGATTTCCTTTACTACTGCTTTTCAGCATATCTTCTTCTTCTCCATCTTGCTACAAAACTTAAAAGACTGTGTTATACACTGGAGAAGGTTTGAACCGCAAGGGTTAAGCAGTTAAATTACACCAGAGCTGAATGTTTTATGTAATATCAACCTTGCAGAACATTGATAATGCTAAATATTGTGCAGTTAGCTCCCTTTTATTGGGTCCTTTCTGTCCCAAGGACCAGAAGCACAATACTGAGCCACGGGAGAAACTGCCGAAGAAATCTGTATTTTCTGCTTTGATTAGCTTTAGTTAGCCATTTGCTGACTTTTTGTACTTCAGCATGTATGTGCAATCTAAAAAGATGATAAGCAAATGGAAGTTAACAGTTTCCTAGCCTTCCTGTTGTTCTTTCTCCATCTATGCAGAGATTTTAGCAAAAATCCAATGTTCTCTGTCTTTATTTGGACTGAAATATATTATCTCCACCTCTGGATGGAGAAATAGAGTAACATGAGTTACGTGGGCTGAAGTCACATAGTGTACCAATGCCAATTAGTAAAATACGCCTTTCCAACTAATCTTTTAAATCCACAGTACTGCACTTCTAGCAAGTTGTGACATAAAGTGCCTTATTTCTTTGCACGGATCTCAGACTAAAATGTATGAAATGTGAACACCAGAAAGCACTAAGCCACGGTGAAATGAATTTGAGTAAGGTACTTCATCCCTCAGAGACCACCTGAGGCAAACAGAAAGGGACTGCTTGTAGGACACAGTCATTTACCAACCATGTGCAATTTTGCTGATTGCGTTGTTGGCATTAGAGTACCACCTTATTAAGTTTAATAATTTGGGTTTTTCATAGATTCAGTCTTTGTATAACTTTTTTTTTTTAAGCTAACTTCCACGTGTTCACATTATCATGCAGCGGATGGTCCTGAACCTTTGGTGCTCTCCACCAGTGTTGAAACCACCACCACATTCAATGCCCAAACACCAAATTCTACTGTTTTCTGACTATATAATCTATATGAGTGATTTTCTTTTTCCCCCTAACTCAAGTCCTGAGAATCTGTGTTACTTGAAATACAAAGTTGATGTCCTCAGCACAAGAGAGACATGGAGCTATTAGAGCAGGTGCAGTGGAGAGCTTTAAACTTGGTCACGGAACTGGAGCATTCCTCTTACACGGAAAAGCTGAGGGAGCTAGGCCTGTTCAGCCTCGAGAAGAGATGACTGAGAGGGGATCTTATCAATGTCTGCCAGTATCTAAAGGGAGGGTGCCAATGCAGCCAGGCTCTTCTTGGTGGTGCCAAGCAATAGGGCAAGAGGCAACAGCCAGAATCTGATGCACAGCAAGCTCCACTGGAATGTGAGGAAGAACTTCTTTACTGTGCGGATAACCACGTACTGGAACAGATTGCCCAGAGAGGTTGTGGAGTCTCCCTCACCGGAGATATTCAAGAACCTCCTGGACACAATCCTGTGCCATGCGCTCTGGGATGGCCCTGCTCGAGCAGGGGGGCTGGACCAGGTAACTCCACTGTGGTCCCTTCCAACCTGACCCATTCTGTGAAACAACCGCATGGCCCCCCAGTGTTGGCGAGCTTCTGAAGCGCTGGGCTCGAAGGAAGGAATTCTGCATCACTGAGGAGCATGGAACACCCGACGAAATGGGCGAGCCTGGGTGTTTACCCACGCGACTCCGAGCTCGGGGCGAGCTGGGCGTTTGCTCACGGGCTCCGGCGGTTCCCCACCGAAGCCCGTTACCTCGGGCGCCCCATGAGCCCGCGGCTGCGGCGGTGCCCGAGGCCGGGCCCGGCGGCTCCCCACGGCGCCTCGGGCACCATGCGGGCAGCACGACGGCTGCGCAGCGCAAACCGAGGCACGCCCGCCCGGCCCGGCGCTGCCGACACCGAGGCACGGCGGCCCGCAGGAGCCGCGCTCGGGT
>VZTG01002722.1:0-35111 GCA_013397845.1 Melanocharis versteri | reverse complement strand
GTGGGAAAGTGGCGAGGGAGGCGGCAGGCAGCGGCCTTCTTGAGTCTGGGGAGGTGCGGGGCTGCTTAATTCGCCGCCCTGCTCTGTGAGAGGTTGCTCCGGGTGCGTGTTTGGGGACAGGGGAGGTGGAGGTGTCAGGAAGGGCTTGTCGGTGGCCGTGTTTTTTCGGTGGGCGGCCTGGGCTTCTTTTCTGTCGGTCTGGGCTCCCCCGGGTGTCCCCTGAGGCGGCAGCGTGGGAGGGGTTGTCCTCCGCTCCAGGTCGGGCCTGCGCCCGTCGTGGGTGCCGGGCTAGCGAGGTGCGCTGGCGAGCGGGTTTTGTGGGTTCTGCTGCTGTCTCTGCGCCACCGAGATGCCGCAGTTGAGGTCAGGGAAAGTGGTGAGAGCCAGCGAGGTGAAGCCGGTTGAGCCCGAGGTCACCAGCCCCGGCTCTTTGGGTGCAGGGTGTGAGCCAGGGGAAAAGCTGGTAGTCAAGCGGAGTCCTCGCCTGGCGCCAAAGAGAAAGCCTGAGCAGCCCTTACCTTCCTTTCTGCAACCTGCCAGGCTCTCCAGTGCTTCCTTTGAGTGTTTCGCTCCTCCTGTGCCCGTGCAGAAGGAGCAAGCAGAGAACAGCCAGAAACTCCCAGGTAAAAAAATTAAGGGGATCCAGCACAGGAAGACTCCCAGAAGAAGCAAGGTTGTAGCTTCACCAGTTTCAGAAGATTGGCAAGCAGCAGCCACGGCTGCAGCAGTGTGCTGGGAAGAGACTGTAAGAAGAGGGCCAAGTCAAAGTCAGCAGCTGTTTTTCTCAGGAACTACTTTGCAGAATGAGTTCTCAGCAGGGGTTGAAAGGAATGAACATTGCTCAGAAGACGTGAATCTCTCACGTTTCCATGAGGGTTCAAGGAGCTCAGGAAAAGAAGGCAAACATTCCTGTATGGAAATAAAATCACAAGTCCCATCCTTGGAGGGGGAAATTGAGAGTACAGAGAGATATGGAATATCCTGTTTTCCACAACCAGAAGGTCTGCAACCCAAAAAGGTCACATGGAGTACTGAAGTGAAATGCACTGACTCCATAATGACACAGAATATGCAAATCCCAGATCTTAGGAAGAATTTGGGTGCTCAGGAAGCCATACCTGAACCAAAACCTCAGGAAGAGGTTGATACACCAGAGAAGTTGAATGAGTGTCCATTAGCTGGATCAAGAACACTAGAGACACAAGAAAAAGAAAGGAGATGTGTGGGCAAGAAAGGCAGGAGATCAGTGGTGAAACTATCAGTACGTGGTCCCAGAGAGAGAGGTAGTTCTGCCTTGCTAGAACAGCATACACAGTGTCCAGAGTCCAGGAAAGGAACTCTGAGTATGAGGAACAGAAATGCACTGCTGTCACAGCAGCTGCAGGGTCTGAGTGGACAAGAACAACCAACAAACAGAAGAAAGACTCAGAAGTGTTGCATCAAAGAAGAGCAGCAGAGCTCAAGCCCTCAGAAAGGACCAGACAGCCCAGGGCAAAGTGGTAAGCACTGGTAGAGCTGCATTGTAGAAGTACAGGTACAGACTTTGAGCTCCCAAATTGGTCCTGCAGTAAAACCCCTTTAAAAACTGGCTGCAGACTTCGTTTGAGAAAAGCTAGGGTGTGCTTCCCAGTACTAGGAATACCACCAGTCTTAGAAGAAGAGAGATTTTCAGAAAGAGGGAAGGCTTTTCTTGAAGGAGAAAAGCAGCCTTTAAGACCAAGGAGAGGAGACCAGTTAGCCTTTTGAGGGGATAGAGGAAGGGAGGAAGGGCTGTGAGCAGAAACGGACAGGCATTCGGTAGGAAGTGTTGGGAGTTTGATTCCTTCAAAAGCATTCCCCATTTCTGCAGAGGTGGTCAGCCACAAGCAGGAAAGGAGGCAGGAGTTTCAGCAATGCCAGGATAAGAGACAGTCCATTCCTCATTCATCTGTCTATTATCTGTTTATTTTTGAATATGTATCATACTGCCTTGTTTCAGTGTCTGCCTTTATAGGATGCCGGGGTTTGCTCTCAGAACTTTTTAGTTGCTATTTTCTGCAAAATCCCAAAAGATGTAGATGGAATGATTGTGTTTTGATGTTTTAAAAGAATGTTGAGTCAAACTGGAACAATTCTGAAAGAGGAGTTTTAAAAGTCTCTTTTTTTCAGGATGATTGTCTAAAACCATTTTTTTACTTTTTAAATAGATATGTTCAAATGACAAATACTTACTGTAGATTATTAATATTTTATCTAAAAACCATATTCTGAAAAACTGAGTTATTAACATTGTGTTATACCTTGAAAACGAAGGTCTAAAAAAACCCAACATCACGCTAGCATGTTCTTGACTCCATTCTCTAGTCTAAATTTGTAGATACACTGGTTTTTTACATAATCTGTATTTGCTTTCAATTAAAAAGTAGTACTCTCTAAAAATGCAAGTTCTTCAGTTTTCCTGGATGTTCTTGATCAGTCTGATGCATTTGGTTGGACTGTGTCTCTGAAAGATATTCTTATGAATAAGTGTTCCTACTACAGAGAATCTGCTGTGTAAACAAAGTATTTTAAGGTGACCGTGCAAACAGCATCTGCATTTTCTTGCCAGATTTGCTCTAATTTGTTTTCCACCTATGTGGAATACACAACAAATATACAGCTTCCAGCATCCTTATGGCACCGTAAGGTTCTCTTCCTCTTTGCATTTGTTTCTGAAGATAAAACATCGTTTTTACTCTTAAGTCTCCCAATAGTGTTTATTTAAAAAAAAAATCGTAAAACTTTACTGAAATATTTTAGCCTTGTACAGTGTCATGTTCTTTAGCAGCCT
Organism: Melanocharis versteri; assembly: GCA_013397845.1. Classification (NCBI taxonomy): domain Eukaryota; kingdom Metazoa; phylum Chordata; class Aves; order Passeriformes; family Melanocharitidae; genus Melanocharis; species Melanocharis versteri. The sequence continues at coordinate 32,302 of VZTG01002722.1, read as the reverse complement.
TGAATGTTCGGGGTTTTTGATTCTCTTTATGAAATAGAGTCGTCTTTTTGTCTTAGAGTTTTCTTTAATGACACTTCTTTGTATTTTTAATCAGCAGAGGAACAGTTGAAAGCAGTTGAGCAAGACTCTGGTACTTCACAGGCTGTGAAGAAGGTTAAGACAAAGCAAAACGAGGCAGAAGATTCTAAGGAAAAGGAATTTCACTCTTCTAGATCTTCTGCAGTTTCTACTTCAGGTGGGACTGAAAGCAAGAGCTTTCTATGCCATGCTGTAACAAAAGAGCCTGGTGTGCAGTATAAAAAAAGGCAACACAGGTCTGGTCAAATCAAGGACTTGGAAAGTTTAAGTGTGACTGCAGCTGAAAAAGTGATGAATACGTCTGCAAAATGTGGTGCTGAACGTTGCAGTAAAGCCCTAAACCGTTGTAGTGGCTTGTTCTGTGCAACTGAAAAGAATCCATTTGTGATATTAGAGGATTGTAGTTACATCAATACACTAGTGAAGCCTTCAGCTAGTGGAGCTACCAGCAGTTATAAATTAAATGGATTCTCCCATGTAGCCCATGGTACTGGAGACCTGAATGATAGAATTTGCAGCTCTAGTAGAATGCAAAATGAGAGATCACTTATAAAAGGTGGTTTATCATCTAATAAAGAAAAGAATGAAAATGAAGAAGGCTGTTTTTCATGCTGCCTGAGTGAAAGCAGTAAGTGTTTAAGGGGAAAAAAGTGGAATATTGGTAGAAAGCCTAGAAAAAAGAGGAAAATCACAGAGAAATCTGCAGACGTGGCTAGTAAATGCAAAAAGTGTGAGTTACAAACAGAGGCAGCAGTTGCCATGTCAAGCTCGTTTGAAGTTTCAGGACTAAATCGTACTCTCTCAGCTTCATGTGATCATACATCAGATTTTCATCCAGAAAAAACTACTCGTGAAGTACAAACTGTATCAGCCTGGAGAAAGAATAGTACCAAATTACTTGCATTTGAAAGTGGCTTTAAGAAGACATCTGAGCTCTCTGTAATAGCCAAAGGAGAAAATACAAGCAGTGTGGCACATTATGCGGCTGCCTCAGATAGCCTGGGAGTGTTAGCTCAGATCCATGATGTTTCTGATTGCCACAAAAGCAAGACAGGAGGAAATTTGAACAAAGTTAATAAGAAATTGCAGCAGTTTACCTGTCAAAGAACAATACCTATGACTGGTAAGAAAGTTTGGCCTGTTGAATCTTGTGCCAGGACTTCTGAATGGTTTCTTAAAAATCGTCGGTCCACCTCAGAAAGAAAGAGACTTTTAAAGGCTGCCTTTGAGGATTCCTCTGATAAAAACAGTGTTAAAGATGTAGGACATTGTGCAGTGACTGAGAATTTGAGACAGTTGGATTTGCATACATCATTGGCAGAAATTACGAAAGAAATTACACATAAAAAGATTGATCCGAATATTGACTGTCACACTTCACTTGAAACACCGGAATCCTCTTCTGTGGATATTTATGAGACTTTGACAATGAACAATGAAGATGAGGAATCACCAGTTAATACAGATAGAAGTACCTTGGCTTTTAACTGTGATGATGTGCAAGAAGTTAAAGCAACCTGGAATTTTACAGCAAAACAACAAGATGAAAATGAAGGAGATGTGACAAATAGAAACCTGTCTGTGACAGTCCAGAATGCTACAACAAACCAAGAGGATAAAAATGAAGGAGATGTGACGAATAGAAACCTGTCTGTGACAGTCCAGAATGCTACAACAAACCAAGAGGATAAAAATGAAGGAGATGTGACGAATAGAAACCTGTCTGTGACAGTCCAGAATGCTACAACAAACCAAGAGGATAAAAATGAAGGAGATGTGACAAACAGAAACCTGCCTGCGACAGTCCAGGATGGTACTTCCACAGGTAACACAAACAGAATAAACTCCAGCCCTAAAGTATCAGGAGTGAACCAGACATTTTCTGATTTAAACCTAATTAAACCGTTAAAATCTGGAAACCTGACAAAATTCAAAATTCCTTTATGCAGAAACAAACCTGAATCCAAGAAAATGGAATCTGTCCATTCATATGAAAGAAAAACTTGTAGTCCACTAGAGCTTCTTGAAAGCACTAGTGTTCCAGGAAGGCAGAAGACAGGTGAAGAGACTTTCTTGGTAAAATCTGAGCAGCGTCCTCTTCCTGTCATGAGTGATGCTACATCTCCAGCTTCCGTACAGAAAAAAGCAGATGAGATTGACAGTAAAGACTTCCAGCATGATGGCTCTGTAAACCTCTCTAATGAGATGTCCATGCTCCCTGAAAGCTTTTCTGCATATCCACATCCTCTTCTTGATGGACAACCGGAGTCATCTGTGCCTGATTTCTGTGGTGCTGAATGTGTGCTGGAATCTAGTTTTCCTGCTGATTCTTGGAATGCAGCCAGCCACCTTGTTGGATTAGAAATAAGTGATGATAAAAAACCAAGAGGGAATTTTTCGCAACACAAAAGTCAAAATATACCAGATATCCTTGACGCTTACAACCAAGATGTTCTCGTCATTGATGTGATTCAGGATGACCCTGACCTTTTTGGAACCAGTAATGAAGAGGAGCTTGCACCTGCACGCTGTGAGAATTGTCCAGTGAAAGCGTCCTCTGCAAACTGCATTAAAGACACAAAGCAGTATATTAAGCCTGAGTCTCCTGTTACCTCAGAAAAGACCGATTCAGTAGAGAATAGTTTTAGGTATGCATATCATTCTTTTTTTATCACAATATTCCTAAGTACTTTTATCTCATATCCATATACTTTGGTTGTAGTGGTCAGGCTTCCTTAGAGAATGTCACTAATTGCTGTTGAAATTAATTTCTTTATTTGATTTTAAGCGTCTATGTTTGATTGAGCTATGACAGTATTCTGAATGCAGATAAATTTGTTCTTCATGAGAGCTGGGATAAACTGAATTGTAGGACGAGGTAGTCCTAAAGGGCTTGTTTAAATAAGGTGAAGTGAAATATGAAAACAGAAACAAGGATAATTGAAAGTAATATTCTTAATCTGACCTGATTGGAGATAACAGATACACCTTTGAAGGCAGTTTCCCTAGTTGTAAAGTGGTATAATACTTAGAAATGTTTTTTACTTTTTAGGTGTAGCTTATTCTCTATTATCTGTAAGAGTAAATGGTTGTCTCTACAGTAGTATTCCATTCTGCCGTTCTCCTTCCCCCTTTTTCTCCTGTCCCCAGATACATGAATATTTTTCAGATGTGTAATTTGGCTAAGGTGATGTAGAGGTATATGATCCTGCATCTTCATTCAGCAAGTTCCTGGTGTAAATCATTAGGTGTTAATATTTTACTGGGTTTTGAGATGATAATAAAAGTCACAGGAGGAAAAGAAGCCTGAAGTAGAAACTAACTTTTATAAATAAGGTAGTAGTTCTTCATGGAATGGATGAACTCATCTACTGCCTAGTCTGTTTTCTCTCTTAAGCTTTGATACTTGTGTTCAGTGAAAAAGTTCTAAGGTCAAATTTTTCTTTTTACCAAGAAAAACATGAGGTTTAGATAGAAATAATGCAAGATTTTCCTCTGAAGATTAGTTTTTTTATTGGGATGGGTGTTTTAATTTTCTTCGTGTGGTCTTTCTAGGTGGCTTTATGTTACCTGTATTTTAAGTAACACTTCAATTGTTTTCAGGATTGTACCACCTCATAACTGCATTTTTTTTTTTTTTTACTCACTGCTCTCCTTATCCTTTCCTTTTCATTAAACCCATGTGCAAAAGAGGAAGGGAATCTTCTTTGAGGTGCTGAACACTTTTTTGAACATGAGAATATAAAACTTTCAGATGTTAACAGAATAAAAGTTCTGCCAAAACAAGCCTCTAGAGAACAGGGCAAGTGTGCAGTGGGAGCATCCAACTTCTTGAGAAGCAGCTAGGCTGTAGCATAGTAAATTTATTAGAAGGAGCTTCATTTTGGGCGCAGTGTGTATGATATCTCATACACACTGTACAACAGAATGAGTATTTGCTGTGTATTACCCAGGGTAATAGTGGCTGTCGTTTCCAAGTGACTGTTCAGACAACTCTTGCACAGAATGGGAGGCCAGAACTTCTGAGCCCTTTACACTTGTGTATTGGTTATGGTAATAAAGTTTGCTGTTTATCTAAATATTAGCTGAAAATTTTATTGGATCTTGTAAGTACTTTATAGGGGAGTACAAATGCTCCCTTTAATTAGTAATTACACTGACTTAGAGTAACATTAGGGATCATTAAATAGATGAAAAATGAACTTCTTTGAAGTCATACTAAAACTTTCTTTCTGATACTTGTCAAATTTGTTTGCCATTAGCCAAGGAAAATAAAAATGCATGGTTCTTCTGTCTTAGAATTGCCCCTTGATTTGCTAAAGAAACGGGCAAAATTTCTGATTTTGCTTTTTACCTTCCATAATTTGATGCAAAGATCATTAGATGGTGATTAACCATAGTTGGTAGCAGTCAGGAACATATTAATGAACTGAATATGAGAATACTGAAATAAGACCATAGACCTTACCACAGTTTTATCAAGTAACTTACGATATCGCCAGATAATACCAGATCATGGCCAGTTCATACTATTTTTTTTATTTTGTTGACTTTTACTAAATACAACTGGGACTTCAGTAGGTTATTTCTCTAGTGCTTGCATTTTACATATAGAAGAGTGCTGGTCACTTCCAGGCATCAGGAAAACATTCTGGCCTGAAGCCTGAATGGGGCAGTAAAACTCATTTTTCACAAATGCTTCGGTTTGCCATTTTCTGTTGCCTTGACTAGACAGCTTGCTGTCATTACACTTGGTGTCATTCCCCAGGTACAAGCTTCTAAAATCTATGATGGTGATATTTTATATATTCTGTATGTGACATTTAAATATGTATTTGTACCTCTTGAGCTTTTCTAAGGAGAAATGTTTATTTTTTCCCAACTTATCCTTGAAATAGGTGAAGTAAGTATCTTCCTATGAACAGTTGGTTTTGATACTCTCTTTGAGATTCATTGTTATGCAAATTGTCTTGAATATAAAATTACTATAAATCACATTTTTTAGAAACTGATGAATTGGCTCATTAGCACAGTATTTCCTTGATTTGCTGTACAGAGAAAATTTCTCTTCTCAGTATTTTACGCAAAGATTAAATGAGATAATGAGTTTTTATTGAAAATTTTGGTTTTTGAAATGTCTTGGTTTTACTTAACATGTTTAGGCCTATACCTGAAGGGATGAACATAAGAAAGCCAAAAGTGATAGTTAAAAATAGTCTTAAAACAGTGTGTTGGATGTAAGGATTCTGTCCATGGCTAAAAGTATTACTGAGAACTTTTGATTTTATGTAACTGGTAGATTATTTTTGCTTTTGTGCAAGATGGAAATCTTAAATACACTTTTTGTTCAAAACAGATGCATGCAAGAATCTGGAATGTCAAGTGATACTGAAAATTCTTGTAATTTGCTGTTAAAAGGTAAGGGTCTCCGGAAATTTTTGGTATGTAATCAAAAGAAGAAAAAGCAAAAAGATGTTTTGTGGCAAAACCAAGGCTTTCGGCTTTCCACAAAAAAAAAAAAAAAGGAAAAAAAAAAGAGAGGAACTTGTCTGGTTTTGTATTATCTTTTTATTGTAACAGCAGTTTGTTTCCTAATGCATATAAAATCAACACCTTTCGAAATGGCACAAGCCTGAGTCATACAGGGAATATCTGCTTCTCTGTAGAACTTGTCTATTGGTGGCACTGGTGCGTTGGGATGGGGTTTTTTTGTTTGGTTATGGTTGTGGGTTTTTTTGACATTTCTCTGATAGTTTTAGGCAAAGAATTCTGTTAGTTGTTGAGATGATAGTAAGATGCTGAGTTCTGTGATACTGCTTTGGAGTTTAGCTCACAGTTAGAGGTGGTTGTTCTCTTGTGTTCATCAGCACACAGAATTTTGTAATCAAGTTTGTTTCCAGGTTGTCCTTTTGGGATTTTTTTGTGGATGCTATGCCCATTCCACTGAGACACTGTTTTGTTTTTAAAGGATGCCCTATTTTAATAAGATAAGGTTACTTCTGGATTAGTGGAGTTTTTCTTCCTATTTAAAGCAGAACAGTCCAGCTAGGCAGCACATGAATGTGTTTTGTTTTCTGCAGCTTGCATACCAGACCTACTGTGCAAGGTATACCTAATGTGGAAATTTCTATTAGATAGGTTGGAGGAGCAGGATTTTGACTTTGGATAGAAGCCCATTACTGACACAGTGGAGAACACACAGTGCTGAGACTGGTTTTGGAGGTTCATGGTGTTTCCCTTCTGGTATCAGTTTGTCAGCTTTTTGTTAATCTGACATTCTGACATTATGTGTTGATTTTGCTTCAGGCTTGAAAGGTGTCTGTGACAGTACCTCTTGTGCTGGTTTTCCACATTAACGTGTTAAGTTCATGTAGGAAGAGTGATTTCGCAGACGGTGCCTGCTGGAAAGGAATGACTAGTGACTATTAGGGGAAGAAAAGATTTCAGGCTTCAGGGATTAGAAGGCAAAATAAAAGGTAATGAGGTTTTAAGAGCTCAGATACCAAGAAATAGACACAAGTTCCCTGAGGAGGAGTAGAGAGAAAGTGCAGTTAGGCCTCTGGTCGTGCGAAGAGACTGGGGCCTGTGCCATGGAATCTGCAGTGTTGAGGTGATTGAAGCCAAACCTGGCAACAAGTTTTGTACTATTCAGTAAATTCTGCATTTTCTTTGTTGTTTTACTTCATGTTCTAGCAAAGTTTGAGGCTGAAAGTCTTTGGTTCTTTTTGTGGTGCCTCAAGTCCTTCTTCCCAGAACTGAGAAACAGGATCACATCATAATTTTAGATGAATATGTACACAGTAACTTACATTTAATACACGACTTTTAATAACGACCTGCACAGACAAAAAAAGGTGCCTGGTTTTGGTAATTACTAACTGTTTATGTATTTATTTAGAAATATGTGTTACTACCTTGGTGTCCTGTGTTACCTAGTGAGGTCATGTTTCCTTGCGTTAGTGTCTTCACCATTTAAGAAGGGGAAAAAGTACTACAATTAAAATATTCTGGATGGCATCAATCCTCTTCACCTTTCAAGTGGAAATCTTGTGTATGTTGACTTCTGTCAGATGTGTCTTGTACTTGGTGATCATAGAGACCAGTGCCCATAAGAGAAAAGCCTTTCCAATACTAATCTGATTCTTTCTTCCTGTGTCTGGACAACACAGAGCAGTTGAAATTCATTCGTGTGATCCAGTAGTGAATTACTTTTCTATGCAGAGCTCTTCTGTTGTACATAAACGGCCGTTTCAGAAGGTTGCAGCCAGGTGTATTGTTCATTTCCTGTAGCATCTGCAAAAGGTGCTGAAATTTCCTGACACGGAATTCTTACTGAGTTTACTGTATTACAGGAATTTGGAGTTTCTCAGAGAGATCTATATTTAGTTCAGGGTTGCATCATGTCTGATTAACTTATGCCCTTTTCTAACAAAGACTAAGCCTCTTTGCTTAGCAAATTACCACACATATCTTTAGCTGTGTTTTAATAAAAAAGCTTAACTGAATTTATTTCTAAAATACTGAATTCAGTATTCTATAAATAAACCTGTTCTACAGGGACCATTAAAGAACATACAGCTTGGATAGAATTTTAATTGCAGATTCAGCCTAATATTTATTTGAAATGGTTCCTGCCTTAAGCATGAAATATTTTCCCATGTAAATTTCACATTTAGGAAGTCCTAGGAGTTCTTAAATGTCATTAGTTCTAAGACTTTGTAATATTTAGGAAATAAAAGCTTTGTTGTCTTGTAGCATGGGAAACACATAAAGCAATGTGTTTATACATTTTCAGCTGAAGATGTGAAAACCCACAACTCCTCCAGAGGAAGCAGTCCTTCGGGAGACGTTAGTGAGGACTTTCTTAAAGATAGGCAACAGAGCAAACTAGATGAACTTTTGAAGAGTTTGGACGTGGATGAAAAGGTACTGAGAAATTATGCTTTCTCTCCTTAAATAGTTTAAGAAATTACAATCCACATAACTGGATAATTTTAATTACTAATGCTGTTTTATCTACAAAGTTTTAAATTTCCTGTAATAATAAGAATATTAGGATTTCACAGATTACTGTGTATTGACAATGTAATCTTCGCATAACAGAACTTGATTTTTTTTTTAATTGTCACCAACAATTAAGCTTCAAATTTGAAATTAAACAGGATATTGTTGTATCAGTTGTTGCAGTAATGCTGTATTCCCAGTGGTATGAAATTTACTGTTCCAGTGAACACCTATCTGCTTTGCAGATACGGCATTTTTACATAACATACCTAGTTTTAGATGTTGCTGTTGAATGCCTCTCACCACACAGTATCAGAAGGACGGGGCAGTGTTGGAGAGCTGGGGAGCTGCACAGCCATCATGCATCAAAGAAGAAATCATTCTGTGCTTCATTACTTGGGCAAAAGGGCCTTTAACAGATTTCTAGCTGTTCAGAGGGAACCATTTTCATGCTCATTGACTTTATCTGACCTTTCTCTGTCTTCCCTCCTCTAGATAATAAGCGTAGGTCTTTTAAGATTTGCTGAAGTTTTATATTATTTGCTTCTTTGATAAGGAGTTGGAATTTGCATCTCTCTGCCACTCGTACATAGTTGCTGATAGCATTTACTGTTTTCCACTACTTCAAGAGTGGCTAGTGGTTTTAACTGGATAAGTAAAACTGTAAAATTCACATAGTTAAGAATTGGTAAGTAATTGAGAAGTTAATCAAACAGCAGAGAATCAGTTTCCCTTTCAAAATAATTTAAAAGACGAGAAACATCTACTTCAGCCGATGGAATTGGGGCTGCTAACATGCGATTCACAAAGTTAACAGTGCCGTTTCCTGACCTTTTAGAGAGACAAAAAGGGTTTGTCAAATTGTACAGTTTGCTGAGAGTGGGGTCCTTGTTGCAATATTTCCAAGTCAGTGCCAGTTGGGTTGTTTCATAATCTTGTGGCTTTATAAAATCAGTGTCCTAGTGCTTGCTTTTCTGTGCTGTGTTGGACAGCAGAAAATATGCACAAATAATCTCACCCAACGCAGACTTAAACCACAAAATGCATACTAAGCCCTACCTAAACCCGTTCCGTATGTGGATAGAAAATAGCAGTGCACACCTGCAGGGCAAATGCAATGGCAGAACACTTACTGCGGGTACTCTGCCATTTGGGGAGATTTCCAGATTTTGCTTTTTTGATGGTTTTTCCAATTAGTAATTCTGTGAGAATGGCAAAAACTAACCATGGAGAAAATGCTAAAAATATTCAGGAACAGGTAAAATAAAGTTTGGAAATCCAGTGAGAGCATATGCATCTCTAATTCTTTGGATATCATAAATTTGTGATAGAATATGAAGTCCTAAGTTACTTTATGAATAATGGGCAAAACAAAGCCAGGATTGTATGACTTCATTCTGTATTAGTCTTTTCATATTCTCTCCTCCAAATATGTTTCGTGCTCTCTTTTTTCTCCATATCATTGGGGGTTTTGTAATATCCACAGGGGTGTACAGCTGAGCAAAAGGCTTAAATTCCTCCTCGGTGCAGTTTTAAATTTCATTAAACTTGATGGAATGACTTTTGTGATGTTCCACACATCTGTCAGGCACAGTTACAATTGGGCAGTGGGCCTAAAAATTGCTGAGATTGTCATGGGAGCAAAGAGAAGTGAAAACAGTCACGTCGCCTTTTTTTCCAATTAACAGTCACTGTTTTAAAGAACACACAGTATAAAGGCAATATGTCCATTAACAAAAAAATGTTGTAAGAGTAACCCTACACCCTAAATTACAGTTTCAACAGTTAAGACTATCTTATCACACCTTGCAGTGATCACTAATAGTTGTAAGTCTGTAGAGTAAAGCGAAAACAGGCTTAGTAGTGCTTTGCTGTGCCTGAAAATAACTTTTAAAAATCTTCACAGTTCAAGCTTGTAGATGGAGTGCCTGATGTTGAAGAAGAAAATAAGAGTGAAGCTGAAAAAAGGTACATATAGTGTGTCCTTCATGTAACCTGCAGTGTTCCCCAGTTACTGTGCAAATGAAACGTGACGTTGTTACCTGAACACCATCAGTATTTAATTCAGTTTTCTATGTTACTGTTACATAGTTATGTGATGAAGAAAATAAATATGTGAAATAATATAATTTCACTCTACAAAGTACAGAACAAGTACAGTCATAGCCTGACAGGACAATAAGGCTGATTTTGTCTTTTGACTGGTGAGAAAATATATTAACTTCATGACAGTGTCTCACTTTTGCATCTCAATGTGAATATAGCATAAGATGCATTTCTTGCCACAATAGCACTTACCAGAACTTAATAAAACCAAAATATAGTAATAAATAAATCATGAAGCTTTTGTTTTTCTTTTCTGCTTATGAAAGAATTGAAAGATCTCATTCAAATTCAGGCTGACAAATATTTGTACAGCAGTAGAAAAAGGTGCTTAAAAACATGTCACATGGAGTTAAGGACCTGATTTACTGTTCGTCTATCTTCAAGCTGTGTTTGCGGTGTTTATTGTACGCATCGTTTCTTAGTCTGATTTACAGAATCACCAAATAAGCTGAGTTGGAGGGGATCCGTAAGGGTCATCCAGTCCTAGTCCTGGCCCACCACAGCACCATTCCCAAGAGTCAAACCGTGTGCCCAAGAGTACTGTCCAAATGCTTCTTGAACTCTGTCAGGCTGGTGCTGTGACCACTTCCCTGGGGAGCCTGTTGCGGTGCCCAACCACCCTCTGGTGAAGAACCTTTTTCTAATACTCAGCCTAAGCCTCCCCTGACACTTCAGGCCATTCCTTGGGGTCCTGTCACCAGAGAGAAGAGGTCAGTGCCTGCCCCTCCTCTTCCCCTCATAAGAAAGTTGCAGACTGCAATAGGGTCTCCCCTCAGTCTCCTCTACTCCAGGTTGGACAGACCAAGTGACCTTCACCATCTTCATTGCCCTCCTTTGGACTCTCTCCGATAGTTTAGTATCTTTCTTACATTTTAGCACCCAAAACTGCCCCCAGCCCTCGAGGTGAGGCCGCCCCAGCTCAGAGCAGAGCAGGACAATCCCCTCCCTTGCCCGGCTGGCGATGCTGTGCCTGATGCCCCCCAGGACACGCTTGGCCCTCCTGGCTGCCAGGGCTCTGCTGACTCACATTCAACTTGCCATCAACCAGGAGCCCCAGGTCCCATTCCACAGTGCTGCTCTCCAGCCTCTTGTTCCCCAGTCTGTCCGTACATCCAGGGTTGCCCCATCTCACGTGCAGAATACAGCACTTTCCCTTGTTTAACTTGATATGATGGGTGATTGTTTGATCCTGAATTAGTGTCAGGCTGAGAATTTTCATTCATCAGCAGTCCAGGAATGACGGAGAATTCGTTTTTGTAGGAAAGGTGTACTTAAGATGGAATTCTTAAGTAATTAAAGAGAAATAACGTATTTTAGAGTGTTCTGGTTTAGGAGCAGTAATCACCAATTAGCTACTGCAAAAATTAACCCTGTCCTGGCTGGAACTAGGACACAGTAATTTTCAAAATAACCAAGAAACCTTAGCTGACACAGAAGAGAGTACTGCTTTTCCAACACTGCTCACATTTCTGCAACAGACTCGAGTGTTCCAGAAGTCTTTTGGTGGAGAATACTGCATCTTTTTGTTAATCCACTAGAGAACTTCAAGCTCCTCCTTCTGCTATAAAATACCCATTTAAATTTACCTTAGTAGTATAAATAGTTCTTTATACTATAGAATAAATAGATTGTGCTGAATAAAATATGTTTGTGCAATGCAGTACTCTGTATGGTTAAAGAAGAGGCCTTCCTTTGGAGTTGAACTCTTTTCTCTAGTTTTACTCAAAAATGTTACCATTGCAAAGTTTTATGTAGAAGAAAACTTAGTTGCTGTTCTTATTGAGCGAAGTCCACTTCTACGGGTGCTGTTACTAAAAAAAATGCTTGTAGAGCTATATAGTTTACGGTTCCTAGCAAAATTGTGTGTAGTTTCATGTCTAGATAAGAGAGATCTGGAGGGAAACTGCTATGAAAATCTTGTTGAGTCGGATCTGGGGCTGGCATCACAAGGAAGCGTAAGAAAATTTTATGTGGCAACTTGACATTTCTGAGTAACTAAAACTGTAGATTTTTTGTTACCTCTGGAAACCATCTCAATGCATTGATGAAAATAAAGACTGATCTTGAAAAATTTGGGTGTATTAGATGGAATTTCTTCCTCTCTACTGTAGCATTTTTATTTCAAATTGTATTGAAAACATCCTGAAGTTTAGAAACTACTTGAATTATCCTGGCTATGAGAAGTATTAAATATCTTGAATCCCTCATAGGACATGGCAGCTCTGTTTCTGTTTGCAGAGGAGCAAGCAGGTTGAAATGTCTTTTGTAGTGAACCAGGATTCTTAACTGAAAGGGGGAAGGGGAGGAAGATCTTATGAAAGGGGATGATTTTTTCCCTGTGGCTTTGTTTACAAATATGAAAGCGATCACTAAGTATTTTGCTGGCAATATTTTTAGCTTAGTTTTGAAAACATCGCATTTTAGTAGTTTAATTCTCTGGAATGTACATATTTGGGAATAAAAGCAGAACAGTCTTTAATTGGAGTTCCCTTTGAAATCACCTACATCTTCTGTCCAGTAGTCAGTTTTTAAGAAAGAAAACTGTTCACTCTTCAAATGTAATTTGAAAAGCCTTGAGGTTTACTCCTTTGGCAGATATTACATAACAGAGTACTGTAAAGTAGATGCTTCTTCAGAGATGACAGAAATCATCTCAGTCTTCTTGTCAGCATGGAAGGGGGGGGAGGAAGTGGTTCACAGGTGCATTTTCTACTTACTTATTGAATTTCATATGGTTATGCCTTAGGGCAGAATAATATCAGCTAAAATCATAATCAGATTGGACCAGGCAAATGAGAGTAATGAAAGTAAAATTGTTGGGACTGCTAGCTATTTAAATTTATGGCAAGTTTTGAAGTGTTGCGTAAATGGTTGAAGAAATTCTCATCTTTTATACACTTAATCCCTCCTATTAGGCATGCAGTACATGAAAGAAACACCTGTTTAATTTGGTTAAACAAATTCTAACAAGTTTTTTGGTTTTTAATACTTAACAGTGACTGTAAATACAAAGTGAACTGTGAATTGCTATCAGGATTGCGATTGAATGACCGAAAAGTAAATGTCAGTGAAGCTACAGAGATGAAATCTTGGACAAATGGTATTGTATGCTGTCTTGGTGAACCCTTCAGAACTTTTTTTTTTTTGTGCATTATTTACCTATAAAATCTTGAGGACTGTCTTGAGTTCCTGAAGGTGTTGGCTGGAATTTTACTTTGCGTATATAAAAGCAAAATTGCAAGCTCTCATATGGTAGGTTAGTGAGGGGTTTGGGGTTGGTTTTTTAGCAGAATTCTGTTCGGTAGGGTCGAACAGAAATCATTCTATCTTGATACTTATGCCTCTCAGATACTTTAACTGTACAGTAGTGCCTGCATTCTTAGTAGTCTGACACATTGTGTTTGAGATGTGTTATTAGGAAGTAACTTGTTTTCCTTTATTTGTGGTCAGACAATGTGGCTGCAGATTTGGTTGATTGGTTGTTCTTAATAAAACTTGCTAAAGTGGTTTGCCCACCTTGCTGAAGGTCAGAACTTTGTTGTTTATGCCAATTCAAATGTTTTTGAGGCATTCACTAGACTGGATCAAGGAAATTACGTAGATTTAATAAATAGCACTTCATGTTCACCCAGTATATTTCACATGTGGAACAGATACCTCTTTAGTGTCTGTGCCACCAGAGAAATCATAATGGAGCTGTAGTCACTGCACATAACAAATCTGACATTTAGCCTCACATAAATGCATGGTTTATTTGGCGTACAAGATAGAGAAAAACAGGGATTGATTACTTATGGATAGATACGCATTCTGTTTCTTTGCAACAGGTACTTTGGAAATCAATGTTTTTAGAATTATTGACTAATATGGATGTTTATAAACATGAATTTCTTGAATTAAGATCAGTGACAGGGGTTCTTGTTTAGTTTCAAATTATACTGTCAGTCTGAGCTTGTAGAACAATTTTATCATCATGGCATTTAACAGTATTTTCAGGTAGTGCAAGAAACACAGATGCTATAAAAAGCAACTTTGAATATGTCTTCAGACTCCAGTTGTTTGAAAATGTTCATGTCTTTGTCCTTTAAAGCATATTCACCTTCTGAAGAGTTCTTCTAAATCTTCCTTCTTAAAATCATTTGAAAATTGCCAAAGCAAGAGTTTCTGTGCTAGGACAGGGCAAAACAGCCTTTTATTCCCAGAACTGTGCAGGCAGAATTGGCTATTTCACTTCAGTGCCTGCTTCCCTGCAAGTCTGACCTACAGTCAGCAGGGAGAGTACAAACTCTTGAAAGGACCTGGTCAAAAACTGTGCTTGGGGATGGCAAGACTCTGGAGGAAAGATCAAATTCCCAGTGGCATTTTTCTGTAGCTAGTGGTTGACTGTTTTCTCAGTCTTTTTCTTGTCACTAAATATATCCGATCCTGAATTTATTGAGTGGCCCACCATCACTTCACAAGGTTTTGCAGTGTGACAATACATAACATTAAACACTCGTTGTTCTACATTATGTTCTTCCTGGCTATCCTGTGATAGCCCTGTCTGTTAGGAAGACATGCAGATTAAGAACCATGTACCTAGTGCCAGTGTCTAGTAGAACATTTGTTATTGGATGCTCTTTAGTAGCTATAGTTTGGCAGAAAGGGCTAAGCACCCTGTCTTTTGAACACTCGATTCTTTGAAGGGGCCAGATGGGAATCCTAGAAAGCAGGGCATTCAAAAGCTCTCATTTGTTGTTAGATGTGGAGTTGAAAATTTGAACTTTTATCTTCCATTAACATTATTCACTTTTCAAAGAAAGAAGACTGTCATTCAATAATAACTAAAGTTCTAAAGCCAAGTTTCATGGTTAAGAAACCAGTAACTTACACTGGGCTTAAACTTGCTACTGCACTGCTTAAAACATAGGAGTATGAAAGGTTTTCTATCAGTTCTGAAAAAATAGCTTAAATTTAGGGCTAGTGATGTTGGAATGCAAAGATTACTGATAAAGTGGGTAGGTTTTGAAATTAAAACTTCTGGATATTTTTATTCCTTTTCTTATCTCTGTAAGTTAGAGTAAGAACCTTGGATAAAGTAGTGGAGTTCTTAATTTAAATGTGCTTACTCTTGAAGTTTGTGTAAAGTCTCACTTTTAGGATAATTAAGAAAACTGTAATTTAAATTACTGGCTTTAGACTGCATTAATCAAATTTTCATTAATCATTGCTGTGACTTGAAGGAACTATAAATATAAAGGAAAATAAGATAAATGAGAGTGGTTTCAGTATGATTTGTTTTTATTATGTGATTTGCTGCCCTTATCCTAATTTTTAGGCTACAAATCTTCAGGAAGAAGTACTTTACTGGCAGGGAAGAATTGTGGAGATTTTGAGCCATGGAAGATGGAGAAAAATGCAATTGTGAGTTGTTAAATCTTTGATTTCTGATCCTTTGGCACTAAATTTCTTATGGATATTCAGACAGGTTCCCCATGTATCAAGTCAGAAGTTATGAATCTGTATATGTTTATGTTTTTATACCTTTAAAGATGTTATCTCTGAGTAAGTATAAGTTCTGAGAACAAAATCAGTGATGAAGGGACAGCTATTCACAGTGAAGTTTTCTTGATTTCTGTTTTCAGCTTAAGCAAAATCAAATAATGATTTTTGCTTTATTGTTTTTTGTAGAACTGAAAAGCAGACAAGATTTCACATGTTTAGGACAGCCTGCTTTATCCATGATGCTGGCCACTGAGAAAGGGTCAAGGAAATTGATGCCCCAGAATTCTCAGATGGTTACTCAGAGCTGTGCAGGAACTTGTCACCTTTCTCCCTTCTCTCTACTCATTGTCCATCTCATTCAGCAGTTCTTGCATTATCCCTGTTTGTGGTCTTCAAGACAGGCTTTTGTTGTGTTAGACACTAACGTGACATGACAAGGGATTGAATTTTGTGTCCTTTGAAATGCTGCAAGTACAATATGGAGATGAGGGTTGTTTCAGAGGCTTAATTAAAGATCACGTTTTCTGCTTTTGTTTATAGTTTGTAGATATTTTGAAATTCTGAAAAAACAAAGAGCGTGTTTGCTTTCAAGAAATATTACTTGGCTTTTTCTGCTTGTTGTAATTTTATTTTATTCCAGGCGTCCCATTCAGTCCAGCAGATCCTTGATGCACTTAACTTGCCCCGTAAATACTGCAGATATTATTTTATGACTTCACGTGGGTGTGAAAGAACAAAATGTTGGTTCTGTCATGTTCCTGGACAAGGGGATGAAAAGGTAAAAATATTTATTGGAGTAAGGAAAAGATTGTAAGTGTGAACACTTTTTAAAACCAAAACATCGTCTCCTTTGTTCATTTATATGTGGAAAGTGAGTAATCAATCAGAGACTGATGGATGAAAAAATTGTTCAGAAATTCTTCCTCTCAAGGTCTTCCAAAGTTTTTGTTAAACACAGTATAATTTTGAACTAGTAGATGTTTTAAGAGAACACACATCAACAAAAGAGCAAGAATTAGGCTGTACAAATACAGAGCAGTAGAATGGGCGGATTCTGAGACGTTTCTATCCTGAGCATCCGAGACTTTAAGCAGACGTTTGCAAAGACTTTGTACATATTGTTAAAGCCAAAAGCCATCTATGGTATATTACTTTCTGCATGTTTTGTGCAACACGGGCATGTTTGTTTTAAGATGCTATAATCTCCTTAAATGGAGCAACAATTCTCATCATATCTGCAAGCAAGAATAGTTTTCCAATGATGGGCAAAGTAAATGTGTTTCCAGACCATTTAACAGAGACATTATGAGTTTAATGCTTCCAAGAACTGTGCAAGGCAAGCTAATTGTGCTGATATGTAATAAGATTTTGAAATTGGCTGTACGAAAGTTTTGTGAGTTAACTGGAAGCGAAGAAAAGCATCAAAACAAGTAACCAATAACAAATGCCTGAACTTGTCCTCATCAGGTCTTACAAGATTCATTTCTTACCTACCGTCTTACTGGTATGAGTGCAATTTTATCATTAATGTCAGTAAGTATAAAATTTCAGAATCAAAATGTAAAAAATAACTTGCAGTTAACCTGTTAGACATAATTGCTAAAAAAAATAACATTTAAAGGAGCTTGTCCATCTTCCTGATACTTTAAATATACTGCGTCAGAATTTTTAAAATACATCAGTGTAATTTGGTTTTATTTTTCTTAATGTTTTCTCTTTTCCTTTATATATATCAAAAAAAGCTGATTTGTATTTTTTCTAATGCTTTCTAACCCCTTTGAAAATTTATATGACATCTTAAAAATACTGAGATAATTTGAGAGTAGTTTTGTATGGAACATTTTTCCTTTTTTCTCAAGTGTGATATATCTTTGGCAGGCTGTAGTGAATACTTGTAATTTTCAGCTAGTTTATCTGAATTATTGTGGTTTGTAGTACTTCATTATATTACAGGCACATTAAAGAATTATTTGCCTAAAACTATTAAAAATCCATTCCACTTGATTTTACTTGTGGTGCAGCACTACAGCACACTTTTACTGTTCTGCCCACCAAACCTAGCCAAACTTCCTTGGTAGTCTGAAAGTATACCTGAGTTTTGTTTGTGTATGTATTTATGTTTTAGACCTGTCCATTTAAAAATGATAATAGGCCAAGCACCTCATGGTGGCACCAAAGTACGTAAATGAAAAACAGGTAAAGAAGCAATAAAGGTGTCTAACCTTATACAGGAGGAATAAATCTCTTCAGGAATTGTTACGCAGACTGATAGTCCACTTGCTAAGAGCTGTGTTTTCAGTGATAATAGTTATCAGAGTTTTTGAAGAGAAATACCTTTTAATGGATATTTTTTCTTTTTCTTTAAGTAACTGGTTGATGCTTTAAAGCATAACTTCCTAGTATTTAACACTTTACAGTTGTGGTTGATCACACAACACAGCAGTGCTTGAATTCATAAAAGCATTGTATGTTTTGAAAATCAGCATACTCTTGAGTTCAGCAAGTTGTACAAGTTACCAGTTTCTGGGGTTTTTTTTAAAAGATGCCTTTCATTTTCAGTGAAATCTGTTTTGTATTAGGTAAAGTAAACAAAACTGTTAAGACTGTTTCAAATGCTTGCCAAAGTATTTAAGGGGAGGGTGGATCTTAATATGTATCAGTGAGGGAGAAGCAGGTAAAGGTGATGAAGGTCGACTCTGCTTAGTGGTCCTCAGTGAAAGGGCCAGAGACAGTGAGCTTAATACAGTAAATTGTTTTGCTCAAATGGCCCTTCAGAGTGCAGCACAGACAATCATTTCATGGTTAAATACATGGTTTGAAAACATGTCTTTATGCAAGCTGTATTTCTCTTTGTGATTTTATTTTACCTTTGTGCACCTTCCTCATTAATTTTTTCAGACTTGTATCCATTAAAGAAGTTTTTACGTTTTGTGACTTCGTACTCTCCTTTTCCTTGATCCTATGAACCTCTTAACTGGAGACAGAAAGGATATAAAATAGGAAGATTTGTACCTTCATTAGTGTTGTCTTACAGCTTCGGGACCTTGGGTATCTGCTTCTGTTGTGGTGGATTTTGGGTTTGGTTTTTTAATGTGGCTTCCTAAAGAAATGAGATTCTACGCTGTTCTTTTATGACTGTCTCTAATCACCACTAAATGACCTTTTAGTCAGTTTCAGCCACATTGACTAGGGAGCGTGCATCTCAAAGCTTCCACAGCGTACAGAAACTTCCTGCGAGAAGGATCCTGGTTTTGATCTCACTGAGATAAAGGCTGCAGTATGGGGGTTTCTCCCTTATTAAACAATAGAGTGGGCACTGACTGGGAGATGCTGAAGTGTTTAGTGAATTCTTGTGCTTATTCTTCTGAATAAGCACCTCTGTGTTCTTGTAGTAGGACCATGTTTTACTGGAGAGTTGGTTGGTCATATAAGACACAGAGGTCTTTATTATGGTTTTCATTAAATTTTCGTGTTAAATGAATCATGGAATCAACTGACAGATGACAGAATAGTGTGATTTATGCTGCCTTTTGAAAATAGGAATAATCTCTTTCATGTACCTTCATTCAAAATCTATTACAGCTAACTCAAAATTTAAAGATTCTCACATTTTTACATCGTCTGTGGGTGCAGTTATACCTTTCAAAGTTGGAACAACTAAATCAGCTGAAGCCTTCTAGAAGGTGTAAATGAATAACACATTTAGTTTCTTTTATTAATGTAATACAGCATGTCCCATGACTGAATACTACTACAAGTGGGTTGTCCAAGCGATTTCACTAATACTTGGAACAGTCAGAGCTCCAGATGCAATCTTGGCTTTTTTTGGGAGTCAGTCCAAAGAAGGAGAAAAATGGATTCCAAAAGAAAGCAAACTAATTTCCATACCGTAAGCATGTGCTAAAGTTTGATCTGGAAATGCCCTCAGCCACCTGGGAGTATAGATCTGGATTAAATGAGTTGACCTGTTCCTAAGTGACACTTCACAGATATTAATGATCAAAAGTTTGACATGGTTTTCTGAAAGGTATATCTTGGACTATAGCTCAACATTATGAAAATGCTTCAAAATAAAAACAATAAGCTTTATTTATACTTAGATGTACAATTTTTGTATTCTTTGGCTTGATGATCTGAACAGGTCTTGGCCGTAAACCAGTATCTTCTGCTTTGATAATAATTCATTTGCTATATAACAAACTTCATGAGTGATTCCTGTGTCATTTAGAAGTTGCACGTAAAAATAAACCTGATTCAGTTCTGTAATACCATGACTACTAAGTTAGAGCATTTTCTGTCTCTTGATGTTTAACTATTTCACAAAATAGTATTAAATATGACCAATTTATATTGTTGTGCAGAAAGACTGTAAATGTTCCGGAAGTAACAGAGACTATCTCTAAAAGGGGGGTGGGGGCTTTCCCTAAACTGGAATTCGAAGATGTAATATCAGTAGTCTTTATTTCTTCATCTGCAGAGACGGAGCAAAATGTGTAAGTATCACAAAGCTGACAGCTTAAGATGTTAAGAGAAGAATGTTCCAATATCAAATAACATTAAAATATCTGGGCAAATAACATTAAAATATCTGGGTGTGGATTTTTTTTTTTAGTCAAGTCAGTCTGTGGTGAAATGGCTCATTAAATCAAGTTAGTTCTGAGTTTTTTGTTCTGTGTCCTTATGAGTGATTCTTTGTGACAATCAGTGTTACCAGCTTCATTTCTGGATGATTTTTTGACTTCTTAGTTGGTACATTCATCTAATTTTTACTTACCATGTTTCACTTTCACATTTTTGCTTCCCTTTCTTTGTTTACAGTCTGCCACATTTATAATAATTCTGAAGTGACTGCATTTTCAAATTCTCTTTTTTTCTTTTTTTGTTTGCTATGAGTATATACACACACATGCAAACATTTGTGGTCCCAGCAGCCTCTTTCCCAAACATTTCATCTGCATTATTTTTCTGTTTGATTTGCTGGCCTTTTGACAGAGCCTTTGCCTACAGACCCCATTACCTTCTTATATTATTTATCAGTATATATGGCTGCAATGGAAGCAATGTAAAGGTTATTTTATGATAGAACTCATGTTTTTGAAGAGTTGTTTTGTTTGGCATAAACTGAGGTTACATTTTACTATAATTTTTTTTTGCAGATTTGCATGGCAATTCTTAGGACATATATTAGTATCAAAGAATCAGGCCTCCTAAAACGTGCAGGTATGGTATAGTAGTAGCTGTTGATGTACCTTTGTTACTTAGCTTATTTAAAGCAAATTAAATAGGCTGTCAAGAGAGACATGGTTGCCACTTCAGCAGTGAATAAAAAGTTCTTACTTCAAATGAAAGAATACATTCAATCCCTGCATTTTTGTGATTCAATTTCCCAGTAAGGCTAGAAATTTAGATATGCACTTACCTCAGGAGCTTCTTAGAAATCTTACTTCCACGTAAAATGAACTTAACCTGACTGTAACTAGACTTGGGAGTAGATGTATGTAAATAGGGCAGGGAAGAGGTTTAACAGAACACCCAAATTTTATTAAGGTGCTTTTGAGCACCCTGGTCAAATATCAAAAACCCAAAACCTTGAGAATGGAAGCTCTTGAAATTAAGTGTTGTTACTGCACCCACCCCAAACAGCTTTAGTTTAGTCCTTATACCATATATGCAAACAATTACGATTAACACATTTAGGGACTGCAGTTCATTCAGATCCATCTGAGCTTTTGAGTTCCATCAGAAAGCGCTTTTGTTTTGATTTTACTTTGGACAGTGATTCCTTTTATACCTGTCCTGAGCAGTCTTTAAGTTTTTGGAAGTTTCTTAGAGTGTAGCAGAATGAGAATGGGGAATTCAGTTGCTGCAGTGTTCCCATGCTGAACACATTAGTGTTTTAACGTGGGTACCAGCAGGCCACCAGCAGGTCTTTACCCAGGAAAGGCAGCACTGGAAGAGGTTGTAAGACCATCCACTGTAACACTGCACTTCACTTCCTAGAGCTTCCTGCCTGGAAAGGCCTTACTACCTTGATGCTCGTACCAAATCTAACCTGGGTTTGTGCACTCTTCTTGTGCTGCACCAAATCAGCTAAGATTTCTGGGAACCTACAGGGCTTACAGTGCTCAGCTCAGTGATACAACATATTTCAGAGTAGTCAGTCTGGTTCTAGTAAGGTTAACACTGTGTTCAAACTGGATCCTTTCACCCATATTTCTCCATATTCCTGTCCCATGATATCTTGGACAATTAAGCGTTGTTACACTGTGACTAAAATGTAAGGAAATAACTTGTTTAAATAGTCAGCATCAGTTAACCCCTAAGTGAAATACAATTTAATTGCTTTTTCAGTCCAAATATTTGTGCAGTATTACAAAGAAGTTACTCCTGGTGTGGATTTTGCTTCTGAAGTGCTGAATGATCTTCTTGTTTCATTGCTCAACAACTGTTTGTTGCAGGAAGTATTTCAGATATTGAATGTAATTGTACAAATCAAGACACTGGTAGGTGACTTTGTAATATTTTTTAAATCTTAGTTTCATAATTTTATTTTTTTGAGTACTGTCCCATTTGTAGTAATAGGTTTGTTTTTACTCTGGTACTCAAATCTTGGGTGAGGGGAGTAATTCAGAATACCCTATTATAAAATCTCTAATCTTTTTAATTGAACGGAGTTGCAAAACTGATTGTGCTTTTTTTGTCTATATTAGCCGGCTGTAGATGTTCTTCTGAAAGTTTTTGAGCATGTGGCTTCTTTGAATATAAGAAATGCTGTGCCTACATTAGTCAGTACCTTCTGTAAGGTATGAGTTTTGTTTGTACTACTGCTGCTTGTTGGAATTTCTGAAATACATTGCCTGTTTTAAAACTCAAACATACCAATTAAAGAAGGAGTACTGAAATAATATTAAAAGTGTTTTTGTCAGTAGCTGAATTTGTGGTACCAGTTTTCATTTATTCCTTTGTTTTTGACTGAGATTCACTGTGATGTTTTTCCCAGTGTTGTTTGCCAGTTGCCTCTGAAGATACATTAAGTCATCAAAATTTCTTGTGTGCTTACTTTTCTTACCTTGTTTGATATTACAGCTCGTTGATGCTGGTATGTTCCTTGAGTTAGAGCATTTTGACTACATTATTAAGTTACTGCACCAATTGCAAGTTTCCAGTTGGGAAATGAGTACTGTTTTGAACATAAAATCCAGGTATGTCTTTAAGGAGCTATTTTCTGATTACAGCTGTCTAATTCCTTCTTCAGCATCTATTTTTATAAATTTTTGTGGAATCTTTAAAAGATGTTTTGGGTGAAAATACTATCATATCATGCTTAATTCTATTTAAAGCACTGTCAATCTACTGTGTTTCAAAGATCAAGGATTGTTAAATCAAAACTTAGATTCTGATCACAATTCCTAGTTTTTTCCATATCAGTCATCATTGTACAATCTGCTGCCAGCTGTGACACAAGTTTATATAGCTAGCTAAATTAGAAACATCATGGTTTAATATATCATTTAGGCCCATGTAAGCAAATGGTACTTCTGCAGTAAACAACCCTTCTAGGCAGTAAGAGGATTAGTTATAATCTGAAGTAGTTTTCTAGTTTCCTTTACAGTGTGACTACATAAACGTGTGTGCCAACACTACTGGGGAGGAGGGTAATTTTTAAGTACTGCTGGAATATGCTGGGCAGAATGTCAAACCTGTTGAAAAACTGCTGATAATTCCCCATCACTTGAACAAGATTGTGATCGTTTCTTGTATCATCTGAATCATATACACACACACAAGTTGAGAAACTAAATTTGTGATTCATAAACCTACCTTTGATTCTTAGAGGAAACCAAATATGCAGTATCTGTGAAAATAGCTCTGCTCAATTATTTGTTTAATACATGCACTAACTTCCCTTGGCAAGATTTTAAATGAGCGTTTTTGGTGTGCAGTTTGTGTAATGTGAAGCATATAGGATCACAAATCACATCAGCTTAATGTTCGTATGTGATAATTTGTTGTTCACCTTCTGCTAGTTGAATAGGATGTGATAAAATTTAAGTATTCCTTTTTTTTCATATGGAAGATTTAAGGAAAGATATTTTGAAAAGACATGGATATTTGACTTCAGCTTGGCAGTGGCTGAAATTCAGGTACAGTATGTGCATTCTTCATGACTTCTTTTAAACCTACAAGAAATAGCAATTTCTAGACCTTTTTTAATTAGTGGGGTTTATTATTAAGTATAGTGAGCTTATGATAAAATATTTTTATGCAAAGCCATGTTTGGAAAGGCTTAACATGCAGGAGAAAACTGTCTTTGGCCTTTCTGTAACATCAGTATTTTCATTCACATACTTGTAGTTTTTATCTTCATTTTGCATCGAATGCAAAGATTTTGTAACTTTAAGCAATTTTTTCCTCTGCTTTACATTTGTTGTGCTTGTAATTGGTAGTGGTACATGATTCCTTACCAAAAATTTATTTAATACATTATTTAGCAGATAGAATTCCTATCTAGTATAAAAACACACAATTGTAAAAGCCGCAATTGACAACATTACGCAGGTATTTTAAAGAATAAGAAAATATTGAAAAATCTTCTTTATTTGGACACTTGTGTCTTTCATATTCAAGGTCAGATTACTCATCATGCACAATTATAATATAGTTTACATATTATCACACATCCTGTGCAGATCCAGAGATTGAAATATAAAAAGGGGAAAAACAGTACTGTTTTTTTTACTCCTTTAACATCAAAGTCATCAAGTGATCTGGCAAGCAAAAGACTCATTCATACAGAAAATAACCATAAATTCAGCGTGCATCACGGGAAAAAAGAATACTGAATAAATGCCAGTTCCTAAATAGGATGAATAAGTTATGAGCTTTCTCAATTGGGGTCATGACATGAAAAAAGGAATTTAATTTCGTGAGGGATCGAAGTAATTAGCAGTCCATGCAAGATTGGCAACATGTAACTGCCATATGAACATGAAGATTCTTGGCAGTAGCATTTCATCTCCATTTTTTTCTCCTTTAAGTCTATCCCAGGTACATATCTCAAATTTCAACGTATTTTCTGTTTGGTTTTCTGGAAGCGGGTTTGCTTATATTTATCCTTTGCCTTCTTTACAGCATTGCAAGGAAAAAAGGGATTGGACCAAGCTGGGAGCTTTGTATCTTAGTGCAAGAACTGGATGCGAACAGTTTGATGATCTTCAGAAATTGTTTTTATCTATTGCTGAAATTCTAACCAAAGATTCTGAGACAGACAGACCAGGAGTCCCTTTTTGTGATTTTGCTGATGCAGGTAAAATTAAGTTGCAAGAAGTGCTTTTTGTGGAGTTTTTAAAAGAGATAAAAAATAATTACTGTCGTTTTCTGATTATTAGTTAATTTTATGTTACAATATTCTGAATTTTTTGAGGTGCAAATACAATCAGATGTAATGTTCAGTAGAAGCTATTTTCTAGTAGAAGTAAAATGCATAGTTGCTTGCACTTAAAGTCAAGGAATATTCTGAAGGAGCAACAGTAGAGCTCTGTGAAATCAAAAAGAGAACTTAGAATTCATGATCTTTTAATAAAAATGGCCTATGCTCAGGACAAAGGCAAATGTATTTAAGGATTGTCATGTGAAGTGTCACACTGTTAAGACCATAAATAAGCTTTAGTGCTGTAAATATATAAATTGTTGTGTATTTTCAAACACATTGAACAGGTTACATCATGTGTATATAATTTTTACTTTTTTTTTAGTAAGTTGGATTTTTAGAATTATTTTATTCTCTAGAGGACTAATGGTTTCAGCAAGGGATGGGTGCTCAAGAACCCAATGTTTTAATAGTTCTGGTAGGTTTTCTTGCCTCTTTCCTCCCTATGCCCCTTCATTTGCATATCTGTATCATTCTTCCTAATAACTTTGCAGATAACTGAGGCTTGGTGAAGTGTCAGTGGGATATTAAATCATTTTATAAAGGATTATTTAGATATTTTTCAACTCGTACTACTAAAACATAATGAATATGTATTCCAGATATGTGGCATATCCTTTCTGACCACAGACTTTCATACTGTAAAAATGCTGTCAGGGCTTCCAGTTGTGACACAGGGAGAAGATTATATCAGAGCTTGGAACTTAGCCTGTCTTCCCTAGAGCAGTGGTCTCCCAGCTGATAGGCACCTCCACCAGTAAAAAATTTTTGAGCAGTCACTCACTATTTATTTATTTATATATTATGTATATGTGCTACTACACCAATATATTAAATTCACTATAAAACATACACAAAAATAGGAATCACAAATATAAGATAAATATTAAATAAACACTACATTTTAAAGTATTTTGCTTATTTTTATTTTCTAACAGTACAAAAATTATTTCCTTCCCACAGATGAATGGATTGTTGTGCTCACACCCTACTTTGAGACCACTGCTCTAAAATACTAACAGTGCTTCCAAAGAGGTTGTAATTACTCAGTTCTGCAATTGCCAAAATTTCTTTGTGGTGCCAGAAAATGTAAAGCTTACTTTACAAATAATGGTGTTACTAAGTTATGCCACTACATGTCCAAGCATTTTATGGATGACTTAGACTACTATGAAATACTGTCTGAATAAAATATAGTTACTTACCCTACTTCTGGTGTTAAGACTTAGGAAGTTGCTACTTTCAATGGCAAATATTTCAGAAAATGTATTTAGTATTTTCGCAATTACTGTCTTTTTGAAATGTGTAATTTCTTTAAAACTGCATTTACATGTAAAACAAAAAATTTCAGAAAAGCCTTTTTCTTTTTCTTTCCAGTAATGAAAAATTCACACCATAATAAAGCAGACAGACTTTTCATTGGAAGGACTGGGATAAGCGTAATGTATTCGTATCACAAAGTACTGCAGTGGATAAAGGTATGCAGAACTCAGGAACCTGACTGGAAGAAAAAGAGAAAAAGAATTTATAATTTCTCTTCTGGATATTAAACTGTGTTTCTCTAATGGAATGACTGGATGTGCCACCTGCCTCCCTGCCACCTTAGTACTTCCTAACTGTCCAGCTGGACCAAAGCATTTTGTTGTGCCTTTCTGAGCAGTAGTCCTCTATGGAGCCCATCATGACTTGGTCTTGCAACCTAGAAGCTGATGTTCATGTTCATTTTGGGATTTTTCTGAGCTGAGGTTGAGTCTGAGCTATGAGACAGGTCTTCCTGAGATTCTGGGGTGAGGTGCTGATGGGATTGTTGCCCAGAAACATCACTTTCTTCTGCCTGGCAATCACGCTGCATTCTGAGACCTCCCAACTCAAGTGATACTTAGAGAAGTTTGGGCAGTTTCCTGCACTGGTGCTTCTGCATCTGACCTCAAATGGAATGGATAAGGCCAGGAAGAGAGAAAAGCAGCGTAGCAAGGCTGCACTTGGTGAACTGCTTGTTCCCCAGAACACTGCTGGAAGTGCTTTTCTTCCACTGAATCTAAGTTTCTTAAGTTCTGTGAATCTTGCAAAACTCAGACATCACAAACAAATACCTTTACAATCATATCTTTGCTGTCAAATATTACACAGGGCCAGGCCTAAGAGACTAGACTTTGGGCTGGATGTTTTACATTCCTTAGGCCTCAGGCAGTATTGGTCATAATCTCACTGCAGCAAGATCCATTTCAATGTTAAATTTGTCTTTTTCTTCCTGGAAGCAACCAGTGCATACGAAACTGGATCCCTTATAGAAAGCACCATGAAAAGTGATAGCATAAGAAGTAATATAAACCCCCAGTGATTTTAGGGTGTATCTTGGTCAGTGGTCACGTTCTTAACTTGCGCCTGATCCTTTCAGCTAATAATTGTGCTGTACTGGGATGTTTCTCATCCCATACGAGATGATTTCTAGCATGCACTTTTATGGACAGAAGCACGTGTTCTCATCCACTTTTGTCTCTTGAGGTGTTGGGTCGGCTTTTTTCGCAAATTATCGTCAGGTAACCCTTTCTGGTTTGCACTGAGGAATTAAATTGTCTGTTGCACGATGTCTCTAGGGGATGACCTTCAGGATTTCTGTTCTGTAAAATCCTGTGCATTGCTCAGTCTGTTTCCAGGGTCAAGCCAAGTTCCAGGAGATACTTGATAGAGGTGCTTAGTCTAGAGGCAGGATACCTGTTCTGATGAATCATTAATTTTGCAGCATTGGCTTCTTGAGTTGAATGGTCTTCAGCAGGACCCTATCAAGCTGCAGCACAGTGTGGTACCTTTTAAGAGTAAAGGGAAGGAGGGAAGGTCTTTGCATTAGCACTTGAGTAATACTGCACTAGAACATTTTAGGCATTTTTGTTCCACAAAACGTAGCAGTCAGAACAGTTAATATACTCCTGACCACAGAAGAGAGAATCCAGATTCTTGGCATTGAGGAGTGGTAGTGCTCACATACCTACTGAAGAGTTTAGTTTGGCTTAGGTTTTGGCTGTCTTCTTCAGCATATAATGTTTGTGTGCCTTCACACGTTTCAGCTGTTCTCCAGATCCATCTTAAGGGAGAGCCTGATCTTGGATTGCACAACCCCTGATGTTTCAAGGAGATTCATCTTCATGTCCTAATTTCAGAGGTGCAAGGTGTGAAAAGCATATGTAGCGTTCTTGTACAACATGAGTTACTAAAAGTAGATGCTTCTTACAATACTATGATTTCTTTCAGGTCTGGAGCAAAAGATCTTTGTATCTTTGAGAGTGTTGTGTTAGGAATCAAACCTAGTTCTCAGGAGATTACTGACCAAGATCCTCAAACAGCTTTGTTGACAACCTGTGTTGACCATATCAGAGTGTGAATGAGGCTCTGCTCTGAATGATTTTTATCGGAACTGGTAGATCCCAAATTTATCTCTGCTTCAGGAAGCTGTCATTCTTACCTCTCTCTACCAGTTTCACTCAGTTATATGTATCAGATAAATCCCTAATCCTGTGGTTATGGGCTAGTATCTTCTTGATACCATGTCTTTTTTGCCCAAAAGGTAGTCCAGAAAGCAAGGTAGTAATGGATTTGCTCTTCCTGCTCTGCCCAAATTAATTTTGGCTTTAGGACATGCCCTGTGCTGTTTTATGAATATGTTGGACTGCCTGAAACTCTAAATGTGCTTTTCATATCATTTTTCCTTCAAGAACGTCAAACCCCTTTATTGCAGAGCTTTGGTGGCTCTCAGGGGTAAAATATATATGCTGCTTGGTCCTGAAGAGAATATTCTTTGTAAGAAGTAAGGGAAGTTTATAAAACAGATGTACTTCAAAAAAACATGCAACATGAGTATGTCTTGTATGGAGACAGCTCTTCAAGCAACACTAGACTGCTTTCTGGATATTTACTGCAACATCAGTGCTCCTTTGGCAGCTATTTCATCCACTTCCTATTTCAACTTTTTCTTGAAAGACATTGCTATGGGTTTTTTTTTTACTCAGCTTTTTAATATTTCAGAGAACTGGTCAGAGATTCTAGTCCAGTTAAGGATCTGGTTCCACAACTGGATTTTAATTGAGTGCCCCTCCTTTAAGGATCATTTTTCTGCTTATAGCTGCATACTTTCCGTCTTCCTATAAAGACCACCTCCTAGTGGCCCTTTCTTTTGCCAGAAGGGCGGAGGAGACACAGATCCTCCTTAATTTTATATTTCATTTCTGGTTTGCACTTAGATCTCCAGTTTCACCTGAGTCTTTCTGGTATGTAATTTTCCCCTTCAGCCATACACATCTACAGTTGAATGGGTTCTTTACACCTTAAATATTAACTGCAGTTAATGTTAGTATTTTTTATGGATTATGATGAAATAAAAGATTGCAGATACCTGTAGGCCTTCAAAAGTGTGCAATTTTGAGCACGTACCAGTCCATAGTGTATCTGTACATATGCATAAAGCATTTTTTTTTTAAATGAGCTTCTTAATAAGTAACTTTCTGTCAACTTCTCTCTTCTCCTAAACCTCTCTTTCCCTCTGCCTCCGTGGCCCTTGTTCTACCACCACAATGCATGCTCACACATGACCACAGTTTTTAATAAACCACTTCGTCATTGATGCACCCACTAAGCAAGAGCTGAAACACGTCTGGGTTGGAGTTTTGTCTTTGTTGCTGCACTAGCGAGGTGCAGCCAGGCGGGTCAAGTGCTGAATTCTCCCTGGCCCTGCCTTGCTAGGGACACGATTTTGATATCTCACCTTGACTTGATCATCCTCTTTTTTTAGATTCAGATCTTAATTATCTTTGAGACTGCTGCTTTCTTCCATTTTTGACTGAAAGGGACAGCCAAAAAGTTGTTAAAATGAAGTTTCTGTAGAAAACTAGTCTAAATATCAATTTGGAATCCAGTGATAACGTCGTTGGTTGTTACAGTGTTGGCCAGATAGGCCCAGCTTCTTCCGCTTTATTGTCCTGCTGCATACAACCATCAGTGTTTTCTTTGACTTACGCTGGAGTAATTATTTCGGTTTAACAATTACGTCTCTGCCGCAAAATGAAAACTCTCTGTATGATCTTTTGGAATTTTGTAGATTGTGTAGTACTGAATGGAATCAAAATCAAAAATATTAATAAACCAAAGTAAGCAAATACAAATTAGTTACAAAGTATATTAAAAATACTGTATTGGACATTATATAGTAGAAATAATGTTACAGGTAATAGTGTGTTGGGAACTCTTCGACTGTATGTTGGTAAAGTTTTTTTGTCTACATAGTAAAAAAAACCCTAAACTCTTCATTAGAAATTTTACTATACTTCACCCCGACTCAGTTTGGATAACTGTGTGGATACCTGTAAATCTGTGTCACTAAATTAAATCTGTTTTATTGTATGTAAATATACTCTGTTCACTGATATAATTTCTTTCTCTGACCTTCCCCCTTTCCCTTCTCCCTCTTACACTAGGGAAGGAAGGTTTTGGATAAACTGCATGAGCTACAGATAAATTTTACACTCTTGAAAGGACTTGTAGGTGCAGGGAGGTCAGCATCCAGATGTGAGATTGTTAATAAAGCTGCAGAAGTCTTTCTTCATTCTGGAAATTTGGATGGAGCAACAAGGGTATTGAGAGGTAAGCCTGTCTTACAATTTTGACTTAAATTTGAACAGTTCGCTTCTATGACAGATTTCAGATAAAAGTTACAAGCTGGTCTGTGTTACTAAATACAGTTAATAATACTGGGGCAACAAATGAAATGTGATCCATCTTACTGGTTAGTGTTCTTCTTGTTGTGTATAAAAAATACTACAACTAATGCCTGATTTTTTCAGACGTTTTCACGGTATTCTGCTGTCAACACCATTCTACCCAAAAATCTGCTGTAATGAGGGAGGAGTGCAGCTTGGAAAATGACACTGTCCCATGTAGTTTTCCTTTGATCCAGGGGACATTCAGTGTCAAATTTCTGGCTTGGGTCAATGCAGTGTTCCTTAGCGCCTCACAGTACCCCCATTTAATATAATTGCTTTAGAACAGTAACATATTTCTGCAGTTAGTACATATGGCTTTTTGGAATTCTGATCTGCTGAAAAAGAGAAGAAATTCAGAAGTATAAAGAATAGAATGTATGCTGTAAAGTGATATTGCAGATGTAAATTGCTATTCAGTTTTATAGCTGTACACAGATATATACAAATCTATTTATGCCACTGACGGTCCATTTTACTGCAGTGATATTTCACAAAAGGGGCGATTTACAATATAAAGGTTCAGAGAATCAGTCTAAGGAGTATTGGTCATAAGGAACAAATTATTAGTAACTCGAGCTGCACTTTCTGTGTAATTCTGAAATTTGTGTCATGGTACAGATTACAGTACCTTCTTAATGGCCCAAAGTCTCAAAATCCAGAAGTTCCAGTTCCTAGAAATAACACTGCACTGTTGTTTGCCACAGAGTCAGAGTGGATCACAGATGCACCATTGTGGCCCTGTGATAAAATGGACATCCTCAATCGACATAATCTGTTATGTGCAATTGTGCACAAATACTTGAGGAAGAGTTTGTACAGGCAGGCCTTAGAAGTTCTGCAGAACTTACCAGGTTTGCAGAAACATTCTGGTAAGTAAAGAAAAAGATACTGTGTTAAGAGCTAAAAATTTAACAGATTATTCTGTGCTGTTCTTGTAGTGTTTTCTAGCTAAAATTTGTTGAAATAAGATGGGTTTCTGTTTCTGTTTTCCAAAGAGTATAGTGTCAGTTAAAATATGTGTTTTACTCTTCAGCTCTTGCTGCACTTGTGCACACACACTTGGATGTGCACACACACCCGTTCTCTTTTGCTCAGTTACACAGGGCAACAGGAAAGACCCATTAAATTTTTAAGGATCATACACAGTCTATACAGTGAGATAAAACTGGGATATTTTAATTTTATTTTATCTTCATTTCAGATAAATGAAGTGGGGATTTTTTTCTTTAACTGAGCTAGCTAACCTAAGCATCTCTTAACATACCATGTTAAGAACTAAGTGCTCTTTCAGGCTCAATTTATATGATAAATTTTGGATAAGTAGTTCGAAATGAGATGCGTAGTTACTTAGGCTCCACTGAGGAAACCTCAGCTGATTCCTGTGTGTAGGTCTGTTGGTGGAAATCTTAAATCTGAGAGATCAGGTGTGTCGCAAGAACGGACACGGCCC
>VZTG01002721.1:44231-132932 GCA_013397845.1 Melanocharis versteri | reverse complement strand
GGGAGCCGCTCGCCGCCGCTCGCCCTGGGCCGCCGCTCCGCCAGCCCCCGGCGCCTCCGGAGCCGAAGCGGGGCTGGGCTGGGCTGTTCAAGGCTATTCGGTAACAGCCTCGGCCATAAATGATTAACTGCGCGCCCGGGGAGCCGGGTGTCGCCGGGCGCAGCCGCCCGTGCCCGGCGCGCTGAGGCGGCGGAGCGTTCGGTGCCGAACCGCCGCCGGGGGCTCTGGCGCGGCTGCGGGCGCTGCTGCCAGCGCTGCCACACCGCAAGGTGGGCGCGGAGCTCGCTGTGCCTCAGCTGCGCTCTCGGCATAAACCCACCCATTCGGCGTTCTTTTATAGCTCTGCCAAGGTAGAAGACCGCCAGGATAATAGGGGTTTTTTTTGTTACTGATTTTGTGGTTGGTTTAGGGTTTGTTGGGTTTTTTAAGTCTTTGTTGTCTTTTTTACCATGCATTAAAAAAACAAATAGTAGGTGTGGAATTCATTGATAAGCAGTGGCAGCTGGCAGTACTCTTTTATTCTCTATCAGAATGCAATGCCTCCTTTGTTGAGCTGTAAATTAATAATGTAAGCTCCTTCCCCACCCTCAGCCTCATCGTTCAGAGATGTGAATCACTTGTACTACCAGATTTGTTTTCTTTAGAAGAACTAAGAGGCACCACAGAAAATCCATCTGTTTCATTCCAGGTCACATTCCACTGGATTGATTTGGTTGATTTCAGCTTGAAAATGCGCTTCAAGGCAACTAATGATCTGCTGTGGGGATTTTTTTGTTAACCTTTAAATTTGAATTACCAGTGTATGTAAGAGGCATTTTTCTTCTGTTTCTGTGAGCTTTTGATGCAGTTATGAAGTATTTTTCAAGACATGGTGATTCAAGAAGTTAAACTAAAAACTTTCTACAGAGAACATGGAAAAGGCTGCTGCATGTAGAGTGTCAGGTTAACTAGAAACGTATTTGCACTGTCCACAAAAGAAATCATGGATGGCAACCTGTTGAATGCCACTAACTAGAGTCTTCAAGCTGCTGAGCTGAGCAGGACACTGTGCCCTTGCCACAATTGTTTCTGTGAATGCAGTCAAACCATGCAAATGCAGAATGATTTCCAGGTCAGAACAGGTTGATGAATTTAGTGAGGCGCCATTACAAACTGCTGGAGCTGAACACTGCTGCTAGGCTGTGAGTATTCTACTAATTGTGCTAAGGAAGTGAAAGGAGTTTGGCCCTTTGAGAACAGCAGGATCTGTTAAATGTAATGAGACACTAATCAAGATAAGGCTTGTACTGTGTCAGGTGCTGTATAACCATGTAAGGAGGTAAGGTCACAACTCCGGGAAATTTACTGCATAAAAAAGTGTTATGATTAAGATGAATTAAACTAAGTACCCTTCAAAATGTCCTCAGGGTTATCCTTAAGTGAAGGGTCTGTTTCCACAGTCCTTATGCCCAGGCAGATGCTTGAAAAGAAACATGCGTGATAATTATCATTTTGTCTGACATACAGTCATGAGCCTAAAAAATTGAACACAAGCATCCTTCTGTGTTGAGAGAGGTTTGGTTCTGAATGTGGATCGGTTATTCTTATCAAGTCCTTCT
Source organism: Melanocharis versteri (assembly GCA_013397845.1). Lineage (NCBI taxonomy): Eukaryota > Metazoa > Chordata > Aves > Passeriformes > Melanocharitidae > Melanocharis > Melanocharis versteri. Next base: position 131,334 of record VZTG01002721.1, on the reverse strand, counting down.
TGCTCAAAGAAACGGAAATGAGGCTATGTCAGGACACCTTCCTGCTGTTTCCCGAATTTCAAGGAAATGCTTGTCTGGAACTTAAATTGATTCAAGGCTGTTTTTAAGAGAAAGTACAACGTTTCCAGTGGCCTATAATGTGTTTTATATTTTCTTCAAGTTTTTCTCTAGCAATCATGGAAGTACCAAACATGTGCCCATCAGCAGTTGTAGACGACCTGTATTTGGTATTAATTCCCACTAACTGTTATATTTGTGTACCTTTTCACTCACGTACGTGGCCTCTCTCGTCATTCTAAGGGACTATGTTTCCTGGTGTGTTTTCAGAGGCCACATCTTAGACGTCTTTAGACACTGTTAGCAATGTTAGTCATGCAGAATACAAGAAAACCCCACCTCAATCATGTTCTCAGAACAATCTGCTCTGGTGCTTTACAAATCTAAAGGAAAGGTCAAACTCCACTTTTCACTGTGCACTGGAGGATAAAAGTAAAGCTGTGTAATGACTTGGAGCAGAAGACCGAAGGGCAGTGAGACTTTGCACGAAGATCTAGGGAAGAAAAATAACAGTTAACTGTTAATTGTAGTTGATTTGTAGCTAATATCAAGGATTTTATTGTCCACATTACTCTTGAGAAATACGGCTCCTGTCTGGTGCTGTCTCCTCTGTGTTTTTCTGCACTGTTCCAATGCTTCAGTTTCTCTGAAGGCCTTCCTCCTGCCTTCCTTCCTCAGATGCTTCACCGGCTTTCTCAGAGTTTTCTTCTTCTAATATGAAAACAAACAGTAGTGAAATACCTTTATCTTAGATTGGGCACCTTCTTCTGTTAAAAGTTGTTTGAAAGCAGTGCTCCGTATCATTAAATCAAACAATTTGGATCCTGAACTTCACTGAGATTAACAGGGGGCTTTGCACGTCACTTCCATGCCCTGTGGGTTTCTGAGCACCTTGAGCTTCAATATATGCAGCATTGTTAAGCTTCAACTTTGCATTGGCAAGAGTCTCTTTACAGTCCTCAGAACTGTAAGCTCTTGTTTGGGAGAGCATGAGATGATGGGGTGTGTAGTTACCTTGGGGGTGTATTTGTCACGGCAGGACTTTTACTTCCAATGCACGTGTGGGAGTGGCATCGTGGCTGCTTCCTGCAGCAAAAACTTTGGCCCTTGTGCAGTCTTGTAACATGCCAAGGACCAGCTCCTTGCCTGATGTAATTTGATAAGGTGGTCAGAAGAGCTAAATGTAACTGGCACCTTGACCAATGGTGTGTGCAAAATACATTGTTTGGTTTCAGTGCCATTGTGGGAGCACAAGGAATATAAATTTTGGGATGTGGCAAGGAGCTGGGGAGTGAAAACTGACACTTTTTGACTGTTTAGTTTCATGGTATGTGGGTGGAACATATGGGTGAAGAGGGCAAGTCTGTCAGCTTTAACTCTTGTTTGTGAGTGCAAGTGCAGTAACTCCCTAGTTCTGGGAATGCGTTAGAAGAAATCTGCTTTAGGTTATTAGCTTCCACTGTCACTCCTGCTGAAAATTTGTCCATGTGAAGCTTGTTTAGAAACTGTAATGTGTGCAAGTCCCATTTTGAATGTGTGCGCCTTTGCATGTAAAGTCTGGGAACTGAGATGTCGTTGGGGTAGGTGGACAAGTAAAACATTTTTTTCTTCTGGGAAGTTGTCAGCAGATGTAATTAACTTTTTTTTTTGTGGGGGACTTCAGAAACAGACTTCAAAATTAGAGTCTAATACTGGTTTCTCAGTATAAAAGAAGTCTTTTTCTTGAATTGGCCATCTTGTACTTTATGGGTGATGCCAAATTTGCTCAATTACTAAAGTGATTATTAAGCAACAGTGACAATGGTTTCACTTATTATCCCAGTACAATTACACTTTTACTAGATGTTGTACCAGAAAAAGCTCCTGATGATTTTCTGTTTATACAACATTGCTGCAGACCCTAATTAGGGTTTGGGAATATAGTCAAAACTCTGCAAGTGTTTTAAGCTTCTCTTGTAAAACAACAATAATATAGAATGCCAGCCCATCTTTTTATAATACAAGAGAGACTAAAAATATGCTCTGCATGTACATAGTAGGAAAGGATTGTGGCATAACATTTTCAAAGCTTGTTCTTTTCTTGGTTTGCTTTTAACTGAAGCTCTGCAGTTTCTTCAAAAGCCACGAGTTACAAATGAATCTGCAGTACTTTGTGACTCCTTGTCCTTTCCTTCAGACAAAAGGCCCTTTCAAACCATTGTGGAACAGTCACTGATTTTCATGTGGTCATTCAAGAAAAGGATAGCGATTGGCCTTCATAATAGGCCTTTCAGTACTCTCTCGAGTGGTTTGCTGGCTGAAGAAAATGCCTATGGCAGTGTACTGTGTCCAGTATTTAAATTACTGACTAATCTAATCTCCCAAGTGTTGGAAAGGTAAGAGTTCAAATGGCAAAGAAGCCTTACCTGTTTGTGAATCCCAGTGTGCTGCTACTCAGAGCTGGGGACAGATTTTGGCCTGTGTGGACTGGTACAGTTTTATTTGATTTTCTTTGATTGAAGGTCTGTTCTATTTCTTTTTTTTTTAAGTGGTAGCTTAAGCCTGGTGTTACCATGAACTGTGTTTCTAAGAGGGTTGATGCTGTTTTATGTCCTGGGTGGAGTTGAGCAATGTTATCTGTTTGTGCTGTGCATAGCTAAGTGAACTGTGAGTATGATTTCTTGGAGGGTGACTATCCTTGAAGGTTGTGGGTGTGTTTTGAGTTGGCATTCAAGAAGCTGCTGCCACTGTTGTGTTGACAGCTCAGTCTCACGGAGTTATCTTTCTGTGCTGGTAAAGCCAACCTGCCTGGCAGCATTTCAAAATAAACACCTTGCGTTTGGGGTAGGTAGACAGGTGTTTGTTGGCCCAACCTTGTGTAAAATCCGTGCAAGAATTTATGGTGCTTGACTAGTCTTACCTGGAACGCCACCAGAAGATAATGTTGGTGCTGTGAGACATTTCCAAATGAGGGTAGCTCTAGGATCCTGGCTAATTTTGTTAGAAATGTATGCAGTACTTGCCCTGAAGCGTCAACCCTGGAGTGTCTGCCTGAATGCTGCCTGTGGCACCTGGCTTTCATCACTGCCTGAGAGTGGTTCATAGTGGCAGATCAAGACTTGAGGCTTTCTTATTGGGTTAGGTACAACTGCCAACAAAGAGTATTTGGGCTCTGGATGACTTGAAGCTCAAGCATGTACTCAAATGGTTGTTTCAGACTAAATTACTTAGTAATACATAAAGCCAGCTTTCAGTATGTACTATACCACATTCATCCAGTTTGTGGCTTCCTCTTCTGCACTACACTTAAGCTATTCCCTTTTAGTATCTAAATTACAGGGCTGTGTATGGTTCTCTGTGTAAAATTAAATGCAATAAAACCGTTGCACACGCAATTTGGGTGTGGTGGTACTTCTCAGAATGTATTCAGAGGCTGTGGTTTATGCTAGCATTGGAAAACCTACAAGTCCCAAAATGTCATCACTATGGGACTTCTCCTTTTTGTGTTGCTGAGGGAATAACTATCTTAGCAGTGATACCAACCTGTGTAGAATTTGATTTAGTCATCTTTGGGACAAAGTCTGAATGAAATGTTCCCTTTTCTGTGTTTCTGTTTTCCATTAATAACTTAGTTTTGGCTAGAAATTGTTTTGATTTGGCTGGTTTGTTAAGGGGCTGGCATGAAGTTGTGCTTTGGTGTTAGAATTGGAGTTTGTGGTCCTTGTGCTGGGTATGTTGGACTGAGGGATGGTGTGGAGATAGACTGCACAGCTCTAAGGTGCAGAGAAGCTTCATCATCTGTTCCCACAGCTACTGAGGTCTCCCATGCGCTGCACGCACTTTGTTACTAGGATGACAGAAGGAAACCTACTTCTTGTTAAAATCCTTGAGGGTTTCTTCCTCTACGATAACCAAATTATGTTGTATACAAACACAGTGGAAGCTGTAAAGGACTGGATAATTCACCTGGCCAGCAGGGAGGCAGCCAGGTCTGAAATGTATGGAAAGAGCAGGAGAAAGGAGTCAAAAGATGAGATGTGTGCTGTCAGGTGCACAGAGCTCTAGTGCAGGTGGGGCAAGAGGTGCCCTGAAGAGATCTGAAGTGTGAGGCAAATACAGATGAACTAGAGCAGCTGCTATGTAAGAAGAGTATCTGTAGGCTTGTGGTAGTGAAGAGAGCAGAGGATGGTGGTTGGAAGAAGCCCTGGTGGGGACGAAGGTTGGGCTTTTTGATACAAGATGAGAATAATTGTGTGCTGTTGCATCTGCATCGCAGCATGCCTGGTAGCCTCACAAACTTTTCCTGTTGTGAAAGACACAAGCCCTTCACATGTCTGAAACAGGTGCAGTCTACATCCTCTGTAGCCAAGTTTCAGGGGAAGAGATATTGCAAACTAAGGATCTGTCAGACCTCTACATGTATTGGCAGTTTTGCAGCATTTTGATGTGAGTAGGAATTTGGTTTTATGTCCTTAGCCAAGAATATGACATGAGAGACAGCTGTGGAGCAGGCTGCAGCAGTGTGCTGCCTTTCGTTCCACTGAGAGCTCAGTCCTGAGACCTCTAGCTGTTCTGTGAGAGGGTTCAGAGTCCACAGGGTGTTCCAGGATGACGGGTACTCTATAATGGGAAGTGTTGTACTTTATTTTCTGGTAAAGAGAGTAAGCCTACAAAGCTGAGGAAGTTCTGAACAAGGAAAGCTGTTTGGATGTGGATACCATCCCTGGAGGTGCTCAAGGCCAGTTTGGATGAGGCTCTAGGCACCCTGATCTGGTGATTGATGTTCCTACCTGCGGCTTGGGGGTTGGAACTGTGTGATCTTGAAGGTCCCTTCCAACCCAAACCATTCTGTGGTTCCATGATTTGGCAGTCTGGGTAGTTACTCTGCTGTTGCGTAATCTGGTAATGGACGGTCATGTATGTAAATTCATCCATTGCCCTGGCATGAGTACAGTGAGGATTACAATGAAGAGATGGCTGAAAGGGGACCTCGTCAATGTGTATAAATATCTAAAGGGGGAGTCCCAAGAGCATGGAACAGGCTCTTCTTGGTGATGCCGAGCAATAGGACAGGAGGCAATGGGCAGAAACTGATGCACAGGGAAGTTTCCACCTGAACATGAGGAAGAACTTCTTTACTGTGCGGTGACTGAGCACTGGAACAGATTGCACAGAGAGGGTGCGAAGTCTCTTTCACTGGAGATACTCAAGAACCATCCAGACCTAATCCTGTGCAGTGTGCTCTGGGATGGCCCTGCTTGAACAAGGAGGTTGGAGCAGATGACTCACTGTGGTCACTTCCAACCTAAGCCATTCTGCGACCTCTTGACAAAGAATGATGGGTTTCCATTTTCTTTGCTTCTGGGATGAGGTTGCCATATTGGCATTTTAGCACCTGATTCCTCTCTCTGAAGTTAACCTATATACAACCATGATTATTTTGCACATTCCCCTACAGATAAGGAAAGTTTAAGAATTTTAAATTGCTATCCCAGTGTCGGACTTCCAGAGACATTGAGTGCAGGAAGTTATGATTGCAGTAGTGTACAGTCAGGTTCTCTGAACATCAGCCTTTAAGTGAATGATGGTGCCTTTCAAAGCATTTTAGTGAGAATTGCTAAAAAGCAAAATATTATTTCTTACACTGTAACAAGGGTCTTTTTAAATGAAAGAGGGATCATCTTCTAGTTGCAAGGTCTATTAAACTGTAGAAAGGTTAGTCATTAGTATTGTTGCCTCGTATTAAAAGAATGCAGCAATGTAAACATATTAATTAAACTGAATAGCACACTTTTAAACTACAGTTCACTATTTTTAGTGAATAATATCTTCTTCCATCTAGAGACCTGCTTAGCCTTGTATTAGAGATTTCTGTGAATTAAAAAAGAAAAACCTCAGGATTGCTGTTACTGATGACAAAACCCAGACATTTTGTACCCTGGTATGGTGCTTATTCTGGGCGGAACTCGACCTATCATGCTCTGCATCCTCACTGAGCTGGCTGTGAAGTCAGAGCCCAGCTCTGCAGAAGTGGTTCAATAGAGGGAAATGGTCAAACATGCGATAGCAAGGGCTGTTTTCTGCAGTGCCAAAGACCTAGGCAAGGACAACTCATTTTGAACTGCCAGTTTGTAAGGTCGGAGCGTGGTGAGGGTGCTTCCCCACGTGTATGGGAGCGAGGCTCCTGCAGAGCTGCATTCCTTCTCCAGGCCCCTGGCTGACATGGGGAACCACTGGAGCTGCCGCCAGCTGGCAGCTGGGACGCTCTGCAAGGGCTGTTGCTGAGTGTGGTGGTTTTGTTGGATTTTGTCTTTTCAACAAATTTGGTACCAGACTCCATAAAAGGCTTTGCCTTTTGCTCGTTTAGGATTTTTTCTGGAAGGGACCTCAGGGACTCTTTTGCGCTACGTTTTTGGACATTTTTGGTTTCCAGTACTGATCACAGAGCTTTGGGAAGGAATCTGCTGTTAATTGAAATGGAAAATACAGCAGATGGACTCCTTAAGAGACAGGCCATAAATCATTAACTGTCTGTGTTAATACAAAGGTAGAAAGGTATCTGTTAATGAGTTACAGTTTAACACCCCCTACCTCCAAAAAACAACCAGCAACACAACCACGGAAAGTACCACCTCAATATAAGGAAGAACTTCTTAACTGTGGGGGTGACTGTGCACTGGAACAGGTTTCCCAGAGAGGTATTCAATATACCCGGAGATATTCAGGAACTGTCTGAATGCAATCCTGTGCAATGTGCTCTGGGATGACCCTGCCAGAGCAGGGAGGTTGGTCCTGATGACCCACTGCTGTCCTGTCCAACCTTACCCAATCTGTGACTCTGTGAAAAGATATAATCACCTCACTCTTATTTTGTAATTTGATAATTCTGCTTTTAATGGTCAGCTTTTAGAATGTGCTGTATTCCTGAACCTACACCAGGAATTGCTTGTCTGGCTTCTCAAGTTCATTGGCTTTGGTAATTCACTAGAAGAAATGTATTTACGTGCAAAGGTGGCTGAGATGATAATTTTAGTATTTAATCAAGTGATCAGGTTGAACATGAGGTGGTCAGGCAGTGTGCGTGTTTGAAATCTGCAGCTATGGATGTTGAGGGATTTGGTTGGATGTGAGAGCTTCAGTTGTTCATACTGAGGACCAGAGTTATGGGTGATGTTCAGCAGAGCCCCCACCATGCAGGTCCATCTGTGAAAGCCAGGAGACTTCAGAAACAAGGAAGACAGATTGTAGTTACTGTGTGCCACTCCTCTCTTAAGCAGCAAATATCTTAGGAAATAAAATGGAAAAATAAATAACATCAGTGTACTATAACTTTGCAAAGCTAAAACAAACAGAAGTCTGATAATTCGCAGAGCAGAGGTTGGGCTAGAGATGGTAGCTTGGCCACGTGGCGTGCATGTAATGTTTTCCGTGCAACTTTCTGTCATTAAATGGGATGTTACTTTTTTTAGTGTACCATAAAATATTCAGACTATGTCTTGTGGGTGAGTGGTTATTACTGGAATAAACTTTACTCTTGGTATCTCAAAGGCACTTGGAGCAGAGGTGCCAAGTCATAGATCAGTTGCTGAGGCTCAGTGTCAGCAGTAAATGCATGTTTGTTCCTAGGGAAGTAACTGCAGACATGAATTCAGAGTAAATGATCCATATAGAAGATGTTATGCCAATAAACTGAGGCAAACTCCAATTTGCTTTAACACAGGGTATATCTGGGTTCCCTGAAGGCGTTCCAGATTTGCACCAGCACCTACTTGCTTTTATCCAAACTTACTAGCAGAATAGAAAACCACACTGTACTTTTGCTTTATTTTACCCAGATTCCTTTATAACTAAAAACTGACACAAGCATTTCAGTTGAAGCCCAGACCAAAGTAATTTAAATCATCAGTGAAACAGTCTAAGTTCCAGTGTGAGAAGTTTGTTTAAAAACTTTGGGTGTTATTTTGTTATTTGCATGTCATTCCCATGAAAAGGCTGCTTTGACAAACAAATTACTGTTTCGTGGAACCTTCTGTCTCAGGGCTGTGGGGGCTCTGTGTTTTCCTTTGTGATGTGAAATACCACATGGGAATGAGATCTCATTTACACACATGGCTGAGTCTGACCAAGATCCCCTGAGTAATTTTGATCCTCCTTCCTTTTAAAGCTTCAAAAGAGGCTAGAGTTATATTTACATTTGTAAACTGATTTCATTCTTCATTTTTGTTCGTTATGATCCCACTCTTGGAATCTGAATGCGCAAGAAAAGAGTATTTCTCCATTCTAGGTGGAGAGAAATGAGGGTTGGGGTTTTATATAAGAAGGAATATATCTAATCTCTGTGCTGTACAAATATGCTTTGTGGTTGTGTTCAGCTCTTGTAGGACTATCAGGAAGGAGAGAAGTGTGAAACTGCTTAGGTGATAGCAGTCTAGGAGTTCTTAATCCTCCTCCTGTCCACACACCAGGACAACTACAATGGAGTGAAGTGGAATTGGACTTGAGGATCCATTGCTGCTGCCATGCTGGGCCCTGGCATAGTGCTTTCTTTCTGAGCAGGTTGCAGTCCAGTAGTACCTGCTCCAGTGGGTGATGCAGAGTGTGCATCCCTCTGCTGGGCTCCTTCCTGGTGAAGATTCCCAGGAGGTACTCTATTTTTTTAATTTCAGACACACAGTGTTAAAAAGGTAGACTCAACACATGATGTTGTGTTGACAAACAGTTCTACTTTTCACAGTCGTGGTGTGATGTTTTTCAGAAGGCCAGCAAGGGTGGCAGTAGACCAAGTCCCCTGAAGCCCCCTTATGTCTGTGTCCAGTGTAACTTTTAGGGGATATCTTTAGATGTGGTCTCTACCTGGGGCTTTTTGGTGATTTTAACACTTATTTATTGTAGCCTTTGGTATTGGATACTGCACAATAAAATCCAGTATCAGCTGGATGGCAGTATGAGGAAAAGCTGGAAACCTGTTTCGCAGGGTTGAGCTGTTTAATGTGCTCCATGACTCTCAAAACCTGCATGCTGTGTGTGTTAAGCACACGTCTGCTGTAGCTGGGCTGTCTTGCTTTTGGTACTGATCTCACTGTCTTACCTGTGAGGCTAAGATGCTGTCTGCTGGATAGCAGCATAAACTCAGTATCCACAGCCTCGATGGATCCACCACACATTGGTTGTGTGCAGTAGTCACCCTTTGTCTCCTAGAATAACCCCTCATTCACTTTAAAGCATATGCACACAGACATAGTTTCTCTGCCTCTGCTTATTTGAACAAGCAAATATTTTAAACTTTTTAAAAAAGCATCATTCGCCTAGTTTTCTTTCTCAGAATATGATTATGTCTTGAAATGTTTGTACAGAAATATATATATTGGCTTTGCTATTAAGAAAACGTCCACTTTTGTTTTGGAGCAGTTAAAAAAATTGTTTTATAAAATGCTGAATAAAAAACATTCGACAGAGTGAGAGCACAACTGATTTTGCTTAAGTGTGCAAAGTAAGAAGTACTACTTCCTTCAGAAGCTTCTCTCTTTCTGTTGGGAGGCTGAAGACTGATTACATGGAGGATGTGCCAGTTTGAAAATAGTGCTGATTGCACTTGCATGGAAAATGAGTTATTTCAGCTGTTCTTCATTGCAGAAGCTGTAAAACGCTTGATTGTTCTGATGTGTTTTTCTGACCAGAAAATAACATTGTGGATGGTTTTTTTTTTAGTTTAGTTACACTTTTTATCATCAACATTTAGTTATAAGTTTGTGTTATGTGTAAATGAACATACTCAAATGTACATGGATCCACCGTGATATTTCTAGTAAATCCATGGATGTTATTTTTAACATCCAGTTATGCTGTCTGAGACCTGGTATTTTTGAGTTCCCAAGCCTCAGTAAGGGGAAGCTCTCCTGACAGATTGACCTTGCAAAGGCAGCAAGTAAAACTCACAGTAGACTCCCAAGTGGCAGCAAAATTCATTTCAGAGGGAGGCAGTTTTCACACTGAGGCATGGAGAGTCCACAGAATGTACAGAATATTTTCCTCACTCTTTTTAGGGTCTTGTGGTCCCTGGAGCGTACAAAAATGGAGATCCCATAGCTCCTCTAGGCACTGAACACATCCTGGCTCATCAGGATATCAGCAATTGTCTCAACTAGGGCTTTCCAGGTTTGTGATGTTGCTTGGTTACCATAATTCCCACAACTCTCAAATAAAGAAAGTAAAGCAAGTGTAGAAAAAGAATCCACCTGGTTTCTGTTTATGTGCTAGGCTACTGTACAGATCCAAAGAAAACAGAATTGTAAATCCTCTACAGCTTCTTTCATGATCATTTTTTTCCTCAGGTATTCCACTTGGCTACTCCCAAAGGCTTCCTGTTTTAAATATGTTTTTTATTGGACTACTTCTAGGATTCTGCACAAACTCATCAAGTTCAGAAGCTTGAATCTTTACAAATAATGGCTTGTGTCATCAGCCAGTCTTGGTAACTCCAGCTGGGATACCTTTTCAGGTAGACTTTATGTGCATCCTCATGTCAGGGCAGAGAGGGGCGTGCAAATTTTAGCTTGGAATATGTTAGGGTGTATTTTCTTTAGTAATGATGATAATGAACTATCATACCCATTTGGCTAAGGATGTCCTGTCATTTTTTTAATATTTCCAAATGTAGCTTCAGAAGTCCTCACCTGCCCTTAAGGGGAATGATTTTGTGTGGGCTCGTGTTTCAGGGAAAATTCTCATATTAATTTCAATTAGCTGATCTTGACAAAGTACACAGACACTCTGAGAACTTGAGTATAGCATATATGTCTGAGTAGCTATTCTGTTGCTATCCCTGCTCTACCAAAGAGTTCTGCAAAATGAAAGGTATTCATATTTTATCACTTCCAGGCTGAGATAGATAACTCATAAGACAGTCATTCTATTGCTGTGTAACAAATGAGTTTGTTTCTTTCATGAAGTTAACTCCCAAAATAAGGTGTTTTTGGGAACATATGGATGAGTTTCTTAGTGAAGAGGGCTTTCCATAAATCTGCTAGGGTCATAGACAGTGTACCTGGTTATGGTGCAGTTGGTTACAGAAACCCTCTTAGTTTCTAAGAGTGGAGAAAACTAAAATAAATGGAGATATCTGTGAGTCAGACAGAGATTGAGGAAAAGTAAACACATCCAAGTAAAACACTCCCAGCTGTGGAAAAAACTATCCCCATCTATCAGAAGTATGGTATGTATATGAAGCAGACAGCAATTCTTGTAGGAAGTAGAACTTGTAAGTGTTGCCCTGTGTTCATTGTCTGGGAACTTGTGCTGTAGTGGGGCCCACAACTCATTTTGGGCTTCCAGTGGGTCCAGTTCTTCTGACAGTGGAGAGACTTCTCATGTGGTGAGATACTAGGTGTTCAGTGGTGTGGTGGTGGATTTCCAGTGTCATCTAGCTCACGTACGTCTGTGTTACAGATCTGTTCCAGCTCCAGTTCTGCCAGGAGGAATTGGATTAGGCCCGTAATACTTTGGGAGCAATTTGTCAACTAATGTTATGTTAAGAGGAATAAGAGAATGAAATAATGAGAGATCACTGGTAGGAGAATAAAGGTGCTTACAGGCAGTCGAACACAAATCCTGTCCTTTGCCCAACTGTGGTATCATTGTCTGACTTGTGTCACTGAACAGAAATCTGGCGTAGGGTGGGAGGTGGTCCAGTCCTGAAGCTTTTATTTTGTTGTTTCCCAATCCTGAAGTCAACAGATTCTTTTGCTATACAGTCTCTGGCAGATACCAGATGAGGATGGTTTTAGTCAGAAAGCTTATGCTGCTTTACAGTCATATGCATCTTTTGTTGCAGTAAGAAGTGCATATTGTAAATGTCGATATGAATTGTCCTCTGAAGGCTGGATCCTGCTGAGTGTGCTTTGCACTGCATGCCCTGGCCAGGGTTGGGAACTGCAGTGCACAAAATGGAGCATCCTGGGTTAAAGGCAGGCAGAGTTCAGCTTTGGAAGTTGTTGCTATTAATTGACTGATACTGACAGGATCTTACCACTGCGTTGAAGTGTAGCAGTGACAGACAAGGAGAAACCCTTATTTGCTTTGACTACATCAGAGCTTACAGTCTGTGTGGGGCGTAAGGTTGAGAGGAGGTGTCTTAAGGTCTGACTGTCAAGGAAAGTGAGGTTTGCTTTCCATGTGCTAAACAGCTACGTTGGCAATTAGGGCAATTTGACGCACTAGCTAGGCCAAAATCAAAACACAGAAAAGGGCCAAAAAACCCCAAGTGCCATAATCATCAACAAAATCTCACTTTTTTGTGTATGTACCAGCAGACTGCAAATAGTCTTTGCAGTCATTCATATCAATAGAAGATGCCCTGCCTTCTGCTGACTTTCTTCTCACCTAGATGTTCCATCAGTTGCCTCACCAAAGAAATACCCTGAAATGACAGTTAGCTACCTATAGTCCAATGTTTCCTTGTGTTGTCAGCATTCATCCCAGCTCAGTATGCCTGATTCCACTATAAACTTAGCTTTTAATATTTTTTTAAAATAAGCAAAAAACCAACCTAAAACAGAAGCCAAACAAACTATTCTTAGCAGACTCTGACAACTTTCAGTTAATTGCAGTGCTGCTATAGTCACTATATACAATATGAGATACATTTTGCACAGTATTTTGCACAGGAGTGCAAATCCTATTTGTATAGGATATTTACTTGGGAATGGAGGGATTGCAGGTTATGTTTACTGTTAGGGTCTAGAAGGCTCATGGGTCTACAGTAGAATTAGAAGAGTGTAGTATTTTAGTTCTTGAGCTCTTCTGTGTGATGGATGTGTTGTGAAATCCTAGATTAAGGTGGGGTCGGGTTGGGCATCAGAAGAAAAGGGATCGAAGTGCTTATTTTACTCTTCTGGTGAGTAAAGAAGATTCCTGTAGGGTGAGTACTCCAGTCTAGAGTGTTCCACAGCTTATGTTATGCTTTGATTCTGCTCTTTAGGTTCATTAAGGGCCATGTCACGATGAATAGCTGTTCTGATCTAGATTTAAACTTTGTATCTGGTTCTTGTGTTGTCATGCATCACATTAATACTAGGATTAGGGAACTGTTGGAAAAGTCACAGCTCAAGACGGGGAGGGATTTAAAGGCTTGGTTTATTTGTATGTTCTGCAGGGCTGTAGGGCTGCGATGAGCGCCGATTCCTGGCAGGTGTTTGGGCTTATGTTGGTTTTGGTGTGGTTGCTTGTCACCAAGCTCTGTGCGGTTTGGGGATGTGATATCTGAAGCTCTGCTTTTTCCCTCTTCATACTCTGCAGTGGAGGACAATGTGTTGGAGGTTCTGTGAGGGGGTATCATGTCATCTCCTTGCACATGGCCTTCATCAGCCATGGATCTGCCACAGAGGAATATGGGCCACTGTTTTTCAGTCTGTATTCTATGGCCAGCAGAGTGACAGCATGCCTTCCTATTTCATAGTCTTTTTGTCATTTGAGAATAAAAATCACTTCAAGAATTGACCTTTCATTACAATGGGCAATTACCTTGAACATTTGCAGACATTAAGCAACAGTATTTTCTGTGATGATACATAAGTGAAGTAAGTTTCCTTTTAACTGTTGTACCTTTACTCTTGATTTCCTTTCTCTGCCCTTGAGTCATTTTTTCCTGCATACTGTTTGATAACATGTCATGGACCATTGAGTAAAGACAAAGTGGTGATTTAGGAGGGTGATCAAACTGTGGAAAGATGTCTTATAGAATTAATTAATTTTTTTCAAGGTAATACATCTCATTTGGTCAAATTTGATAGATGTGGTATTGCTTGGAAAGAGCAAATCTTTGCATCACCCAATAAAAGAGGGGGTATAATTTTGCATATAGTGTACAGTTGTCTTGGCTATCTGCTTTGTTACTTTATGGTGACGCAAAACAATAACTTTGGACTTCAATTTTTTTCTTGTCTTCATTTGTCTTTTAAAATAGTTTTTAATAATAGCTCTTAAGGGGCAGTAATTATAATTCTTGCTTGAATAATTTCATACCAGTGACCATATTTCTTGACCATATCAAGAAATAGGGTTCTGACATTATCTGTTGCTTTCTTCTTAAAATCTTGTGAAGTTCAAAAGGACAAAAATAGTCAAAAAAACTCATTGAGCAGGAGGAAAAAATACGTTTTTAAGTTGTCAAACTCTTCCCATTTGACTTTTGCAGGTTTTAGCTTTCCAGTGAAGTTGGAGAGGATTCTCCTCTGCAGCTTGGATTGAAAAAGATCAAAACTGGGGTTTAGCAGGTGGTGTGTTACGCAGGAAAAAAGCAGAATCACTAGGGTGCCTCAGTGCAGTAATGCTCATGATCTGATTTACTGTGTTTAAATCCTAAAAATACTGCCTGCAGACTACAGGCAGTACTGGAAGGAGTTAAATGTTCATATGTTGGCATAAGAAATGCAGTAGCTATTAGGAATGTTGCTGTTTTGATTCAGGTGCTCACTGGACAAAAGGGACGAGTTCTCAGCCCTTCCTTGTGTCCCTTTGAGGGAAATAGCCAAATCTTGCCCTTGCTTGCACCAAATAACAAACTCCTGGTAGGGCCATAGCACAGTCCTCTTCCCCAGCGCTTGGTTAGGGTATTCTGCCCAAAGGCAAGGAATTGGGTATGCTTCCCTCACCAGGTTTCCAGCCTTTCTATTAATCTCATGGATCTGTGCCTGTTATGTAGATTCCAACACCCAGAAATGCTCTTTAACACTGACATGTGTGAGTACTTGTATTTCTTCATCGAAGCATCACATTTTAAATTGCTCTATTCATTCCTTTGATTTTGGACATAACTGTGACTCAGCAAGCCATGCAGAAATGTGTGTTTAGATTGTAATGGACTTTGGGACATAAGCTGTGCGAGTCTTTGTTGTGGGAGCCTTTGCCAGGTGAAGTGCTTCAGGGAACATCTGGCTGTTTTGGATGCAGAAGCAATTAAGAGCTTTCTGCCTTGCTTTAAAAGAAGGCCTGTGATGCTGACAGGACTTTTGCAGTCTAAAATTCATTTTGGCCTTGGCAAAATATGTAGTTTCAGTAAGGATAAAATGGATTAAATAGGACAGCAGTCACACACTTCTAGGCTGTACAGAGAATGAATATTTTGTAGTACAGAAGGGAAAATTAGTCTGTAAAGACAATCCAGTCATAGTGGCTTAGTAGAGGCTGATTTCAGCAGTCAGGATGTTCAGAAACATCGCAGTATGCTTTTAGGATTAGCTGAGGGGCTGCTGAACAGATCTTATTCCAAAGTAAACAAGGACCAGTGTGCAACTCATTTAATAGCTGCCAAAGTGGAATAATTTCTATCTGGCATGCATGCCAAACCATAGACCATGACTGCCTTGTCCTCACAACTGCACAAGAGAATACAAAACTTAACTACTTTCTGCACTAATGAAATTGGGAGATCAGTTTCCATTCACCCATGTATGGATGTAAACAGGCACTCAGTTTTCCATGTGAGTGTGTGTCTTTAACTTTGGGGACAATTCCTCTGAAATTTATATGCAAATCAGGAAAGGCCTTGTATTGTGAACAAAGTCCTGGTGTCACTCTTTTGGTTTCCCTTTGTTTCATCTGAGTTAGTATTCTTGAGATGATAATGTTGTTTCTGGAGAATGACCACAGTGAAAACTGCACTACAGTGCTGCTCAGAGGAGTTTGATTAGTACCTGCTAAGTTACTGTAACTTGCACTTACGGCCCTCTTGCATTAATGATAAAGTAGTTTTTATTGCTTAAGTTTATCTTTCTGGACATCCCATGTGCTGGCTAGTTTGAGCTTAAACTATGTACTTTAAAAATGGGTTTTCTTTCAGGAGAGAATTGTATGTGTGGTCAGGAATGGGACTAACAGCAAGGCTTAGGTGATTGCGTAAGCTTTCATGGCAGCGAAGATAGGCCCTTAGAAAAGATAAGCCCTGTAAAAACAGGTAAGGGCACCCCCACATGTTGACCACAGCAGTAAAGGAATGAAGGATGTTTTTTTCACAGAAGTCTCCTGTGAGAAGACAGTAAAGCAAATCAAGGATAAATTAACTAAGTACTTTTTTTTTTTTTTAACTTCCAGCTATTTTTGCAGGAGATAAAGTCTATTGGAGAAGACAGAAAAATAGGAACAGAAACTGGAGTCATTCTCAGTGGTAAGATACCTTTTATCTCTCTTTGCTGATAATTCAGATTGGAAGGTTCTTTATTTACAGATCTATCAGTGCAGGAGCAAGGAACTTTGTGGGTGCTTTCACCAGAGCAGTGCAGTCTGTTTGAACATCTTGGAAGCTGAATCATACGGAAATCAAAGAGTGTGTTGAGTTGGAAGGGACCTTAAAGATCATGTAGTTCCAAGCCCCCTGCGGTGGCCAGGGACACCTTCCACTAGACTAGGTTGCTTAGAGCCCCATCTAGCCTGGCCCTGAACACTCCCAGGGAGAGCCTATCATTCACCACTCCAGATAAATTTCTATCCTTTGTCTTCTTTCTCTATGTCAGTAAGTTGACCAGCTTATGCTATATGGTCCTACTGCTTCTCCTCACCATCTCCTCATTTTTTGTAATTGTTTGAACCACTGTGAAGATGTAGCTTGGTTTGCAACTGAAAGTTCTGCTGAACTGGTATTCTGAAGTCTTATCACACTAGGTGTGGTCCAAAGTGATGTTCAGAGGGTAGTGGGAAAGGGTAGCTTTGTAGTAATTAAAAAAAAATTAGATACACATATAGACTATAAAACTGAGAAATGGGGTCTCTGCAATTGCCTAATTTTAGAGGTGGTCTAAACCCCATGGTTTTTGTCACTTGTTTTGAAGAAAATATTTGTTTGAACATATCTAGTAATTCCTTTTGCCATTTTGTCCAAAGGAGGCAGTTTCTCTGTGTCCAGCATGTTAAAAAACATAAGCTCAGTCTGTTCCAAGCCTGAATCTAACAAGTGGGCTAATGACCTCATCCTTCTGTGTAATTCTAATGGAGGTCACCATTTTTTTTCAAATGTCTGTAAGGTTCTCCAGTTTCCTTGCAGCTTAGGACACCTGGATTGTGTCCCCTATGAATGGCCTCCTGAGAAATCATCACTGAATCACTTAATTCCTCAATTTTAAAATGAGATAACAATGCTCCTGCACTTAGCGTGGATATCAGGATGATAAATATGATTATGTATTGAAGTTTCTGAAATGTTCAGACATTATAACAAATAGATTGAAGAACTCCCTTCATTTGCACATTATTCACTTCATGCACCCTGTTTCTTTGGTGGAGGGCAGTTATGCTGTTTCTTAAGGATTTCCTTTTTTCTTCAGACTTTTTACACAGAATTGCCACATGGCAAACTTTCAAAGCCTTTGGTAGTGGAAAGCTCACAGGGAGTGGCTGAATAGAATCAATCTGGTAGTTAATAATTCAGCATGCTAAACTCGGTAGTGGTGAGCTGTGTGACTTCCTCAAAGGAAAGAATTAAAATATACGTGCCCAAAGTGGTTTTCACGCATCTGCTGATCACAAGTGTGGCCAAGTACATGATGAAATATTGCTTGTCTGGCTCTGAGCTCTGTATAGTACAACCAGAGTGACTCATCGGGTCAGTTGCTGACCAGAAGTTGAGCTGACAGAAACAGATGGGCTGCCTAGAGAGCGAGATATCTTGGAAGCATCTCCACCCTTGTCAGCAGTCTTACACAGCACAGGGGTTTCTCAGAAGCAGCGATTTCAGTGAAAGATGCTGGTTTTTCAGCTGCACTTGGTCTTCCACATCAGAATGATGCCTTGTGGCCCTGAGAATAAGGAAACTTGCTGGCTTGTTAGTGAAGATCCAGGTTTGTGAATCCTGTACTTGGAGGGGCAGTAGTAGGGATGTCAGTAAAGTTCTCAAACTTGCAAAGGGATTGTTTTCTAGCTCTGAGAAGCCTTCAGGTTGCTGCTAAAAGATGGTTGGTGTGTGTTAATGTTCTTTCTGCAAATGAGGCCAAAATTTTTAATCAACTCTGAAAATCGTTTCCTGTAGTCTCTCTCCATCTCTTTACCCCTCAGCAGAATGGCAACAAAAAATGTTTCCCTCAGGCTGTAGAGTTGGCCTGAGGATTATACTCAACTCAGATATTTGGAGGTAAAGTGCCCTACAAGTGTCTAGAGAAATAGGGTTTTGTAGGCACTGAATACTGGGGCAAATTCTAGATCAGCATCTGAGAAGAGAGTACACCAGTCTGGGATGGGTTTTCAGTTTGACTCACTGTGGTGGGTTCACCCTGGCCAGCAGCCAAGCACCCACACAGCTCCTAACTCACTCCCTGCAGCAGCTCTCCACAGTGGGACAGAGGAGAAAATAGGGAGAAAAAAATCAAGACAACTCTTGAGTTGGGTTAGAAAACAGTTTAATAGGTGAAGAAAAGGTGGGTTCAGGTGGTGAAAAACAAGCAGAGCAAGGGAGATGGCACACCAGGTGGTGACAGACTGATGCCCACCCAGTCTCCAAACAGCAGCCAAAAAACTTGCTTGAAAACAAAAAAATGCTTTTCTTCCTCTATCCCGGTTTTTATTTCTGAACTTGAGGATATATCACATGAAATATCCCTTTGGTCACTCTGAGTCAGCTGTGCCAGCTGTGTCCTGTCCCAGCCTCTTGCCCACCCTCAGCCTGGCTGTGGGGATGTAGTGGGAAACAAAGGTGGCCTTGACAGTGTGCAAGCACAGCTCAGCAATAGCCAAAACACTGGTGTGTTGTCAGCACTGTTGTAGCCACAGAGCCAAAACACGGCACCATATGGGCTGCTGGGAAGAAAGTTAACTCCATCCCAGTCAGACCCACCACAAACCCAAATCATGCTACTTTTTTTACTTACTTTTTAATTGAGTACTGAAAAAAGAATTATCAGAAGAACAAAATCCTGTCGTAAGATCTTAAGAACAGAGTATTCTTGATAAAAAATGTTTTCTTGTATGTGCAGATGTGAAATTTTCATTAGAATCATGCACTCTTCTGAAACAGTTCAAAAAGACTCTTAAGAATTTGCTGAAGTTCATTTTTCTCTGAAAAGTGCCTCAAAAGATTGTTTCAGGGAATTCAGTAGACTTAAGTGCTTGTCTGAATAGGGGCTGCGTATTCAAGCTGACTCTGTCCTGCAAGAGCAATTCTGGAGACATTTTACCCAGTGTGAACATCAGACCTATGTCAGAAATGGGTAATTCTCTACTTGCCTATGGGTGCATCTTGTTACTGTCTGTATAAGTATGCAATTTTGTGCCTTAAAATAATCAACTCTATGATTCATATTTAGCATGAGACAGGACAGATAAAATGCTTTCAGAATTGAAACATTAAGAATTAAAATTATGGGGTTATCCTAAGAAATGGAAAAACTGAAAAATAAAAAATTTGAAGTAGGAATGAAATCTTAGTTCCCTTCTAAAAAAGAAAATCAGTGAATGGCCCTGTTCTTCCCTGCAGCACCTCATTTTTGATTATGTATGCTGCTGTCAGTGAAAAATAACTGGCAGCTGTGTGATGCAAAGAGTTTGGATAATTCAGATTAGAGCTCACTGATTACTTTGATCAATATCAAAGCCTGAAACTGAAAGTAAGTTGAGCTTTCACAGATTTTTTAGAGAGACTAATCGAGATTTGAGGAGACTCTCGAGCTCTTGAATTGATCCTTTACTTTTAGGGTATTTGGCCTGCTCTGTTATTGGTGGCCTTTCTTTATTCCATTTGTTGATATGAAGAGAGATAAGCATTTGTTCCTGGTAGGGAAAAGCATCACAAAGGCTTTGGTGAATGTGTAGCAGTGTGACTGGTCTGAATGTAAGAGTTCAAGGCAGCCACCTCCAAACCTCTTACTGGGTTTGTCAGTCAATACTATCATTCCAGGGGCCAGATGACATTATGGGATTTGGTTGATCATGCAGTAAGCACAGTGGAACTGAGACTTCAGTGTCTTCATAAAAAAGTTCTGTGCAATTTCTCATGACTTTTTAACGCTGAAGCACTGACTTGAATGAAACTTTCCTTGTATGTGGGGAAGAGTGAATGTATTCATAAAAAGGCAGTCCACAGTGAAGGCAGAACAGAAGTGCCCCCTCCAGTATGTTCTGAAATGGTTCAGCTCTAAAGGTTCATGATTAGAGCAGGCAGTTTTTCTTTGCCAGTGGTAACTTCCATTTTTTGTTCCCTCTGTGGAGCAGGCAGTTGGAAGAATTATGGAAATCTTTGTTTTCGGCAGCAAAGGAACAAATGTTCTCTGAGGCCACTAAGATGGAGTGTGTATTCTGCTGGAAGGGAGGACCAAGGCAGTAATTTGCCCTGTCCAAAAGCAGGGTGTATGCATGGATAAAGTGGTGAAAGAGTTCTTGTATTTTTCCTCCAACTCACAGTTCAGGCAGATGGAAAAGAGCCAAAGCATTCCCTGTTTGCTGTGCTCTGATTGTGAGCAAGGTGGCTAGACTGTCTGATCTCAGTTAATGAGCAGAACCCCTGGAAAAATAATGATAGATAAAGTTCAGGTCTTGGAACAAGTCTACCTGCGTCAATATTATTGGGAACTAAATTGCATGTTTAAGGAAGGCAGCCAGTGGAGCTGAATCTCATCCTGTGAAAATTGCTTCTCATACATGGGTCTTTTTTTTTTTCCTTCCATTATTGGAGAGTCTAAATATTGAGCAACTATAAATCCAGCTCTCTTCAGCCAAAGTCCTTGGTTGTGTGGATGCCAGTGACAGAGCTGTGTTAACCAGAGAATCCAGTCACAGCTCACGTCTGCTGCCTGCAGAGCCAGCCCTGCTTGTTTTGGTGTGTGGCTAAATTGGAGATGTGAATTTGCAGCAGCTCTGACTATGCTTTTGTCTACAGTAAGAAATCTGTATGAGTGACTGCCAGAACTGCTCATTATGAATGAATATGATAACTTTGGGCATGGCTTCATGAAAATACAGTCAGACACTTTGAAAAAGACTAGCTATTTGGGAGTCACCTCTGCCTTTACTTGGTAAGGCTCTAGAATAATGAAGGAAATGCATGACTGATACAGGGCTTTACTTGATAATAAATGCTGTGATCAGCTCTTCTGTGTCTGCGCAAGCCGCAGTAACTTCCTGCTTTGTTAAGCTGAACTTTGCTTATCCCACATTTTGCTGTGATTTGGGCTTTCTGGGAAAGGATAACTGGCTAATAGGGAATTCAGTTAGCTTTTGGGGAACCCTTGCTTAGCTGGTGTTTGAGAAGTGTTTTGGTTATGCTGAAGTAGCTGCACCTAACCCCAAGAAAACCCATTTGATTGAGAAATTCCTAGCTAGCTCAGTTTATTGTCTGGCAGTTCTTACTGCTGACAGGATGGTTAGAGCAAGTTGAGATACTGGGAGTTTGACTTGCTGAGACTTTGGCTTGCTCAGTGTGGTAACTGTTTACCAGCACTGGGTTTTTGATAGCTCCTACATGCAATATATAAGAGCCTGTCAGTGCTGTTGTAGTGCTGCTAATTAACATCAGTGAGAAGAGAGACATAGCAGTTAAAGCAATTTTGAGGTTCACATACAAAACATGCTTTTTTGTGTGCTTATGATGGATTGACCCTGGCTGGATGCCAGGTGCCCACCAAAGCCGCTCTGTCCTTCCTCTCCTCAGCTGGATGGGAGAGAGAAAACATAAGGAAAGACTTGTGGGTCAAGAGAAGGACAAGGACAGATCACTCAGCCGTTACCATCACAGGCAAAACAGACCAAACTTGGAGAAATTAGCTTAATTTATTACCAGTCAGTAAGATAACATAAAAACTAAATTTTAGAACACCTTCCCCCCAGCCCTCTCTCTTCTCAGGCTTAACTTTACTCCCAAGTTCTCTAACTCCTCTCCAGAGCAGTGCTGGTTGATGGAGAATGAGGGTCATGGTCAGTTCATTACACATTGCATCTGCTGATCCTTCCTCCTCGGGGGAAGGACTCCTCACACTCTTCCGCTGCTCCAGTATGGGGTCCCTGCTAGGGAACACAGCCCTCCGTGAAGTTCTCCAACATGGATCCTTCCCACGGGCTACAGTTCCTCACAAGCTGCACCAGTGTGGATCCCTGTACTGCACCAGCATGGGTCCCTTCCCATGGGGTGCAGTCCTTCAGGCACAGCCGGATCCAGCATGAGCCCCCCATGGCATCACATATTCTACCAGCAAACTTGCTCTAGCATGGGCTCCTCTTTCCAAGGGTCCACAGGTGACTGCCAGGAGCTTGTTCCAGTGTGAGCTTCCCACAGGGATACAACCTCCTTTGGGCATCCACCTGCTCCAGTGTGGTGTCCTCTGTGGGCTGCAGGTGGATCTCTGCATGCCTGTGGACCTCCACGGGCTGCAGGGGCACAGCTGCCTCACCATGGGCTGCACCAGGGGCTGCAGGGGAATCTCAGCTCCGACACCTGGGGCACCTCCTGCCTCTCCTTCTCTACTGGCCTTGGTGTCTGCAGAGCTGTTCCTTTCACATATTCTTTCTTAGTCCTCTCTCCAGCTGCAATTGCTGCTGCACAGCTTTCCCCCCCTGCCCCTTCTTAACTGTGTTATTCCAGAGGCACTACTGTGGTTGCTGACAGGATTGACCTTGGCCAGCAGCATGTTCGTCTTGAAGCTGACTGGCATCAACTCTGTCAGGCATGAGGGAAACTTCTGGTAGTTTCTCACAGAAGCCATGCCTGTAGCCCCTCCGCAATTGAAACATTGCCACACAAACGCAATACAGCATCTGATTCCTGCTGGTATCCATGTTTGCCCAGGAAAAGTGGGTTTGGCATTCTTTAGCACCCTGAGAGTTTCAGCTGGTAGGGCCTGCAGTGGTAACTAGTAACCTCGGTAACTACGAGTTAGAGCTTAATTTGATGCTTTTGAACACTGAATTCTGTGAGGCAAATAGTATATTACCTTATCCTCCAAAGCTGTGTTAAATACTCATCTTCAGAAATTCTGGACAGATGCAAAATAAAGGTTTGTCCACAGATTTTAACATTTTGTGGATTCTGGCGTGCCAAAGATAGGTCACTTCCAGTGAACGGGCACAAACAGATGAACTGAAAGATGCTCTAGAATATGTATCTGTGCTATACAGTGTAACTGAGCTTACCTATCTTTGAGAAAAGTACCTTAAAAGTAAGACATACTTTTATTTTCTTGAAAACGTTCCTCAACAAATAAACCAAGTATATTCTTTTCATTCTGTTGATAAAATTACTCCATTTGCTGTCCGTATGTCGTAGCTAGTCGAACAGCTTTATCTTGGGATTGCTCTTGCCGAGTTAAGAAACCTGTAATTTAAAAAAAAATCCAAAACCGTAACATACCTGTCTGAACAGGAACCTCAGTTCATGCATGTCAGCAACACTTCATATGCTATTGACTTTCAGAAGCAGAAAAGTTTTTTGAGGTTGTCTCCTGACTATTGGGGAGGATATGGAAGGGGGGACTGGTTAAGGCGCCTTTGCATAATTTTGGCAGTGCACAGTCTGCATTGATTGACTGTACTTTTACAATTAATTTAGATGTAGCTCGGTAGTGTGGGTTTCAGTTGAAAAAGATAGTGGGTTTCTTCTGGTTTTTCCTCTAAAAAGTGCTGTTCAAAGTCCAGTAAATGCTCTAATAGCCACCTATTCATGTGTAATAGCAATTAGGTTGAAGGACTGTATGAACAGTAAGTAATTATGGGTTAACTTATTTATGTGCTTTTGTTGTTGTTTCCAGGAATACCTTTTGTTAACATCAGAAAATCAATGTTTTCCTTGGCAGTAGGAAGGTGGGGGAGGAGAGGAAGACTAGCATTTGTTGTAAATCTGAGAATATCAAAATGGCAGTGGTGGTACTTCCAGTGTAGTGTCTGACCCTGCAGGTACTGTTAATATGGGAGTACTGCTGGGCCTGTGTCTGTTCATTGTGGATATATATCAGGTCATTTTACTAGAGAAACTTGTAAACATTTTCTAGAGCTTTTATGTACATACATTTTGTGTATGTGCATATGTATATAATATATAATAATTTAAATACTGTTTAGGGAAAAATTTGCATCTTCTTCAAAGGACCGGTATGAGGTGACTTGGTTATAGAAAATGAAAGGCTGCATTTAATTTCAGTGTTTGGTTTTGGAAGGTTCAGACTGCTTTGGCACATTTAAATCAGGTGTTTACCTTCAAGCATATACATAACCTCACTGACTCATAAAGTATGATTACCTATACTTTGAATATATGTTACTTGCCTGAGGTCTCGCCACACTAATGCTTCTTCAGGTCTGTCTTGCCTCCAGTTGAGCACCTGGCTTTATCAGTTCTCATCAGAAGCCCTTTATTCAGGGAGCTCTCTCAGAGCTCTGGTGAAGTGCTTCCTTTCCCCAAACTCACTGTAAACTTGCCAACTCATCATGACTGTGGTGCTTCCTTGTGTGCTTGGTCAGGGCAGCTCTGATGACTTCTCCTTCTCTGTCTGCGGCTGGGGGGGCTCCTGTGGGACCAGCAAGCAGCTGGTTCAAGTCCATGTAGCTCTTTGAATTCAAAGGATTATATTTGCTGAGAGTCAGCCTTGCACATCTAGCAGCAGTAAACTGGTTCTTCAGAGATGTCTGAGCAAGAAGAAAAGGTGATGTGGACTTCGAATACTTAACAGAAAGAAGGCGGAAATCAGAATAGCTCCAGGACCATCTTTGAACTTGTGGTTTATTCCAAGATTGAGAATTTACTATACTGTACCAGTCTGCTAGTAGAAGTTTGTTTCCTTGTGATAATTTATTTCTCGATGTCCAAAACAAGTGTGAATTTGAACACTTCCTGACATTCACTTCTGTACTTCTGCTCTTACTGTTTAGAGAAACCACTGTGATTGAGGCAAGTTATGCTCCTACTTTACATACTTCCCTGTTAGCATTCCCATGCCGTGCTCTTGTAGCAGTCCACATTTGGGCAACCGCAGAAGCAAATGAAGCGACGCTGTCTCTTGGCATCCTGTTCTGAGCTGAAATCGGAGCCAGCGTAAATGGCTTGATAGCTTAAGTCCCTGGCAAGAACAACTTGGAAGATAATACATCGTTTGTAAAAACTGAAAGTTAATGTTTTTTGTTGTTTTGCAGGAGGGTCATGCAGATGTAGAATTTGAGTAGATTGTTTTTTTGCTATTTCACTGCTCTTTATCAGTGTGCTTGGGAAGATATTTTGAGGCGCTTGAGGGAGAGCTAGAGGCTAATGTTTATTCGGCAAGTCTTACTGTGGAAAGTGAGTTTTCTCAGTCTGATTTTTTTTTTTCCAGAACCCTCATCCCTCCCTCGTGCCTATCAGAGAAAATTATTTTACTGACCATGTAGCTGAATCTATCTATTGTCAACTGGGCTCAGCTTTACTAGTGTGATATACATAGTAGAACCAGGAATTCAGATTATGCTGAATCACAGTGATGCTCTGCAGATGTTCCTCTAGGATGCCAGCCAGCAAGACACAGGCTGTAGGCTTCCAGCAAGATTCTCCTGCAGAGTGGGGAGGATGTAGAGTGCCTGGGTGCAGCCCCTGAAGTGGGGAGCATCAGAAGCTGACAAGTGGGTACTTTATCCTGAGCAGCCACTGGCAGTTGTGGTGGTGAAGGAATGGTGCTGGGTTTCCTGCCTTTGGAGCTCTGGAGTGGGATGTGCCTTTGCTGGCTCTTACTTGGTTCTAGGAGGCTAATAGATGTGTTTGAGGGAAATAAGAAAACTCTTTAGAGAAAATCCTCTTCTTTTAAGAATGGCCTAGGGGTTAAAGTACTCTTCTAGTGTGTCAGAAGGCAGGTTTGGAACAGGCACCAGATCTTCAGTGTCTGTAGGCTGGAGACATTCACTGGGCTGCTGGAATGAGTTTTTTCTGTCTCTTCTATTTGAGCTGTTTCATGTTCTTTATATAAACATTTCTAGAACTCGACTCCTCATTTTTTCCAAAGTTCTGGTTTTAATGAATTGATAATTTCCTACTCTGAAATGAAAAATTGTTGGGAGACTTTCTGCCTTATCCTATTTCAGCTTTTTGGTATTTTTGTAGTTCCGTATAGCTTATTAATGTGGAGCAGAGTCAGTGGTGTTGCCTAGTGTTCCCTTCTTTGGTAAATGTGTGGTATAAATTGGATGGGTCAAAAAGAAGAGCAGTAGGAAGTGCTGTTACCTCAGTTTAGAACTACATGTGCATTTGACCGCTTATAGACTTTTAGCAGTATATTTGATAGTTGTTCAGGTGATAAAACCAGCTGGATAGGGAGTTCAAACATGTGACATGTACAGCAGTTTAGGTGGGAAACTGTTGGCTTTAGATTACTGACTCACTGCTTCACATGGCAAGTTGTGCAATTTTAGAAAGGATCTGGCTTGAAAATAAATGTTTGGCTACTAATCAGTATGGATAGAGGAAGGGAGGAATTTTCAGAGGTTATGCCTAAGTCCCTTGAATGTTCACTAGGAAATAGCTCTTCCATCCTGTAAAATATCCTTTCATGGAAAAGCCTGCTGCTGTGCAACAAGACTCCCTTCCAGAAATTTGACATTTTTTTGAATCTGAGTTCCTAGGTTTTGTTTAAGAATAGTACTGTCACATGTGTTTTGGGGATGTTTTTCAATGTTTAGAATGCTATTTAAAAAAAAACAAACTGGTACTTTGTTTATTTTCAAATTTATTTTACTTAAAGTATGATTATTTCATAAAGCATTTTATTCACTCTTTGTATGTCTATGTGCCTGCCTATACACACACACACACACACACACACACACACACACACACACACACACACATATATATATGTCAGCAGTTACAGAGTATTTACATTGTACTGGTACCTGTCTGTTGAAACATGGATACATAGCTCTACACAGGACTTGCACGTGTTCCCTCCTGCAGCTCTACTCTTCATTCCAATACGTTGCTCTAAATAATGCAGGGTTGGCCTTTCTTTATACACTTTTATGTGCTTTTTAAATTGATCTCCAATTGCTCAGAGCCAGAATGGCATTAATGACCTAAATATAAATTACTGGTTTGGATCCTTCTCAGCCTGAGCTGTATTCTACAGAGGTAGCAGGTTGTTACACTTGCAGATCTCTGAGGTGGTGACTGGTGGTCACTGTTAGAGGGTGTCAGTCCCTTGCCATGAGCGAACACCAGCTCGTACAGTGACACCAATCTTCTGAGGAAGCCACACTGAAACTTGTGTTAAAGAAGAGCTTAGCTTCAATAGGACAGACCCAGCATTCAAAGACTGTACAGGAAGAGGGTTTGCAAGCAGCCTTGCTGTAACCAGGGGTGAGTTTTGTTTGTGGACCAGTGATAGAAAATACAGCCAGAGTCTTTTGTGATGTCTGTATCAAAAGATACAGTTATATCACTGAATACTTGTAAACTGTTTGGATGGAATATTAATGGAGTTTGGGGAAGATGCCAGTCAAGTAGCTTTCTTTTGACCCTCTCTTAATTTGCCTTTGGTAAGGGCTAGAGTGTTCCTCTGCAGGATTCTCATAGACTGGAGCTGCAACACCAAGTGTAGGGAGGGCCTGAGGATCCCTCACACACCACATCTCTGTGAAAACACGAATGCCTGTGGAGCCCATGTAAGTAGTGGTCTGGCTTCTCACACGCTGGAACTGGGAGAGGGAAGCAAGTCAGCTGACAAGAGGGGAGAAGCACAGGCTCTCCCTGGGTTACGTGGATGGTACCATCTCTGCTTAGGAAGAGGAGAGCATAACAAGGTTAAAGAGCGGTGGGTTTTATCAGAATGAGGTACAGAACTTAATTGGTGCGTTACCATTTTGTGGCAACACTGACTGGACACAGCCATGTGTCTGTGGTACCTGCTTAGAGCCATTCCTGCCCTTGGCAGAAACCTGAGGCTAGAACACAGAAGGACACTGACCCAGGTGCTAAGGACTGTCCTTCCTCACATATCCCACTCTCACCTCTGTCTCTTTTTTCTATTTAGCAGATAGGTCTGTGGTCTTTCAGATACGGACTTTATAGTGTCAAATAGCATCACTGAGTTCCTGATGCACTGCTGCACATTTTCCAGACCTTTACCCCTTACCGCGCATTTCCAAGCAAGCAGCCTGCAAGGCTGTAGATCTGAGACATCCACTTCTTCCTCAGACTGTGTATCAGACATTTCAGAAATCCTCAGGAGGAGGTGATAAACCATGGGGGAGCATAAGCCTCCTTTCTGTAGGAATCCAGAGCTACGTGTGGAATCACTGAGACGTTTTATTTCCTGCATCCTGTTTCCAGATCTGCAGCCAGTAAGTTTCAGGCAGAGTGTGGTGACCAGTAGAGAGTCTGGCTGCAATAGCTGAGCAGGAGGGAGAATGCAGAGGCAACAGCTGCATTCTGTGATTGAGACAAGCGTGACCGGGGACGGTAGTGGGACTGGACTCTGCAAATGGGGAATATTCTGGAATGTGTGTGCATTCCCATACATATGTTTATGCAGGCATTTAAAGGAAAGGATTTTAAAGGCCTCAGATGTCATGAAACTTACCCAGGGTACTTAGTCTGAAGCAGCTAATCTCAAACTTCCAAAAACTAGGAAATACCAAATGATGGTGTGGATAGAAAATGTCTACGTGCAGTCATTAGAAAGATACAAAACAGTACTGGAAAGCACGAGTTCTGTATTAATAACATTTTATGTTGGTTTTACTAGGTGTGTTCATTCCTAGGGACACAAAAGGCTAAAAGGACAGCTGTGAGGACACTTGCTAATATGGCCTGGGTGCTCCTGACTCTGGTTATGTTTATGCATTTAATTATTATATTTATCTTTAGACACAAGACTACAGCAAATAGAAAATCATACCCATTGCTAATCTCAAGATACTGAAGACAAATGTCCGAATCTTGGTATTTCTTGTAGTTTCACAATCAGTGGCTTGCTGATGTTTGCCCATTTGACCTAATTAATTTTTTCTTCTATTTAAATAAAATCTGAGTGAAAACCAAAATAATTCCTTTCTGAAATACTTGAATTTCAGAATCTTACTCTTGGAGTTTTTTCAGTCTTTCTGGTGCAACAATATTAGCTTAAAACTGCGTGAGAAAAATTGTGTTCATCTCAGGCTTCATGTGCAGTTCTCTAGTAGCATTTTTTTATAATGAAAAACAAAGTCAAATGTGAAAGGGAGGCCATGTGTCTCTGATAATGCTGGTTTTTCTTTTACCTGGGGCATGTGGAAGTCTGCAGGCAAGGCAGTGTAATATAATATAAATGGATGGATAGAAATCCCATTTGAAAATGAGATGTAATTCTGTAGAGGCGGTAGGAATAGAGAAGATGAAAGCATAGTGCAGGCTGCTACAATCTCATTAGATACTGTCACGGTTTAATCCCAGCCAGCAACTAAGCACCACACAGCTGCTCATTCACTGCCTCCCCATGGGAGTGAGCTTTGAGTGGCAGAGCTTTGTATGCTGAGCCTGACATCATCTGATATGGAATATCCCTTTGGTCAGCTGTCCCGGCTGTGTCTCCTCCCAATTTCTTGTGCCCCTCAGCCTCCTCGCTGCTGGTGGGGTGAGAGGCAGAAAAGGTCTTGATGCTGTGTAAGCAATGCTGGCAGTAACTACAACATCCCTGCATTGTAGCTACTGTGAAGAAAATTAACTCAATCCCAGCCAAAACTAGCACAGGTACTTAGCATTTTTTTATCTTATTTTTTGAAGTTCCTCTAAAACTGTGATTTCTTTGTTCTGCCCATACTTGTCTAGCTTTTTGGAGCTGGGAGATTTTGGCTGAACTATTTGGAAATGAGAAAATGATCCATAATTAAAAACAGAAAATAATTAAAATTAATATTCTAGTGTCATTCTACTTCATGAAAAAATTTAAGTGACAAAATTGTAAACTCTAGTTTCTCTATTAATAGAGAAAGCTCACTCAGTGACTGGGATGAGAGAAACACTGGCAAGGGTCAAGTCAGATAGACCTGGGTGGAGTTCTTGGTTTGCTGGGGTGGTATTTCCTTACAAAGGGAAACAGTTCCAGTGGGCAGATGAGGAACTATGACATTTTTTGGGGTGTAGGAAAGCATTCATCCATAAGCCTACAGATGGGAAATCCTCCCAACACCAGATTATTATGTGCTGTTTAAGGGGGAATTTTCTGATCCCCCTCGCCAAAGTTGCATTTTCAGATGTCAGAAGTGGTGGAGCAGGTGTCACGCAGAGTCTCCACTCTGATAGACTTTACTGTGATGGGGTATTTTCACAAATTGTATCTTTCTGGCAACCCTTATGCTTTCATAAACTACTTTTCCTCTCTGTGTATTTGCAAGGAGTTTTTTGTTGCTGTTGTTAGGAGTGGGAAGCATGTCTCTTCTTTTTCTGACAGAATTTTGAAGCATGAAACTTAAATATGCCAGGTTTTGCAGCAGTGGCAAGACACAGAGTTGTTGTTGTTGTGATTCTTTGATGCTTGAGGTGCAGGTAGTCCCACCCATCCATAATGTTGTATAGAATGGAGTGTTTGCCAGCTTTACCCGAGGGTCTGGCTGGCTGGAAGGTGTCTGTGGGCCGAACACGCCTGATGCTGGTACCAGTGGGAAGGTGGTGGGCATTCTTGGGAAGCTTAACACAGCAGCAGTGGGATTTGACTGCTGCTTGGAGACAGAAAGGAAACTTCTGTAAAGGCTGGGCAAGCAGCCACATACTTTAGGCTGTGACAGGTGAGCTCTGACATATTTTTCTGCAGTGGTTAAAGGCCGTTCCTGTAACTGTCTGCCTGCTGGACGTTGCTGCTTACAGTTAAGGTCAGCAGGACAGAGCATGTGCCAGCACCGTAGATGCCCCGATTCCGGTTCATGGTAGCTTAAACCTGCATAGACTAATGTAAATTGCTTCATTTGGTGGGGGAGAGAAGTAAAACTTTGCCAAAAGTAGTCCAGTCTTCTCTGCAGTATTCCCTTGAATACTATTGCAGTGCTTCATTTTACAAGGCAAGTGAAATGTGTCTCATTTGGATGTGTGTAATAGGTTTAGAAAAAACACCCTGTCAGTATTTGAGGTCAGGATGTAATGAGAAACTGAGAGTGATCTCCTCCAGGTAGTACATTTGGAAATTTGTATCAGAAATTAATGACCCATTTATATAAGGGATTTTGTAGTTCATTGGGGTTTTCTCCCTTCATTTCTCTTTCTTGGAAGTCTATTGGCATGATGTGCAGTGACATTTCAGGAGCACAAATACAAAGAGGAAATGTGGAGAAAGACAAAGCATGTAAGCTGACATTCAAGCTGAGAATCTCTCATATACAGTATGTTTTGTGTGTTTTAAATTTAGTACTTGTTTTAACTTAATCTTGGCCGGTGCAGAAATTCTTCTGTCAGAGATCTTTCTCCAAACATTCTTTTGTGTGCATGCTATTGGTGACATGTGAAGTACTGTTCTCCACTGGCTTTGGGTGCCTTTAGGGCTCAGCTGGGGGTCCTATTTTGATGTTCCGCAACTCGAGCAGAAAGAAGCTTCTCTGAAGAATGCAGGATGAGAATGTAACAGCTCAAATTTAGATCCAAGACTGGAGATTAAGCTTGTAAACTTCAGTGGGACTATTTTGTTCATAAAATTATGGATGTGCTATAGTCTTTTGCCACAGGATTAGAAACTAAGTAATTGTTCAATACTGAGATTAAAATAACACTGGAGAAGAAAAACACTAGTTAAGTCAATAAATCAGTTGGTGCTACAATGAGAAAATTAAATTTGTTAGCTATTAAGTATAGCCATAAAGGATGATGCTTTTAAAAATTAGTGACACATTGACATTTTCTTTTTAGTGTATCATCTGTATTTTATGTAACAAGCAGTGCTGGACTGAGTTATATAAACGAGCAAGTGTTTTATGCATGTTATTTCAATTATCTGTCCTTGGAGAAGGTGAATGAAAAATAGCTCCAACTCAGTTTTAGCATCTTCATTTTGACGGTTGTAATATGCATAATAATGAAGAGTGTGAAGTGTAGAGAAATAGGTCCATTTGTAAAAGCTGGTGTCCTCTTAGTTCTTTATCTTAAAAGGAAAAGAAAAAAGAGAGAGAGGAAGAAAGAAGCAGAGGGTGTGTTTTGTGTGGCATGCCAGGTCTCTTTGAAACAGCTTGCAGTTGCAAGCTAGCTGAATCAGCACCACATTTATTGGTGGAAGGCTATGATCAGATACACCTGCAGTGTACAGCGAAGAAGAGGCACATCAAATCTGGCAAGGTGTTGAATGAAGTTTTTGTGTCTGGTTTTAAATCAAGTCAGAGCATTGCTACAAAGAGTAGAATTGGTTAAGTAGTAGGTTTTAATCAGCAAAATTAATTTAAATTTGAAGAATTATTTAGCTAGCATCTTTGAAGAAACCTTAGTTGAGGGGTGTGGGGCTTTCACAAAGTATCATTATTTTGATGAATTTGCTTCATACACGATGCAGTTTTAAAATATACAATTTTGGTGCAAAATTGGTAACATATATGTTGAAAAAGAACCTGAGGATTTAAAGGGATAAAGATATTTTCCCATTACTTACTGGTTTTTATAGATTAATAAACTTTTAAGGCCAGAAGAGTTTGTTAGCTCTGACTCTTATTGAGCTTGTTTCTGTGTTGTGTGTTTGGTTCTTCAGGAACAGATTTTACTTTTTTTGTTAATGTTGTTATAAGGTGCTGGATCGGATTAAG
Source organism: Melanocharis versteri (assembly GCA_013397845.1). Classification (NCBI taxonomy): domain Eukaryota; kingdom Metazoa; phylum Chordata; class Aves; order Passeriformes; family Melanocharitidae; genus Melanocharis; species Melanocharis versteri. The sequence continues at coordinate 98,631 of VZTG01002721.1, read as the reverse complement.
TGTATTTGAATCAGCGTGCAAGAGGGCAGGCATTGATCAGTGGTCTCTAACATTAAAAAATCTGCTCAACACTAGATACAGGAACAAACCAGTCAAATTCCTGAACTATTCCTTACCATACAGTCATCTCTAAACAGAGAATAGGACCCGTCCAGCATGGCTTTGATGTCACTAGGTAGAAGGCACGCTTTTATGAGAAGCAGTAAAGGAGATGAAGCCTTAGAGTAACTTTAGAGCTGACTTCCCCAGTCTGCGTGGGAAATTTGATTGTCTCTATCTCATGTTCTTTGCCCCTTTGGCATGAGAAATAGCTGACAGCAAAAGACAAGTACATTAAAAAATGTTGTCTAGGGACTACAGTCTACAAGCATTTCTCAACACCTTTCTTTCATTATTGGAACACACTAAATATTGGAAATGAAATTGCCCTGAACTTACCTTCTGTGTGATCTTCCTGCCTGTTCTGTCCAGATGTTTTTAATTCTGCTTTTAGCCTTTGGGTGGGCTTGACAAAGAGACTAATTTGAGCTCTTTCATTCTTGGTGTAAGGAGGGGCAGGAAGGACAACCTTCCACTCTAAAATACCAGCAGACAGTAAGGCCTTCAGAGTGACACAGTGGCCCAGTTGCCAAGTCTTATCAAACATAGTGAGACAGTCTTGGCCAAGCATTTGAGCCACTGACTTAATACAGGTAAAAGGTATTTGAGTTCTAATAGAGCATCTGTTCATGGTATAGTAAAATGGAGATGGCACGAGCAGTCTTACTCATTTCAAGCATGTCTTTTTAATAGCTGACAATGGAAATGGTTACTTTTGCCTTTTGGCTCTTCATCAGACCAAAACTCAAATTAACTTCATTTTCTTCTTCCTATTATCTCTTCCCCATATGCTTCCTTGACTCTCATCTCTTTAGTTAGAAAACGGGCACATACAGAAATTAATTTTAAGATTTAAATGTTTTCAGTGGATACTGTAAGAGAAGTTAATTTCTGGAGTTTGAACTCTACTAAACGTCTGTGTTTCAAAGAAGGAGTTAAGGGAGGATTGTTTAAGGGCATTAAAAGAGATTTAGAAGAATTTTTGGAACACTTACATCAGTCCACATAGCAAATGCTCAAATGGGGAAAAGGAGGTGTTTCAGCTTAAACTTAGAATGGGCTTAAGGGTTCATTTTCATATATCTACACCTATACCTTTTTATCAGTGTACAGTAGAGTTAAAGAGAGTGACCAAACCAAGCTTGTATTTCATTTGACTTAGTCTTTGCTGTAATTCTTTGTGTGTGATTTAATTTTAAACTGTGAAGATTCAACTCTGTTCCTGAGTGAAGTTTGAGGCAGTTGGTTTTGATGGAAGCAAGGTTAGGCAATGGGACTCCTTTCCCTCTGTTAACTCTTCATCATGTGATAGAGTGTCTCTCACTTACCAAGCCACATAACTGGAAGTAGAAAGCATGTTGCAGGGTTTCTTAATCACATGCAAATTCCATTCATGTGCCCAAGTTTTCAGAGAAGACTTAGAGGTTTAAATCTACAGACTCTATTAGTTTCAGTAGGAGCTGTGTGACTAAATAATCGGAATTAGTTTTGAATTAAAGAAAAAAAACAAACAACAAACAGCCGTACAGCACTTGTCAGCCCAACCTCCTGGCACATTCAACTGCTTTTTAGGACTGCATTGATTGATACATTCTTTTGGCAAAAGTTGAGGATGCTAGTGAATGAGAAAACAGGAGCAGTTGAGTTCATCTAAGGTATTCCTGCTCTTTACAGCCTCAGAACAGGGTCTGGGAGACATGGCTGGGAGAAGTGTGATACGCCTTCTATCCAGATTCATAGCTATAAGGCATTTTTAAATGTGCTTGCAGAGCTAATCTGGGGAAGGTATGAAATTTGGACTAGCTTTACCTTTTGGCAGGATTGAGCACTGCTGTGCAGGACATTGTGTTCTCATGTTTCTCTAATGCTTACAGGTAAGCATATGCAATTAGTCGTTACAGGCACAGCTTTGACAGGTTGGAGCTAAAACCTCCAAATTAATCTCTTTGATTTTTTTTCTCATTTCAGAGACACTACTCTCCCCTGAATAGAGATGGCAGAAATCAATTCTCCTGTAAATATCAAGGAAAAGGTAGGTTCAAGAAACAGTACAATGCAAACCAAAATTGTATTTGCATACATATTTCATTTCTGCTCTTTCCAACACTGTTCACATACTGAACTTTATTATGTATTGACTCTGTGCATGAAGTTAAGTACACAAACAGGTGTTGATAGGACTAATCTGAATCTTGCTTGACAAGAAGCATTTTTACTTCTTTGCAGAGAGACTGTTTTGTCAGCTAGTCTTCACTTACTCCTTTGTAATTCCTGTGCACAATGATGCTGTGGAGAACAGCAGTTTGGGATTATTGCTGCTGTACAAAATGCAACCCTTGAAGAAACATGCCCCTTAGATAATAATGTTCTGCCCAAAAATGTTATAACTGTAATACTTAAAGCATTTCCTAAAAGTGCAGGACCTGAAAAGAGTAGATTAGATTTTGCTATGGAAGTATGTCTGCTTTTAGCTGCATTCCACGGGCTTGAGTGAGTCTTCTCCATATCCTTGGCTAGAGCTAGAGCCTCATCACCCTTTCAGGAGCGGTAAAGGAACTAAAGCTAATTAGGATATGAGGTAAATCAGGAGATCTTTTGTGGCTCCCAGCAGGCAGATTGTGAAGAGACCATGTAACCATAGAACTTCTTTTGCTCTATATCTCCTTACGGGAAACAGTTCCTTACCTGTTGCACTGCTCAGATGCCTGTTTTTTGAGTAGTTTTACCTTATATTTGTTGTTTACATCTCAATTGCTCATTGTGCTTGAGGATTTGCATGTCAATATGAATCTCTGTTTTGGTGATGAATATCTTCCTTAGTAATAGCAGAGGGTTTTAAAATTGAGTAGCGTGATGATTTTGCAGTAGAAAATAACGTCATCAAATTATTTTCCCTAGTGCCAGAGTGCTCAAAGGTAAACTACAGTAATTCTCAAAATACAACTCAGTAAATCAATTCAAGCTCTGCATCCTTGCCGTGTAGCTTGAAATTTTTTATTTAGGTCAGTTTTACAAGTGCAGGATTTTACGAATCATGTGTTTGTCTTTCGCGAGTTTAAGAATGAAGAACTGCAACAAGACTTTATTCACACTAGGTATTGGCTATTCCAAGTGTGATATCAGCTGGGAGTGTCCAAAACCAAATGTTTATGAGCTTATGCGTTTTAAGGCAGGAAAATAATTGGATCAATACATTCTGTTATAAATTGTTCCACTCTTTATTGTTGTATTATCCCATCAGTATTTAGTGCTACTAAATCCCTATATCAAATTGAAAACTTAGTTTAATAGCAATTGAAATTCTTTTGCAAAATCACTGGGTTTTATTCTGGAAAATATAGATTAATAACCTACTAAATAAAGGGTTAGTGACCAAACAGCATAAGCCTGATGCAGTATACGTACATCAGCTGAGAAGGTGTCGTGCTCAGAGAGCCATTGCACCTGGTCAAGTCTGTCTTGTTTAAAAACAGGATTGCAGTGGCTCCATTTGGTATCTCGTATTTGGTTTACAGTATGGGCAGCAACTGAGTAACTATAAAGTGACTGTAGCTTCAGAACTCTTTGAGTGATGCACTAGAAATATGAGGAAAATGTTGAACAAATAAGTCCTGCAGAGTTGCCTTTGATAATATTTGCACATAAACTGCTAAAACATGAGGATTTCATTTGCACATTTGAAAAGCAGACATATTTACAGTGCACTGGTAAGAGAGTCAAAATCACATCCCTTTCTCACTTAGCTTACAGAGCTTACATGGTCATGCTACGCAACTGAAGGAGAGTGAGTTTAATGTTTACTTTTATCCGCCTTTTGGGAGGCAATATTTCTGGGTAAGAAAACCAAGGTTTATAAATATAATACTTCTGCTGAGCTCCACAAATCCACTGCCATCAGTGTAAATACAAGCAGCCCTTGTTTAAAAGAACAGAATAGAATACAGTTCTTCCCAGTTCTCCCTTTATTCTACCTTAGTGCTTGCAGATCATAATGTACTTAAGACTTTGATCTTGCTAGGACTTGCATGAAGCCAAAGGAGCTGTACATCTGCACACAAATACTTACTCATGTGAGTTTCTGCAAAAGTAGCACACAAGTTTCTCCTTAAATTGAAGGTTGTTTCACTGTGATAAAAATGTGCTGCAGATCCCATGCAGATTTCAGCATGTTTGTTCTTTTCTTTGGGGGTAGGTGGGGGTGAGTGTTTGGGGTTTTTTTCAGTGGTGACCTTTCCCTGTGTTCTCTCCATGATCAGCTTCTAGTTTTTCAAGAAAGTAAAACCTCTGCCACTGTTTTAAAAGTGATGTGAGGCCAAGGCAGACATTTTGGACATTATACTCACACCCAGACTATGTAAAGCCCCACCCCTGAATTTGAATCATAAGAGAATGCTACTGTGGTAGTGATACTTATGTAATTCATTCTTGGCATTTCAGCTGAAATAGTTCATAAAGTCAATAGGTTAAACATTCTATTTTATATCTTCTTTTTTCTCCCCCAAGAGATTTATATAAATGCTGGCCTGTGATGTTAGGAAGGCTAATGGAAGTTTCCATAGTTGGCAGAGGCTCCTGCAGCTGTGATGCTCTTGTGGGGGAGCCAGAACTGTTTCAATTACCATATTTTCATGCATATAACCCACAGATTTTCTGGAATAACCTAAGTTCTGCATTTCAGCAGACACAAAGGTCATTAATTGCCTGCACAACCAGTGTAAGAAATCTACCGTCAGGATCTCTCAGAATAATTCCCTCTGCCCTGACCCTTGCTGTAGTCTTCCTTCACTCTGCCACTCTCCCTCTTCCCTCCGATATCAAACACTCATCTCTGTGCCTGAAAATAAGTAAAGACTAATTTTTTGTATCGAGGTTTTCGGAGACGGAGTGTTATACGTAGTTCAGACCATATGCACAAAAGTTCACTAGATTAAAGGATAAAATGAGCCAAACTCATTGGCTTACATCCAAAATCCATAAAATCAAAGGAGGTATTCAAGCATTAACCTAGTACATCACCAGAGGAGGTGCTGAGATTCTGACTTACAAGGCTTCCAAAGAAGAAGCAATTGGAGTGAGGAACACAAATGATGTATTGTCTCCTGCAACAATTAGCCCCTCTTAGTTTAACAAGAGAAGAGTGAATATCAGGCACTCCCCAGGATAACCATTCAGCTCTGGCATGTGACTTTGGTTTTGATCCAAAGAAATATCCGGAATTGTTTAAACTTTAGGTCTTGCTTGTGGGCCCATGTTTTTTCTTTTTTTTTTTTAATTTGCTGTGTGTCTAAACATGTTTGAACAAGTGAGATCTGCTGTCAGCTGGAATTAGCAAAATACTCATTCAGATGAAAATTCTCCTTTTGAGATTCTGTTAGGAGTGAAGTTTTGCTGAAATTCTCCTGAAAGGCTTGCTTTCTCATTTGTCATTTGAAGTGTCAGAGCTGGAGGAGCAGATGAGCAGCATTGCAAGAAGGAAATTTTTTTCAGATGTGGTTTTGGAGGTTTCACAGTTTTGTTTGCATTACACCATAAATGTGGTTTTCATAAGCAATAGTCAGCATGCGAGGAAAGAGTAGGATTTAGAGTGGAAGGAATGGAAGTAGTATGTAAATTTAAAATCATGCTTTGCAAAAGCAGATAGTTTCCAATCTGTGATTTCACTTTCTCCTTAAAGTTGACCTTGGCAGCTGTTCTTTGCCCATGTGTTGAATTAGATGGACTGTTCAAAGACCAGAAAAGTTGATCAAAATGCACTTTTGTCACTTGATGAGCCATTTAACTTGAGTTAAGGGTATCACAGACTCATGTCTGTAAATGGTGCTGTCATCACTCAAGCAGAACAGTTCTTACTAAGCCAAACTCTTCAGGAATCCTGAAAGAACATATTAGAATGTCTAGCTTTCTTTATGATGGATAAGGGTGAAATAAAATAATAAATCCATGACAAGTGCCTAAAGAAGTTTATTGCAGCAAGTAGAACTTTTTGGGGGCTTACTAAGAACAAATGATTGGAAGGTATCAGGGTGATGGACAGATCATGTAGCTGAAAGAGAGGCACAGACCTGATCAAAGCTGTCGTTTTGCACAAAGGAGATATTAGCAACACTTGTTCAGTTTGTCAGGATGAACTTAGTAAAGCTTCTGGAAAAATGTCTCTAATGTAAGAAATAGCCTCTTAATGCAACCAAGTCAAACTGCATTCATGAAATATGTTTGTGTAGAAGTTCAAAACCTTTTAAAAAATTCTGCCATGAAGTGGTTTTAAAATGCATTTTTTTGCTTAATGTAGCCAGGACATCTGCTAATGCTAAATTCCTAGATTATCGAAACCAGCAGTGTTCTGGGGGCAGCCCTCCTTCCCTGCTTCACTTGCAGGATTTGGTAGGAATTGGAGGTGTAATGGAATTGAATGGTGTATATGTGTACATAAAAATTTGCTGCTGACATGCAGGAAAAATAAAGTAGGAAATGTCTGTGTTTATTGATAACCATACTTATAAATTAATTTAGTTCTTAACTTAGGGAAAATCTGTTAATGTTCAGTACAAAGTGAAGGTCTGCATTAGTTTTTCTAACCAAGCATAAATAAGAATGTTTTTCTCTAAGTGACCATAATAGTAACTTACTTCAAGGGGATTAGAGCAGCTGTGTTCAGGGGTTTCAGAACAGCCGTGAGCTTTCAGCAAAGAAGTTTAATTTGTCACTATGTCAGAAATACATAAACAAATTCTCTGAACCCCGGATATGTTACTTATTCACCAGAAACATCCTCTTTGAGATGATGCCAAGGGGGACCAGATGGAGCAGAGCAGCAAACAGGCAGTGATTGAGTCCATGTTGTTACAGTTGCCTGGGAACCATTTGAAACTTGACAGAGAACGTAAAGGACTTAGAGGAATACACAGCACTGTCAGATTGGTTCTGCATGTGGAATAGGTAATCTGGTGTCACAACTTCCAGGCAGGCTCTGTTTCTTCTTGAGCTTGACTTACCCAGAAAGTCTTGTGAGATGGGTGTTTTTGAGGACTTAGAGTAAGCTACCATGAGAGGGTAGAATTCAGTATCCTCTCCTGTGTGATATACTCCTCAGAAGTAACCTGTTACTGATTCATGTAACTTTTTCTATTTTAGGGGAGCCAAAAAAAAAAATTGCCCCAAGTGAGGTGTTTAACAGTAGTCATCAGAAAAATAGTCAAGTATATCTGATCAGACCTTGGGGATTTTATTGTGAGGTAGAAGCTTATCTGCGGGGACTTGAAACCTTTTTCAATTTTGATTCCACTTCTGGGCAGTCTTCAACATTTTTTGTAAGAGACAGATAAAAACATCCTCATGACTGTGGAATTCTGGTCCTGATGAGACACAGTCTGGCTCAAATTGCAGCAAGCATTACCAGGACGTGAGCTCTGGATCGTGGGTTTAAACGGAGGTTGACCTGGGTTCGATCTTTCATGTTTTTGACTGTTACCAGTTTTTTTCAAGATCACAGATTTATATTTTAGATCAGTGATTGCTTTAAAGTAGCTTTTGTAAACTGGAATTCTGAGAAAGTTTTCTTAGTAGTAAACAAAGTAATGTGCTTTCCTGTTAGGCTACAGGAGGGAAAGCCCAGGAATTCAACTACTGTCTGTGACAGATTCTCAACTAATGCTGACTTTAATAGCATTAATTGTCTGTGGTTCTGAAGGTATGTTACTGAATTCTCTTGGCGTCCCGGAATGCTGTCTAGCATCCAGATGATGACAGAAGTTCACTGGGAGTCTACACTGGATAAAAACAGGATGTTTCACAAAATAATTAAAATAATTGACTTCCCTGTAGTCTGTCTGGTAATACTGTTTCTGTTATGATGAGGTTTCAGTAAGCAGGAAAAAAATGTTTTCTCCCACATACATGGAAATCTAATAAAGTAGACTGCTGAGTTAGCTTTTGCAGACTGGCGTTAATGCAGTACCGTTGCATGGTAAGAGGTTCTTTCGCTCTGGTGCTTTCTTTCGTACTTTAGGATGCTAAGTATTTTTTAACGAAGTTTGTTGATGAGAAGTCATAAATACCAGATTATTCTAGTTGCATAAGCTGTTGCTTACATACTGAGAAGATGGATATTCTTGCCGAGTTTGAGGACTGTAAGTTTAGAGAGAGAAAGTTAGGAGTTACCTCCTACCCTGGAATCATCCTGTCACAACTGTAATAAAAATGAGCTCTATACAGTTTTTTGAATTGGTAAGTGATGGACTTCTCTTAGGCAACTGGAAGTTTGTGAGCAGGTCAGGTGTAGAGCTGTACGAGCACAAGGGCTGTTTTATCACCTGAGCTAGTGGGTGAACCAGAGAGGAGCCAGCATACCTGACTGCCTGGATCCAGCTCACATTGAGCCCTTCAGTATAAGTCCACTGTGTCATCTTGCATTTGTTGAGCATTCCTGGAGCTTTGATGTGCTTCTGTTCGTCACTGTGTGTGTTAGGTCTCTTACGACCTACAGCTGGAGGAGTGCATTTGTGTTAGGCTTATGCTGTCAGGAAGTTTCCTATCCCTCCCTTTGGCTTTTTCTTTTTTTATCACTAGATCTCTTTCCAGAAACAAATGGGACATGTTTTTCATGAGGGGACAGAGCTGAGATTCAGACCTAGAAGTCTGCATGTATATTTGAAATCAGGGTTAAAGGACTAAGTGGTGGAATATCAGGGACCTTGAAATTCGCATTTCTACGTGAAGGCTGTTATATAGCTTGGTCTCCCTCCACATGCCTTGTCCTCCTCCCAGACACACTGTCAGGTCACAGTTTGAGTCTTGTAACCATGTGTCAGTAATTTCTGTCCAGAAATTGCTGACATTTTCATTGCATGTGTACAACAGTTCCACTGTATTCTGGATTAAAACATTGGTCAAGCAATGCGTATGTTGTAGGCCTGATGTCTGGTGCATATACCTTTGTCTTTGAAATTCCAGAAGTATGGTAACATGCTGCCATTTTGTTCCTGAAAATTTACAAGACAAAATACTTTGTTTTAGAACAAAACCTTTTGGGATCTCTGCTCTGTTGGTTCTGAACAGAGATGGTTATATATATATATGTATGTATGTGTGTGTGTATTAATATTGATGTATCCTACTGGCTGCAAATTTCAGTTTTCATCTTCTCACCCACATAAATCACTGCACAAATCGGGAAAGGAGAAACACTGACTTGAAGGTGTCCTGGGTATCACAGCATGCATACACAAGAGAAGCAGATTAAAAAGGTCTAAGCAACTTGTCATTTGGGTTTTCCTGGGTCTTAGATGCTTTCCTTTGCAATCTGATGTTCTTTTCCTGAGGAATTCTTTCATTAAACTTCTCAATTTTTTATATTTTCCACATAGAAAGATGAACAAATGTAATTTTTGTACAACAGTCAAAAAAAAAATATTGTTGGGTTTTGGCAGTAGAACTGTTGAACTTTACAGTATATTAATTCCCTAAATCAAAATTTTTGGTAGTCCAACTAAACCAGGGCTGCGTCCACAGTGTTGTCATATGCTTAATTTCTTTTCTCTGTACTGTTGAGCATTTTTCCTAATATCATCACCTTGGGTTTTTTGGGTTATCTTCACAACTAGAATGTTTCCGTAACATTTTTGTATTTAATTATAGTACTAGTTGGATGAAGCAGAGTTTAGCGTTTAATTCTGTTTTTTCTAGAAGCAAAAAATTCTTAACAAAGATCCCACAGTGCAAATAGAAAGTCTTCAGTTGATTTTGTCATCTAAAACATAGCCTGCTTGGTTGAGTTCTTGTGTGTCAGTGTTCTCCACCCCACAGATGTTCTTGTCTTTGAGAAGTTTCCAAAGTGCACTGTGTCGTGATCCTCCAAGTGAGGTTTTAGCCTCACTTGTTTGTTTCCAGATGCTTCTTGAGGCTTGCAGACGTTTTGTAGCAAAGTAGGATCTAGAAGCCATGTGAGATCCCTATGCTTAAAGTTGGTTAGAATACTCTAGATACTTCTTTTACTATTTTTCCTGTAAGCAGTTACCACAAGGAGATTATGCAATTTTGAGTAGGCAGAGAGACGATCCACATGATTGTGAAAGAAGAGGGGAGTTTTTTGTGAGAATATGAAGATGTAATCCACATGGTGAAAATGTCTGGGAGCTACGAGCTTGAACATAAAATGGACTGCAGCTTGTGGCCTGCTCTACCTTAGTGTCTTTGCCAACTTTTATTTTGGAGCCAGCTCAGTTCACACTTTTTGCGGGTTTATCAGTGAATAGCATGCCTGTGCCCACAATAGCTAGATAAATTAACTCCTTTTTCCAGTGCTTTCTCTTCACATCCTATTGATTTGGGTTAGTTTTCACTTGGCTTCCTGCAGTACATAGCAGAGAGCTATACTCATTACTTCCTTCCCCATGCATGCACGTCAGCTGAAGAGAGAAACTTGAGCAGGCAGGGGATTTTCTGCATAGTTTCTGGCAACACCAGCCTCTGGTTCAAGCAGTCCACTTGTCAGCCTAGTCTGTATGAACTTCAACATAAGGTTACCCGTGTTGAGTAGATACTCTAAAGCAGCCTCTCTTGGCTGGGGACCGAGCTTGTGGGCAGGCCTGTTCAGCCGTAGCATGGCAACATTAGGCAGACAATGAGGTAGACCTTTGGGAAAAGGTCCTTAGGAAGCAGACAAGCACTTTAACTCCACTGCCTTCTAAATTACGGGTTTGGCCTGCACTGTCCGAGGCTAGACTTGCTACCTGAAAGGTGGTGTGGGCAAATGTGAAGCTGCGGAGAGTGGTGTGATGGCATGATGGACAGGAGCACAGTAAATCCTCCGAAGTAGCTGTACTGATGTTGTGTGCTGAAGCCAAGTGTGAGCCTTCTGCAGTTCTGAAGCTGAGTCCAGTAGGCATCAGGAATCTGAGCTGTCCCATCACTGCATTGAGAGAACTGCCATGATTCTTGGTTTGTGGTGGTATACAGGAGAGGGAAACACAGTGGTTGAGGAGTGGGGTGATTTTTTGGTCAAATCTGAGCACTTAAATGTTCTCAGTCACCTTCTAATGTCCCCATTGATGGAGACTCCACAAAGATTGTCCTTCAGCATCTGACTGGACAGCTAAGACAAGGTAGTGTGAATGCTTTTGCCATGTGCGCCAGCCTAATTCCCTTAAACAGCTCTATCTTCATGTATTACTTTTTCACGATTATATTTCACAGTACAATAAAAAGACCACACTGCTTCACAATTAGCATGATGACATTGGGATGCAGTAAATAAAGTACACCCTAATCAAGGATGTATTCCTACAGAAAGATGACAAAGGAGGGTGCCAGATAAACATTTGCAGGACAATAACGAGTTTCTGATTGTAAATACGTGCTGGATATCTTGACACAGAAGCTCATAAATCTAATTTGGAACAGCTAAACTGGTTTGGCAGAGTCTCTCATTTTTTTCAGAGTTTTATCATAGGCTTTTGTTTTGCTAATTATGTTTACATTTTTTTTGTCTGATTTAATAAAACTTTTATAGCATTAAAATAAAATAGCAACAAAGTTTCATGTTACTATTTGCTTTCAGCTGTAATACATAGGGATCAGAAAATAAATGATCAGTGTGATTCTAGTAGGAATATTTTATTCAAACATCATGAGTTGAATTCCATTTGGTATCAATGGATACTGACAATACAGCAATAGCAAATGCTTTGAAATTTAAGCGTGGCATGCCAGAGTCATCTGTCGGTGTAACACCTCATCCATCAGCAGTTTCCTGAAGGAAGCATTTGGCATCCCATGTCCTTTGTTCAGGATTTTTTACACAAGCTTCCTGGTCACTTGTATATGGAACAGGAAACTGAAATTATGTTGAGCAGCCACTAGAACTTTTAAAAATGATATTGTTGTCTTTTAGCCTGTGGCTGTTTTCATGCATATGACTGTTTTTTGGATGCCCAGAAACCACCATTCGTAACTTTGCTGTAGCAAGACCATGCAAGAGCCTTGTTGAAGAAGTTGCGTGCTCACTAAGTTTGTGTAGGTGATATGTGGAGACCCATGGCAGCAAATAGAACATTTAGGAAAGAAGCATAAGGCCAAATTCTGTCCTTTGAATTAAGCTAGTTCTTCTGCTGTGACTGAGGGTAGGGTTTGTTTCCAGGATTACTGCTACCAGTTCTCTGATTTGGAGTCATGAAGAAATTGCTTCATTATTTGCATGGCTGGGTAAGGATAGGATGGATATTGCTTTGTGCAGATACATTGCTGTGTGCTCGTGAGCACATCAGTGTAACAGGCATTTATATAAACATGCATTGGCACAGAGGTACCTTATAGTCTAAAGGAGGATGATAAATTCATATGTTACTGTCTTCTTTTACTTACAGATCAATGCAATCCGATCAGTCGTTCCGAACAAAAGCAATAATGAGATAGTTCTGGTGTTGCAGCAGTATGATAACAATGTAGACAAGGCTGTTCAAGCTTTCATGGATGGTGAGTACAGTGTGCCTTTTTCACTAATGCAGGAGGGATTCAATCACATGCCAAAGTACTGTCTCTAGTGGCTCAAAATACATTCTGTAGTTCTTCTGAAATCTGATGTGTGACACTTGTTAATTATTAAAAAAATTATTCTCCTGTCTGCATCTTTGCTTCTTCACAGTATGAGTTTGACATGGCTGTTCATCTGTTATACCTGACTTAGCCAATTTTTGAAGCCATTATTACTGCAGACCTCCTTCTTTATTCTGCATAAAAGTTAATGCTTTTTAAAGTAATATGTCAGGAAATTATTCACTATTGAAGATACAGTAACTAAGAACAACTTGGGATAGTTCTGAAGCAGCTAACCAAGCCCCTAAACCCCTGAATTTGATGCATACATTGACATTCAAACCTCAATCTGAATTTTCCAAATAGCCTTGACATTTATAATGGCTGAACCAAGACTCCGTTGAAAGTTCGAGCCATTTAAACCTGGATCCACGTTTGTATTTCGCGTCATGAGACCATCTCTAATGAAAGGTCACTTGTATTTTAATAACACTTTCCTGGTAAATATATAAAGTCAAGTATTTTGAACTTTCACCAGAATCTGTGAGAAACCCTTTGCATAAGTAATGGCATACCATGAGCAATCTTTTCAAAATCTTTGTAGCTTGGGGTTACATAAATGATGGTAGAAGTTCAGTGATCTCAAAGGGCCCTGTATGTCTTAAAAATGCCTCATTTTTGCCATCTCAGCAAGTTGTTTAAATCATGCCTATTTTACTTCAGAATATTTTTGCATTTGATTTGGAATAACTTACTAAAATATATCAGCCAAAAAGCTTTATCAGATACTAGGAATTAGCAATATGCAAAAAGCAGATGCAGGCAAACGGGACTATTTGTAAATGTATCAAAATTCTTCCATCAGATCTATGTGGTTCTTTTTGCTTCAGGCAGCTGCACAGACAGTTACATTCTGATGGATGTATTGAAATTGCATTTGTCTGTGCACACACACACAGAGAAAAAGGAAAGTGTGATGCATCTAATTAACAATAATTTTGTTTTCCTGTAATGTATGTCCTGGGGAAGGTAGTGGAGTATTGTTCTGTGCCTCTTCAGTAAGTTGCTTTCACTTTATTTTGTCTTAAGTTACCATTGCTTGCTTGTGGCTTATGAATTGTTTCCAATGGTTCCTCAGAAGGGGAAGTGCTTTCACAGCCATGTGTCATCACCTGCTGTAAAGAAGAAATAGGGCAAAGAAGCCTTGCAAGAAGTGCAATAAAGTTGTGAAGAAAAGCAAGCTGTTGTACCTGAGTTCAGATGATCTTTGTTTCAATTTCACCAGTTCATGATTACTGTTCAGAAGTCTTTGTGAGGGAGTATTTGCAAGCAGCTAATATTTGTCACTGTGTGGAAAGAGCAGAAAAGATACGTATCCATGCAGTCGCCACTGTGGATAGAATGAATAATTGAAATATTTTTTCATATGAATGACAAAAATTGCTAAGATTGAAATAACACTCGCAGAGAAGTCCTGCAATGAAAAACATTGGGATGGCCATGCTGAATGGAAAGGCTGAGCCACCTCCATGCAGTGCTTTTCTCAGAGGTGCTGCTTGCTGAATCCAGAAATGTTCAAATTTAGTTTCCTATCTTGCTTCATATCTGGAGTGGCATTTAGGTGATGCCTCTGTTATGAATTTTATTCTATATGTGAAATTTGATTTAAATGAGAGAGGGTTCAAATGTTTTATTTGCTATGCTAGTGTTTACCTAATTAAGCATAATCAGAAGGTCTGTTCCGCTGCTTTGTAGATGTGTTTGAGAAAATATACTGGTGGGTTCAAATGAGGGCTTTGGAATTTGGGCAGTTAGTGCATTTCCAGTAGGAAGAAACAGAGGTTAGTTGGATGAATCCCTAAAGTACCTCTCAGCTTGCATAGTATTCACAGGGAAGCTGAGGGAAGCAAAGCAAAGACACCACCAGCCAACACAGAAAGGGTGTTGGTTACTACTGTGAAAACAGTTAACAAAGCTGTCACATGAAATCACATATTTTCAGCAGCATGGAGTAAAATGGGCAGCAAATGTTTATTACTTCATACAGAAACATGGTGCCTGTCAAAAGATGATGTACCTTTAGGAGAGGGGATTGTACTTACATGTACATGAGTATGTGTGTAACTAATAAGTATGTGTGTGTAATAAATATGTATATAGTTATGCTCAAAATAGGAGTTGTCTTAGTCTTCTGTCTGCATTGTCGTGTCATCTAGCAGATAAAACATGGCTTTGGTGGATTCCATGCACATTTTTTCACGATTTAACAAATTGGGCTTAGCACTGCTAACAAGACACGTAATCTTTCCGATTGTGTGTGATAGGCTCACCAGATTATCTTGGATCTGGTTTATTGTGATAGAAAAGTAATTTTGGTACACCTGAAAACCTCACACGTCTTTGGCTAAATACAAGTTGACAACTCATGGTGGTCTGAAAACAGCTGTTCTTCTTAATACTAATATCAAGATTTCACTGAAAGGACTGAGAAGAATGGCTGAGTATGAAATCCACTTGGAAAGGCTAATAATTGAGTGTTTACTAGATTTGTGAAGGGATGGTAAAGTGACTATTAAATTCAAGCAGAAGACCTTTAACCTGTTGGTGATTAAAAATATTATTGTGGCAGATATTGCTGTAATAGTCTGGACGACAATTCAGACTGCGTGCTTACCATGAGCATCTATTTTCAGCATTAGGCTCCAGGAACAAATAACAAAATAATGATGTTAATTAGAAGGAGAAGAGTTTTCCTCTAACATGGCAGCAGTCACTGGTCTGACCAAGGCTCTGCCTGCATCGTTGCATAAATTTATCTAAGCAACTCGCTATGGCTGACAGGCAGAATTTTCAAGTATAACTGTAATTACTTTTCAGTATAATTTTTTACCATTCTTTTCTGCCAGGCGTAAGTCAGCTGCATTTGTGTGATGCAGATTTTATGCAAGAGTCCACAAAATTACTCTTTTGGATGCTAATTAAGTCTTTACTTTTATGCTCTTATGTCTTCTGAAGATGACAGGTAACACATAGAAAATACATGGTAAAAATGCCAAAAGTTTTTAAAACTTTGAGATGCTCTAGAGTCAGGGTGGACTATTTAATGTACTCAGTGTTGACTCTGAGGTGCTGAGATACTTTCCTTTTCAGGCAAGAGATTTGAGTGTTGATTTTTATGGGTCTTACGCTTTTGCTTTAAGTTAGGCACACAATTACTTTGTGCAATGAAGTCCATAAAAAGCCAGTAGTGCCAAGCAGACCATCCACTGTACGTAGTGTAACCAAAACAGGGTAACTGAGAAGATGAAAGGCAGCAGTGTCCATTTTGTTCTCACATAAAAGCATTCACAACAAATTGAAATGCTCCTCAGCTAGGAGACTAGAAACTGATCATGAACACACTGGTTCTTTCTCATAGCTGAACTTCTGCTGAAATGTTTTATCTTTCCTTTCTCTAGGCAGTGCAGCTCAGGTTCTAAAGGAATGGAATATGACGGGGAAAAAGAAGGTAAGAACTTGCTCTTGAGAGTCAAGGCATTTAAATCACTTACCAGCTGTCTGTACTTGAATTGTAGTACTTTGGGTCAGTACTTGGGCTTTTCCAGCAGAGGTGACTTCATTCACACCCATAGACAGTACTTGAAAACAAATGTGTATACTATTTCTAATCATGTTCCTCTGTCACTGTCTCACTAACCGCAGTGCTCTGAATGAACTTCTGGGGCAGCACATGTGTGTACCTGTGTGTGGGAGCCAGACCCTGGACAAGCACAGGACAAATCCCAAAATAGCCCATGTGCAGAAACACTTGTAGTAGGAAACTGTATCCTGGATAGTCACAGCCACTTACAGTGCTCAATTTACTGATTGTATTTCGAGTTTGTGTGATTTGCATTGAGTGATGTCTCTGTTCTTGTGATGTTTCTCCATTTAGAACAATAGGAGAAAAAGAAGCAAATCTAAACAGCACCAAGGCAATAAAGATCCTAAAAACAAGAATAATGGACCTGAGAAGGCATCTCAAGAGCCTCAGCAAATAAATGACTGTCGTATGAATGGATGCCCTAAGGACAACTCTGGCCGTGGTTCTGCCAATCAGAAACTGGAAACCACTTCTCTTGAGAACAAAGGCTCCAGATTTGTAGGGTCGGCACTGGACTGTCCAGAAATCAGAGGTCAGTTCATCTGACAGAGAGCACCTTTTCAACTGGCAATAGCCAAGCCTTCATTAACATAAAGATCATGGTATTTTTATTGCCATGAAGATGTTGTAGAGATGTTTTCATGAAAAATAGTGCATATAACTATTAAACTCATGCCAGTAGATCTATATCTGCACACTGTTCATCTTGCAATATGTGTCCTTGCAAGATGCCTTTCTTTTCCTAGACACAGACCAGCTGATACAGAATATTACAGGTGGAAATACAGAAGAATGCAGGGTTAGAAAATGGCTTGAGTGTCAAATTGTTAACAAAATGATTAAGTCCCTCATGTGGGGCAAAGATATCTGAGCCCTATGAGCTTGTGGTGTATTACTGGATTTCCTTATTGCTGAGTCCAAACTAGTCCATTTTTTCTTTTTCTCATCTTCCCTACTTAGGCTACTCACAGTAGATCTCCACTGGCTTTTCCTAGCAAGGAAAGGGAGGGCCTTTGTGGTGTGGAAAGGCACTCTGATAACCTTTTAGTACATGTGCTTAGTTTCTCTTAGGGTCTAGGTACCATTTCTGAAACTGGGAGGGGCTGTAACACAGAAAGTTCTTCCTCACTGTAGCAAGTACAGAGTTACGATTATACCAACACCAGTGTGAACAGACTCACTACTCTGGGGCAGAAGCTCTGTGAAAGCTTTTGCCTACAAGTTCATAAAGCTCATATTTAATTGTTGTCAGTACTGGTAGTGTTTCTTCAGCTTTTCGCATGTCAGGCATCTGACAGGCCTGGATTATTGCTGCTGTTAGTATTTTGTTCCTGTGTCTTAAGACCTTTTCTTGAAATCCCTTTTTTCCGTGCTTGCAAAGAGACCTCTCAACCCCCATTTTAAAGGAATGTGCCAAAGTAAAAATTGTCCTGAAATTAATTACCTGCTGCTTTCAGATTACTTTGGTGGTGCCAGCCTCTGGTCAATTAAATGAAGACTATGCCACCTATAGCAGCCAAACAAACTACTTACCAAGAAATTTTGTCCTAAAAATTTGGTGCCTCACAAAGGACCAGAGATACACTCCCTGGCCCTTGCTAGACTCCCACTTAACTTTGGATAAAATATGCCATAAGCCAGAAAATTCTGAATTTCCATGATACTAAAAGCATTTTTGCCAGTTATTCTGCAAGAAGCAAACATTTGTAGTATAAATCAGACTTCTTAGAGTGTCATTTTTTGAAATGATATGTGCATGAATACAGATGTGTAGACTTAACTGTGTATGCATGAGGAGTGTTTTCTAGGGGGTAACAGAATGCAAGAAGAGTACCCATGCTGTTAGTGATCTTTTTCTGGGTCATTGGGATTGAATTCTGCTTTTGTCTCTTTGAAACAGTTAAGAGTTAGTTGTACGTATAAAGAGCAAAAAGTATCTCGAAATTTTTCTTTGCTTTTGCAAGTGGAAAATGAGAAATTACCATAGCTTTACAATTTTTTTTCAATTTATACACATCTCCCCTGTTTCAAAAACAAGGGGGAGAGAGACCTTTCCAAAAAAAGGCAGAAAAGAAAGGAATGGAAGTAGAGAGAAATGAAAACCCGAAACTTTAATACTCAAATTTCCCTTACATAGTAAAATAATTTCCTGGCAAATATGTTAATAGAGAGACGGAAAGAATTTCTTCTTCACGTACACTTGCACTAGTATCCTTTTCTTTGCAGTCAGTATAATAACTACTTCCTTAGGGTCAAAAGCCACCTATATTCATATTGTTACGTTTGTGCTGAAGTGATCAGGATCCTTCAGGGGCCAGTAGCTGTGCCCTTGTGGTTTCTGAGCAAGTCATACAGACTCTTCTAAAGCAGTGTAAAATGTTGAAGTGAGTACAAAGTGCACCTGTTTCATATTGCTCCCTTGTGTTGTAATCTCCTTTGTATTGCCCTTGTCTGGCTTGTTTGTTTTGTTTCCTTCCCTGTCGAACACGTGTTACTGTAGTCATTTCACCATCTCCTTCAGAGGGCTCACAGCTCAGAAGGATCATAGGTGTCTGTTGAGAGTCCCTAGTACTTTCCTCCCCGTGAGGAACATGAGGCTGAAGCTTTGCCTATACCAACTCCCAGTCTGTGAGATAAGGACTTTCAGAGCCATAAAATCCTGGCAGTCTGGAAGGGACTTCAGGAACTGGAAGGGAGGATGCAGCATTTCTCCATAGAAAATTAGGAGGGGAAACATTTGGCTATTGCCTTTAGTTCAGGTCTGCTTATTTCTTGCATTATTTCATGTTTCTTTTTCTGAGACATCTTTAGTTGCTGTTACCCTTTCTGTGCATGGCCTTGTAAAGAAGTGGTGTGAATGCACTGAAAGGATATTTAGTGCTGCCTTGCCATGCTATTGCTTTTGCAGGGTCCTGGGTAAAATGAGATCCTGATCTCTTCCCTACTTATTTTTCATGCAGGAAGATTTTTAATGAATCTTTCAAACTTCCTGTTTATATCTCAGAGGACGTATGAGGTATTTTTTCTTTCAGCCAGAGAATCTATGAGGTTCACTTGATTTGAAAAGTATTGAATCGCAAGCTGGTGCAAAAAGATAAACCACTCTTTTTGAAGATGGCAGCTCAGCAGATTTCAAAACAAGTTAATCTGGGCTGTGGCCGTAACTGGCAGGTGTGGTCATACCTGACTGTTAACACAGTGGATGTCACACAATAGACTGGTGCTGAAGTTCCAAGCCATCACATACTGAACCACGTAACAGTTTTCTTGCAGCTGCTATTATCCAGACTTTTGACTTCTGTTGCAAGTATTTGGCAGAGACTTTGTCCCTAGTATACATGTGTCTTAGCTGGTGCAAGTTTTGAGAGACTTGCTGCAGACTTCTCAGTCTGTTTGTAGTTGTATTGATTGTCTTCAGTTAAATTTGAAAGTTCAGTTGTAGCATACAAAACTCCTGTTTGCTAGCCTATGTTGGTCATCTTTCTGCTGGGTTTCAAAGTAGATCATATTGTTTTGGAAGAAACAATGTTAAACTATATTGCAGACAAAAGATGATCAAAAACCTTAATTTAGAGTATAATCATTGTTCCAGATGACTTTCTTTAGGCAAAAAGCTGTCAAGTTTGTAATTTGTCTTGAGAAGTGTACCAAACTACTAATTAAACGCAGTAAAAACAATTGTGCACTTTAACAAGGAATTTCAAAAGATCCAGTCTTAGGGAGAGAACCCGATAGCCTCTCTTTATACGTTAGCTGATAGACTGCTGGTTTCTAATTACCTGTTAGAGTTACATAGCAAGGGCAGCCTCAACTGACAGTAGAAATCCTTGATTTGTAAAGAATGTTCTGTCTGCATTAGTGTGAAATGCAGCCAGGGTTGAACAGGGTTAGTGGCAGCTCCCTCACAGGAGAGTTCTTGCTGTGTGCGAGACCGGTGTTGCCATTGAACCTTTGACATGTTCAGAGCGCTGCATTACTGGTGTTTCTTGCTTTCACAGATTCACAGGTGTCTTTGACTTCTTTCACTACTTTCCTACATACTGTTTTATGCAAGATACCTTTTCTTCACCTTTTAAAGCCCTTAAAAGCTGGTTTAAAATGTGAGCACTGATGATCCTCCTTGTTCATCTGGTGTTACGTGATTGCCATTAAACACACCAAGATGCACTTTCCACCTGTCCTAATGCCCAGCCAGGGCACAAGGAAGTCACCAGTTGTTATGCTGCATCTGTCCGTGTGATATCCCTCAATCCCAGCAGTGTTTATCACATTCCATGAATTGTAATCCAGCTGTTAATCTGACAAGTCCCTTTTCTCCACAACACATCATCAGTTGAATAAAGTGATGCATAAAAAGCATCTTCAGAATGAACAATCATTCGTTCATTGAAGTGAGTACAAAGATTAGAAAAATGAGTTAACACAACAAATCACTTTCTATGCTTGTTTCCTTAACTAAAATTCACAGTGGCAGTAATAGCTGGCCTTGCCTGTCAGTTTTCACAGTCATGCTTTGGCTGCTTGTTCCTCTGTTATGATGCTGATATCTTGAATCCCTTTGGAGTCTTGGAAAGAGGAAACCAGGTCGTCTTGTGGCAGCCAAACAGGCTCAGGCATTGTTATCTTATCCTTTTGAAGCTGTTGAACCCAGGAGCCTAATCATCGACATAGTTTCATTTCCTGCTTGGTTCCTCTTAGCAGCAGCTTTTGGTAGAAATCTGTAGTCAGGCAAGGTATTTCAGGTAGGAATATTTAATCAGTGCTTTTAAAATGCTGATAAAATTAGGAACAGTTTTTTGTTTTACATATATATATACACACACATATATATATTTGGGCAAATATTATAATTGGCAGCATGCTTTGTGTTATATGAGGTATTTTTCCTATTGGCATGAAAGAGTTGATTTTTTTTATTGAGTTTTTCTTTTATACACTGTTGAAATATAGAAGTGTTCCAACTAGTGTTTAATTACCAAAACAATTTAATTTATTGTCATAGCTCTCTGAGGTTCTGTAGAATGTGTGCCAGGAGGACACCATAAAGTCTTTCTGACTTAACAGTAAGGCTTCATACCTTTCTTAATCTTATAACTCCCTGTTTTCTTCCTTAATGCTTTCTTGCAGACAGAGAACGAGAACGCCAGAGAGTATCTGTGGAATTAAGCCCAAAGACTGTGAATGGAGTAGAACAGCATGAGCCCCATCAGTCATCAGTTCAACTCCAGTGTAACCTAGGCAGGCCAAAGTCAAAATCTTCCTCAATTAAATCATCCAATGCATCAACCCAGCTTGAAACAAAGACAGATGAGTCAGTCAAAAAAAGAGGTAAATTGGGTCTCTGGTTGCTATGTTCTGAGGTCATAAGACAGCTGAGGCCTCTAGGAAAAAAACTGTGAATTCACCTAAGTTAAATAGAAATGTGTTGAAAAGTAAGAGCAGACTTATAACAAAACGAATAAAACAATTTATGGTCTATTTAACATATTAAATAAAATTTAAACTGAATAATTTGAACTAATAATGCCTTTCTAATATTTATTTGATTTGGGGCATGCATTTCAGCAAACGTGTTTAGAAACTGAAGAGCACTAAGGAGGGACTATGGAAAAGTTGGATTTATGGACTTCAGTAGAATAACCACTTCATTCTAATCTGGGCAAATAATATGTTGAACTATTCCTGGTGCCTCATTCAGAAAAACTAAAACCAACTTTCTGACTACCGTGCAATTTTTGTTTTCTATTTTAGGGCCAAACATTGAAAAGTCAGTAAAAGACTTGCAGCGTTGCACTGTTTCTCTAACCAGATACCGTGTGATGATCAAAGAGGAAGTGGATAATTCAGTGAAGAAGATCAAAGCTGCTTTTGCAGAATTACACAGCTGGTAGGTAAATCAGCTTCAGCAATCCATCAGGTCCACCTAGAAAAGGGACTAATTAAGCCACTGGCATTAGTGGGGAGGGGTCACTTACACCCTCTTTGTTTGCAGCATTTGGTTTCATAAAAAAAACCCATGGTGCCATTAAGTACTGACACTCCTCACTAACCAGGAAGTAATATATGCATATATTGTAGACATACATAAAGTTCTTTGAAAAAAACTCAGGTTTTTTTACTCCTAAATTATCCATCTTGGCCTAATTATTTTGTATCAGATTCAATGGCAACATATAAGCGCAAATGAAAGCTGTTCTAAATATCCTGTCTGGGATTTTCTGAAGTCTCTTTTACCTTCTTTAAATCTCTTCTTTCTATACTGCATCTTTGATCTTATCTTCTTTGGCAGACAGTCCTTTACTGTCTCTTAACGTCCCATCATCTATGCTTCTTATCCTACCATTGTTCTCTTAACTTTCCCTCATAGTTCCTTCTAAGATTCCCATTCATCATTTAATTTCCAATTCACATCTCTACTTCATTCTTTTTCCTCATTCTTTTATGTCTTTAATCTGTTTTTTCCATTATAATTTTGATTACTCTTGATCTTCAGCCTGTATGCCTATGCCCTTTAAAAAGTTATAGCAGAAATAATTGCTGTAGTAGCAAGTTGCATATTTGGTATATTCTTGTCACAGAAAAGTATTTTCAGCTTTGAGTTTCACTTGGCCTTGGTTAAGCATAGATGTCATATAAAACCAATGCATTAGACAGTGTTGAAGTAAATAGAAGAAATCATGTTAAAATATACAATACTTGGTTACGAATCACAGAAGAGTGAAAAACCTTTCCCCTTTAATTCAATCACAGTATTTGTCAGTATTTTTATGAGCATATCTTATTAAAGAGCAGTAGTATTGGCAGAAATTTGTTAGCTTTGGGCTTCAGTGGTGTATTCATTGTCTTCAAAGATGCGTCTAAAGTAACTTCAGGGCCACTGAGGCTCCCGTCTGTACAGGCAGAAAATCCAAGTGCTGCTGAGCTGATTTTGGGAAAGATTCTGTTTCACTGAGCCCCCAGTGTACTTTACTGTATAGCAGGGAGAGCGGTGTTTCTGTCTCTGTACTCCAGTGAATATGAGCTGTGATCACCAGTTGTACTGAACTGCGTAACGTTGTCAGGATTGTTCTGGAGCCATTACAGTGAGTTTTGCTTATGAACTTAAATGCAGTAGTAAGATTGTTGGAATAGAAAAATTGAGCAAAGTTCATCAGCTCCTTACATCTTTTTTTGGTAGTTCTCAGAGGGGACCTTTTCTCTGAGAAAACTACAGTTGAATTTCATTTGCTGTGTAGTTCGCACTCACTTTTTTTATTTTTGGTAGCAGTGTTAAAAATACCTTATGTCACATGTCTCACCTTGGCTGCAGGCAGTCACAGGCAATTCAGTCTTTAAGCAATTGTCGTTCTGGTCATGGAACAGACTTAGAATTCTGCCATGATCTAAAAGTGCAGGGAGGTAGTAATTCTGAGCTGAAATTCTCCATTTTTCATATATTCATATTTTAGCTTGAAAAACAGTGATGTGTATTGCCTAGTACTAAAATACCCCAAAAGACTCTGTAAATGCAAGTACTTAAAATGATGAAAATAGCCTGGAAAACTTTTCAATAGGCTTCATTTCATTTTGTCTCCTACCAGCTTCAGTGCCTAAATTACTGAAGTGGAGTCTGCTGGAAGCTCTAGAATGTAGCAGATCTGTGGTCTGAATATTTGTGCCTCAGCATAACATTGCAACGAGGACAGTACAATGTCAGGAGATGTTTATGGAAATCTCAGTGCTGCCTATGTTGCTTTTGGCAGCTCATAAGTCTAACATTTAGGTTTTTCTTCAAATGAGTGGGGGGGATTTTTTGTTTAAACAGTAAACTGCATGACTTAACACCTTCTTTGCTAAAATTAAAGACAGTTTTGTGATATTTCATATGATCTTGTGGCCTAAACTTTGAGAAAGATGGGCACAGCTGTTTTAATGTCTTGTTTCCAAAAACTCCCTAGCAACTGCTGTAGATTTATTGGATTTGGGTAGAAATCACCTGAACCAGTGATGCATACAGCATCAGACTTCTTACAGTGATCACATCGTATTCCTGAGCTGCACGGTTTAGTGCGTGCTACTTACACGGGAGTTTCCTTGCTCCAGAACTGAACAAAACATCACTAGCAGGAGGATAAGGTATTAAGTGAACATATTTATTACCCTTCTTGGGCATGGAGTTTCACTGTGACACAGTCAACTTGTCTATCACGGAAGAATTAAGGAATTCAGCTAAACTGTCGTTCCCACAATGCTATGGAGTGACCAAAGCAAGGGCATGATATCAGGTCTCCATTGTGATAGTGATTCCAAAGCTTTTTCCAAGTTCCTCTCGTGGTTGCTACTAGAGTGTGGACTGGTTGAGAGGGACAGGAGATACAACAGCCACCAAGTGCTGTCTGTGTTCAGAACAGCCAGGAATACTAGGATGGGCTCAGTACTGTAACCCCTCCCTGTTACACTCAGCTGTCACCACCTAAGGGGTTTTAGTGAAGCTAAATGAAGTCAGAAGCTCTTATCTTGCATTGCAGCTGAATGCTGAAGCACATACTAATTTGCTGTCTCTTTTGGGTTTATTTTTCTTCCTTTGGTAATAGGATAAAAGACCACTTCTGTGTCCTTTTTTGCATTTACTGTCAAGGTCAGAATCAAAACTGCATTGCAAGAGTCAGTAATATTTTTGACTTTCTGATTATCTGTTTTGGTTTTTTAAATCTTTTCATGATTTTACCAACCACAGAAAGAACAAAGAATGCAAAGATAATATCATGTATCTTCCTCCTACTTCCAGACAGTAAAGGAAACCGTTATTATGAAGTTAAATGAATAGCACATGTGGCCTAAGATGTCCTGAAAGCTTCAGCAGAAAGATTCACAAGAACTCCTCCTTCAATAGCAGAAACTATTGAGTGATAGCTGCCGGTGAAAATCCATATTTCTCTCTGGCTCAGTATTTCACAGCTTGACCCAGCCAATGAAGGGAAGTTACTCCTGAACCTGTTCAGTCAGTACTATGCTGCTATTTAAAAAGTCACCTATCTGGCAAAATAGTGCATACCCTCCTACAATCCAAAAAGCTGTGCTAGGGAGCGAATGTGCTGTGAACCCCTGTAAAAGCTTGGGAAAAAAATGCAATGCTTACTTCAGTTTTGACTTTTTAGTAAACTGGGGCAAATAACAGTCTCAGAAAAATGTTTGTTTAAAAACACTGCATTGCACTCACTTCCTCTTTCTTAAAAAGCCTCACTGAAGTTTCTGCTAACTGGAGTAATTCTCTATGTGCTCAGAAGAAGTGATAACAGCTTGCATTTACTCAGTTCTTTTCATGCCAGAAGACACTAGAGCATTTTACAAGCCATGGGCTGGACCAGGCAGTGCACTTTGCCCCACAAGAAGTCTTTAGCAGTCTCATGTGGATTGTGCTCCTGCTGTGATCCAGCACTCTGGTCACCCCTGCGCTTGCTGGGCTTTCTGTGACATTGCTTTCCCAAGGTTATGAGAGCACACGGCAGGGCAGTGCTTCTCCGGCTCACATGCACCTGAAATTTAAGAGCAAAATAAAATTCTAAAATTCCTGATAGTACTCCTTGATCCAGTATTTCTCCTCATTGCATTCAGCTTTGGTGTGTGGTTTTCAGGAATGCCTTTGTGTGAGTGAGAACATAATGTTCTCCCCTTACTACTTGGATATAAAATATATCAGAGCATAGCCATGTCTCACAGTGGTGTAGAGCACAGAAAAGAAGGCTACCAAATAGTCCTTAAGTGGCAGGGGAAGGTCAGAACAGCTAAATGAGCTCTCCTCTCACTGGAGAGCACTTGAGACATTTGCTGCCAAGTTTAAAACCTACGTGCATTAACTGTGTTCTCACTTCTTTTCCACCAAGAGACTGAATAACCATCCTGGGGATAAAAGGAGAGCCCCAGGAAATCTGAGTGAAATGTGTAGAGCACAAAAGGAGCTACAGTTCCCCGTAACACCTCTTGCCAGAAAATAATTTTCACATATTGGGCATTCATAGAGTCATATGGAAAACTAAAAGGAAACATCTGCTACTTGCCCATATGGTCTGCTGCCAGCCACAAATAGTCTGTAGAAAATACTAAGAACCAGATTTAATTACACTGCATGCAATACTGAACCACATAAATACAAGTTTCTCTACTCTTTTCTAACATGTTGGTATGTCCAGTGCTGTGTAAAGAGCATGAAAATCAACACAACTGAATTTTTGGAGTGAAGAAAAAGCAGTTGAAAGCTTTACCATAGGCTAGGTAAAAAATTGATTCTGACATAATGCTGGGAAGATGGAGTTTGGCAATACTGACAATTTAAAAATATATTAAAATAGATTCAGGGTAACAATTAGAAAGCTTGTGCTATATGTTTGGGGAAAATTAAACCGTTTTTATATTGTTTTCTAAGTTAAAGCAGAGGAGTGGTTGAATGGGGGAAGAAGTAATGTAAAAGAACATAATTATGTCAGTACTTAGATAGTGGTGTCTGTAGTGACTCAGCATGGGGTGGTGAGCAGTGCTGGCAGTGCTCACAGCTGCAGAACAGTGAGAACATAGTTGCCTCTTTCTGGGAGTCCTACTTGGCAAACTGTAAAGATGATAGTTTTCTGTCGCCCATAGCCCAGAATCAGCGGCACCAGATGAGAGCTGCCTGTTTGTGCTGTGGTAGTTTGGAGATGGGCAGATGGCTGGAAAGGCCAGGACAAAAGTATTGCTTTACACTGAACAGAGTTCTGTGCTGTTTTTCTCTCCATTTCCAGGCAGTCCTTACGAGGTTTCTGTCTGTCCGACAGTCGGCCTTTGGTAGTCCTTATGCCTCTAAAGTCCGGGTTTTTAAATCCTCTTGCAGTTTGCTGTGGTATTTGTTCACCCATCAGTCACACGATCCAGTCCTTAGCCTTGTCAGCTCAGAGAAGATAAAAATAGTCTCCTTGCATTCAGGTTTCCTCGGCCCCGCTGGGTTTTCAGGTACCTTCAAAGACCAGTGCTTTGAGCAAGGCCCCTGAGCCCTGGCCCTGCTGCCTGGGCGGTCTGGGGGAGCCTGATCAGACAGCTCTGGCCCCAGCCTGGGTACGTGCCTGGAGAGCTGCAGCCCTGGGAGAGGGGCTTGTGCTGGCACTCTTCTCACAACCTCCAGCAGTCTGGGATCACCCTTCCTGTGTGAGAGAACAGACAGAGTTCATGGAATGGGGGGGAGTTAGGTTTCAATGAGTCCCTCTTCTGACTCCTTTGTCTTTTACAATTACTTGCCTTATCCTGGTATTTTTTTAACAAGTTTGTGAAGATAGATTAAAGAGGTGAGATTCAGAGGTGGATTACATTGTTTCTTAGCTGTTGTCCATATTTTATGGCCTTGTGTCTCCCCTCTTCCCTCGCAGTCATTCATAGGTGTGTTTGTTATCTGCAGTAAAACACAGAACACACAGGTTTTGAGGCTGTGCAGGTAGACAGTTGCTTTTCTGCATGTCATTGTGGATGAAAAGTGAGTATCTCCTTTCTGATCTCACTGTTGTCAGACTAATTAGAAATCTAGCTCACTAAACACAAAAAGGGAATAATTATCTTGAAAAATTTCAACTGACATTACACCAAAAAGCCAGACTCTTCTCCTTTCTTTGAGGCCACTTTCCAGTGTGCTTTTGGAAAAGTTACCTCTTTTCTGTAGCAGGAGCTCAACGACTGTCTTCTACTTGCTGGAGTGTGTTTAGGCTAAAATGTATAAAACCAGTAAGGTGTTCAGATACCTCAGGAGTCAGATCAGAACTGAAACTCAAATAGGAAAGAAATACTTTACAAGTTTGGGTAAGAATGTGTGGGATGCAAACACGCCGTGGTGCAGCTCATACTCACCATTGTTAAAACTGCCAAATTGTGAGATGATGCCTTCATTTGTAAATAACTGAAATTTAGAAATGTTCTTTCAGGAAAAGGTTTTCCATGTCAGTTTTTAGCTTAAACAGCTTTTTGTGATGAGGCAATAAATTTCTAATGGTTTGTGAAGAGATCTTAAAAGAAAATGGCAAATAGACCTTTAATTATGGTGGATTTACCAGATCACACTGTGCTAAGCTGGCTGCTAAAGAGAACAGTGTTAGTGAAGGTAGATAAAAAATTACACAATATAACCTTGAATAACTAGAAGCCTCTGGGCATTTTCTGTTCTACTAGATGGTACTCTGCAGAGGGAAGGATTTCAGTGAAATTGATTTATGCTGTCTTTTGTTTATCTTCTTACTGTCGGACTGTACTAGTGATCAGAATGAAAATTCATGTAATCTGGTTTGCTGTGTGAACATTGTGCATATGCTAATATGGTGATCAAATAACCTTCAAGCATTGTGAACATTTAAATAATATTGAGCTAATGCTGGAAGAATATAATTGACTGAAACATTGCAAAATATGCAGTGGACCAGCTTTTCCTACAAGATTTTTTCTACAATATATATATTTCCTATTAATATAAAGAAAACTTGAAGTATCATTTCTACAATTACGAAATAGGATGGCTAGTCAGTAATCCTGCAACACTTGTAATCACCTAGGACAGGTGATTGGGCTTTATATTTACATTCTCATCACATCATTCTAGCTCCTTCTGCCAAAAGTTTGACAGGACAGTTCTAGTTTTTGGATTGAGGTGCAGGATTCTTTTGCGAAATACACGATTGGATTAGAGGTTCTTATCAGTTGTCTTTTCACACTGCCTGTGGGTCAAATATGTTCAAGCTAGAAGGGAAATATGGGCCGGAAAAAAGCATAATACTTAAAGACCAATGCGAAGCTTATCAGAACCATCTCATGAATTTGCATGTAACCTCAGCTCAAATACAGCAGAGACAGTAACAGTACTAACATCCCTCGAACTTGCTTGGGCTTGTCAGCAGCTTGTCAATCAGCACAACTTCAAGGAGCTGCTGGGGTCTGTTCCAAAGTGTTGGCAGAGCAACATCACTGGAGTATGTTTTATTTTTGTTGATGCCTAAGCTGTCAGACTCCAACAGTGTCTCAGTACTCTAACTCCCTTCCTCATGAAAAAAGGGCTCAAATTGTACCTCAGTGTTCAGCAGCTCTCCAGCTGAACCAGCACCCAGAGGATGCCCAGGTAAAAATAGCTCTTCCCCCTTCCGGATGAAGAGCCCTGCTGCAGCTACTCAGGATGCCACAGCTGACACTGTCTTCCTCAGTCTCCAGAACAGTCATTCTCAAACCGTGCACAAAGCTGGTTCAGGGGAGAGTAAAGCTTATTAAACACCCCAAGGAGAAAATTGGCATTTTGAGGAGTTTAACAGGGTTATAAAAGGACTCATTTGAATTACACTTAACAGTAGCCTCTATGCCATGCAGCTGGGGTTTACCTTTGTGAGCTGTGTCAGCATGTTTGCCTCCATGTCAGCTTGGTCTTTTTATTTACCCATCTCTTCAGGCACAATAGGTTTGTCATAATGCCTAGAAGAGGCAGAAGGAAAGAGAAGATTCTGGTCATCTGCAACCCTTGTGATTCTCATCAGTAAAGCTATAAATCAGTCAGCCTGGCAGTCTGAAGCAGCTTTTCTCAAGAGGCGCTAATAACTTTAATCATTTTAGTGGGATTTGGAGGTATTGCAGCTGACTGAAAACATCTTTTCTTTTTCACTGTGCAAATACTAGATTTCATGCAGTAAACTAGAAGAAGATTAATTTGTTTCCACTAATGTCAGAACAAATTCAGAATTTGTTCTGAGTATGGAACTGTGAAATGAGGCAGCTGTCAGCATAATTTGCCCCTATCATTGCTGTGCCAGCAGCTCATTGCAGTTTGGCATTTGCAGCTCTGTTGCCATTGTACACTACCGTGAATCCTGCCAGCCTCTGTAAGGCCAAGGCACGAGTACTGTTCATTTGACCAGGAATAGGGCACTTCTGCTTTTGCCTTCAAAATCACTTTAGCAAAATGATTCCTAGAGAGCTGCTGTCTCTCCTGCTGCATCTCATATCTCTACAGCACGAGCACTGGCTGTGTCTCATTTGCATGCCCTTTGTGTTAAGCCTCTGCTTTGCCATGTCCCCTCAGCAAAATTGTCTCCTTCCTGAGCCCACTTCAAAATTGCACCGGGATATTAAGCTCAAACAGTGCTAAATCCAGTGCTCCAAACTGCAGATACTCACCTGTAGAGAACAGTGATACGGTGCTGATAGCTCAAGTTTGGTACCCAGGTCCTGATCCTTAAAACGTGAGGGGTAAGAAAAGGAAGAATCAGTCCTTTCAGGAGGCAGGTGTGGTGAAGGGAGACAGAAAAGAAAGAGATAATAATGTTGCTCTGTTTTTTTCTGTATCAGTCATGGAGATAAGGCTCACTTGATTCAGATCTGTCTTTAGTCTGGTCAGTGAAGGGGGGAATTGAGTCCCAGTGTTTGGTCTGCTACAGCAGGGGAACCTGTGGACTGATGATTAGGGCATGGAGTCAGGTACATTTGAAGAAAAAAGTGGTTCTGAGTCGTGTGTTTGTTGCCAGAGTCTCAAATGGTATGTGGGAATATATTCAGGTGTTGATACTGATATTCAAGGTAGGGAGGAGTCATAGCTTCAGCCATACCTTTCAGATATT
This sequence comes from Melanocharis versteri, assembly GCA_013397845.1. Taxonomy (NCBI): domain Eukaryota; kingdom Metazoa; phylum Chordata; class Aves; order Passeriformes; family Melanocharitidae; genus Melanocharis; species Melanocharis versteri. Next base: position 67,779 of record VZTG01002721.1, on the reverse strand, counting down.
TAGTGCTCAGAGTAATCAGAAAAAGTTGATAAGATTATGAACTTTTCAGAACATCAGCTAAAGTAATATGTTCATGATTTTAAACCCGGTTCCAAACATCTGTAGAAAACCAAGAGAAACATCATAACTACAGAGGAAGGAATTAGCAGAATGTTTTCCCTCAGGTGTCTTTAGATCTGAAATGCATTCTGTTCCTTGCTCTGCTAGAGCTCAAATCTGGTCATACCTGAGTGTGCAGAAAGTTCCCGTAGCACTCAGTATCCAGTTCTCCACAGCACACCAATGGCTGCAGGCTGTGCACTGGAATGTACCAGCTTGATACAACATTTTAGTGTCAAATGGACACTGAGAAGCATTAAAAGAAAATGCTTTCCCAGGAGGTATTGCTGCTCTGAGCTTTGAGCAGTTCTCAATAACGCTTTTGCTGTGGTCTAATCACAATCACTGTATTAAAAATGAGTAGGGCATTTTTCCAGAAAATACATTAAAAATGGTATTTTTAACTTATGTCAAGCAGCTGTTCAGTTTAAGTGACTGTCAGACCTTCATGGGAAAACAGTGGGATGCTATCAGGAATGAGAGACGAGAGTTAATCCACTGATTTTTCCACACCGTTCTTGTCCTTTCTCCTTCTATATGTTAGCATTTAGATTTCTCTTTGTATTTGTCTTTTGTCTTTTTTTTTTTTCCAGGACGGGTTTTTTTTCCAGTTTTCTCTCTGTTGTTTTCATTTGTTTATAACTTTGATAAATTCTTATTGGAGGAGGTGTTGCTCTGTTTTGCATTTGCTGGTGCTGGTTGGCCTAGGACATTTCTAAAGAAACATTAACTCTTCCCATATATGACATATGGCAGTTTATGGTTTCCAAGCTGAGAAACGTTTTTGTAGGCTTCCAGATGAAAATTAGTATGTTCCTTTCCTTTAGCCAAGAGAGAGAGTGCATGTCCTCTGCTGATATAAATTAGTACAGCTGCATTGTCTTCAGGGAAGGGAAACCTCATCAAGGTCTGTCTGTTAAAGAAACTTAGTTTATTGTATTAACTACTCTTACATGGACAAAGGCACCAAACACTTTTTCTCTTGTATTATTCTTCAATTTTTCTAAATGTTAGTTTACAGCTAGAAAGGAAGTACTCAGGTGGTTGTTCTTTAAATTTATCAGTCCTGTCCTCTACTGCTACAACATCCAAACACTTTCCTGAAATGTTCATCAGAGACCAAAATGAAACATTAGGAGTGGAAAACTGTCTAGCAACAGATAAGATTTGACTATAAAATATGACAAATATAGGACTCCTGTGGCCTTGTTTTCATTCTGATATTAAAAGTGGTTTTATTTGGCATCAAAATAAGATATTAAGGGCCAACCAGTTTAGTAAGGATCTGTTGTTAGAGTGCAGAGAGGACAATCCTGCAATGAACTGCACTAAAACACTCTTCTGATGAGCTCTGCTGTTGTGACCTTGTTGCTTGAATATGTTTTCCAGAAAAAAGGTTATGTTTATATAAGCTGTGTAGTGCACTAGAGAGGTACTTTGATGACAGAGACAGAAAAAGTAAAAATCTGCAGTTTTTTTAATTTAAGAGAATATAGTAAAGATGATTAGACTCTCTTTGTGGAGGATAGAAATAGGTAAGAACTTACGAGACTCGTTTCAGCCACCTGTTGTGAGAGTCAAGGTAGTTTATTAAACCATGTAGTTGTAAATGGTAACTGAAAACAGATACATTCTGAGAAGCTATCACTATTTAGATTAGCAAGCTGGAATCATCACCTGCTTATTTGGAGTTCGAGCTTACTGCTTATGCCTGGAGAATATCGAGTGCCAACTGGAACAAGCGTGTCCTTCCATTGTCAGAGCCTGCCTCTTAACTGATTTGCTCTACCGTAAAAAACCCCTGCTGTTTTATTTCCTCTGGTGTGTGGGTCACACTAAATTGATCTGGCAGGCCAAAACAATAATTTTAGTCTTGTTTCTATGTCTCAAACAAAAAAATGTGCTACGCTGCAATTGTGTTGTCTTGCTGCAACCTTTGCCATCAGCCAGCCTGCTTCTGTCCCTCTTGTTGGCTGCTGGGAGGCAGTGTAAAGGTCTCCTCCTCTACAAGGGGGCATAGGAGACTGGGAAAAACCAAGGGCAGAAGACTGCAGAGCTTCTGTTGCAAACCTCCTGTGTGAGGTTGGTTGGAAGATTTCAGTGAATGGCACTTGGACATGCTCTAGCTGGTAAATATTTGGTTGTCAGCTGTGTTTGCCGTGTGTTCCCCACCCTGCCTGCTCACCAATCTTCCCCTGTTCTAGTTAAGGACCTGTCAATACTTCTCTCTCTAAGTCTTCTGTATCTTTTGACTGCCCACTGAACTGTGCAGGATCTTCTCTTTCTTGCAAAGGATGTTCTAGACAAATCTTTTGGGTTTAAGTTTTCTATAATGTCTTCCTTCAGTAGAAGCCTGTTGATGTGTAACTCAGTGTCTTCACTGGGTACAAAAGCTAATGTTTAAGGTGGATTTTACTAAAAGGTTTGAGAGCTCCACTCTTCCCTTGAGTACGTGCCTAGATGTACTCCTGGTGTTTGACCTACTTTTTGCAATTTCCCCCCCCAGCTGCTTGAATTTACTCTCTTGTGCAAACACAAACATTAATACTGGTGGTGTTTATTAAATGTGACCTTAACTTTAAGAATAATGTAGTGAGGGGAAAACAGAATGGCACACCAAAGGACTGTCCGCTGGAGAGCATTCTGCAGGGGTTTACTCCACTGGACAATGTCACTGCATTCATATTGTGACCAATTTACCACATGTCCTGTCTGCTCTCAGCAGACCCAGCTGATCAGTTGCACTTTGGCAGCTTATAAGCACTGTCAGGGACTGCACACCAGACATTTGTAAAAGGAGAGGCATACGATTCCGTTAGGAAGGCCAGGTAAAAATGGAACAAACTCCTTCCAAGTACTGGAGGGAATAGGGGCCAAGGAAGCTGACTTTTGTTATGGAGATACTTTAATGCTTATTTACATCACAAACCATTTTCTTATTTACCCTGACATATTTTGCAAAAATATCTCTAAGGAAGAAAAAGACCTCATTCCACACATCTTTAATTTTGTTTCATTCTTAGTTTTGTGCTGAGACCTAAACTGTATTAATCTGGGTAGCAGCAATGGTATATCTGGCTTAATTAGGAAACAGAGTGTTTAGTCATTTGAGGATTGCTGTGCTGAATCAAACTGACTTCCACATCTGTGCAGCTACATGGGAAGGCCAGTGAGATGTTTGTGTAAAGCAGCACACGGTCATTATCACTAATTTTTTGTAGCTGGTTTGCCTAGGTATTTCTTCAATTTTTTAAGTCTTATTGATTTCAAAACTGCCCAAAATTAACGTCTGAAGTCTGTGTATAGTTATAGCTTTTGATTTTGATGGAGTTCTAGCATTAATTAAATCATTATTTTTTTCTTTTTTTCCTTTTTTAGCATCGTAGACAAAGAAGTGTCATTAATGGCAGAAATTGATAAAGTTAAAGAAGAAGCCAGTAAGTAAAAAAAATGCATAGGGAAATTTTGGAATACTGTGGAAACAGTTGTTTTGTTTGGCAGAAAATTACACAATCCATACATTTGGTTAGCAGCATTCCATCATCTTTCACTCTATATGTATACAGTCAGATAAGGCTTTGATCTTCCAGGGTAGTTTCCATGAGGATTGTGCATAAAAATTTCAGTATTATGAAATTAAGATAAACCAGAAGGTGATATGGAGTTAGATTTAAATTACTTAATCCTTCTGCTTAGCTATCAGAGCTTTTTGACCGCTCCTTTTTTTTTTTCTCCTCATTTCTATGGTTTTTCAATTACTTTGTTTCCATTTATCAATCACTGCTTGCTTGCTCGTATTACCTACATAAATTAGAATACTGGAATTAGGGAGTAGGGGAGTAGGTTATTGTGTTGCCTTGCATAGCTTTAAGGGATAGTGATCAAGCTTATGAATTAGAACAATTTTTAAAAAATCAAAAAAACAGATGTTTACTGCAGTCTGTTTTCTTAATAATCTGTGGGAGTTGATCTGATTCCAGGCTTTCATGTTGTCTCTGTTTTTTGTATTTTCATGCATATATATTATGATTTGGGAGGGGGAAAGCAAGATGAGCCTTGTATTAGGATACCACAATATCTCTCTTACACTCCATCCAATATACAGTATTTGTATTTACCCCAAGTAAATACAGGGGAACAGTAAACACAGTGTTTCAATAGAGATCACTAAGCAAGAAATTGAAGAGTAACCAAAGCATTGTTAGAATGATACTTTTCCTGGCAGATGAAAATGTCCTTGCTATGAATGCATACAATCCTTTATTGACTTGTGAATTTAAGGTCCTTCCAAGTAGGGTCACAAATATACGTGACATTCTTGAACGCTTCATCTGCATTTAAAACTCAGTTTACAGAAGTAGACTAACTGATTTTTTGTTTAAAAAAATGCTCTAAATTCTCTGTTGCTGCCCAAATCTCTTGCAGTTGCATATGTGTGGAAACTAGAAGGTATGAGTTACGACAACAAAGATTTGCATTAGTTTGTGTTCTGAATTTTATTTGCTAATTTTCTAGGAATAACATGAAATAGATGCGGATTTGAAGCTCTGTGTTATTCTGGGAAGGGATTGTGGAGGGATATGTATCAACAGCTTTTTGGTTATCTGCAGATACCAGGTAGCCATAATCAGCTACAGAGCATGCACTCATTCCCAGGAAAACCAATGGTAGAATTCCCACTGATCAGCAGACACAGGTTTAAGCCCTAACTGCATAAACAAAACCAGGTTTTGGAAATCCACTGTCCAGGACTGGTGGTATTATAGGGCCTCTTGGCCAATTACAGGACTTTTTGTAGAAAGTAAACCTAATTCCTCCCTGCCTGCATGCAAAGTGCTGCATTTGCACATGGCATGTTCTGTTTCCCTGTTTTACTGCCAGCTCCACGCATGACAGTGGATGGCCCAGTACCTGTCTCCAGCTGTGGGATTTCTGCTGTCTCTCAAGGCTGTTGTAAGCTGCAAAGTGCCTTCAGAAACTTAGGCAGAAAGTTGTTACAGGACTGTAGCATGCTAACCAAGATTTAGAATATTATTTATTTTCATATCTCTTTGCTGCACTCAAGGACTGTTTTACAGTGGGTAATCTTATTTGTACTGTCAACACTAGGAAAAATTCCAAATATGATAATTTCAGGTTTTTTTAAAGCATGGGTATTTGGCTGGCATCTTGTGGAAATAAATGCCACTATGAGATGAGAGCATATGGTCTGGGCAGTCACTTCAGCAAAGAGGATGTTGATCTTGGGGAGGAACAGTATTAGCATTACCTAGAATAAGAAGTAAAGCAGAACTATTGGACAAGGTAAGCAGCTGGTAAACTGTTCATTTAATGTGATAAAATCTCCTCACTCTCATAGACCATACTCTACAAAAAATGAAATGAAAAGATCAGCTGGAGAGATAGCAGCTGTTCTTAGCATAAGTAATAATGTAGGCACAGATTTACCAGCAGGGCTGAAGGAACTGTGGCCACGCTCTGCCTTCCCTGCCCTGTATGACACACACTCCTCTACCGTTGCACAGTTTGTTTGCTCCCACACAGCTGTACACATGCTGTGTCTCCCTGTGCCTGCTGGACCTTGTTGTACTCAGTGAAACATTGGAACAGGTTTCCCAGAGGAGGGGAGATCCTCATCCCTGGAAGCATTCACGGTCAGGCTCTGAACAGCCTAATCTTTTGAAGATGTCCCTGCTCATTGCCGGGGGGTTGGACTAGAGACCTTTAAAGGTCCCTTTCAGCCCAAACTATTTATGATTCTATGATACTTTCAAAAGAAGGTGTTATCTAATTAAATAAATGATAATGGGTTGAGAAACAAACTGTCTGTGAAGTAGCATTAATTCTCACCTTTAAAAATGGCATTAAAAAGTATAGGCTGGTTACATGACTTGCCAAGTGTGCTGTAAAAATTTGTGGCAAAAAGAAGGCAAAGAAGCCAGAATCTCTACAGCTGTAATGGAGTCTGTGTTCTTAGGACAGTTTACATCAAGCACCACTCCCCCTGACTGTACGTGTAAGTTCAAGACAAAAGACTATGATTGTTACTATTTTACATTTAGATGTTGTTTCCTCTCTGTTGTAAGTACTGATCCCATCAGCCAGTTAATCAGTTGTCGCTTTTACACTGAGTCACCATGTAGGTAATACTTTGCATGTATTTTGGTTTCCACCAAATAAAATGTCATATTATCTTGTGTACAAGTAGATCATTGCTTTGTGGTTTATGATTAATCTTTCCCTATAAGAATATAACTACTCACCCCTTCCTTACATAGAATATACAAGACAGGCAGTAATGAATATTTAGTATTTTCTTCATAAAGACTGTTGGCCTCCGATGCTGCTTTGCTGTTGAAATGGCAAATGTGTATATTCTATATGTGAAAGCAAAATTGTGATGCCACTGATTTTTAACATAAACTGTATATGAACAGGTTTTTTTTTTTCAGAGGAAGTGAAATTCCCCTGTGTAAATCAAATACAGCATGTCTTCAGAAACAGGCTGGTGACTCAGTGTAATGCTTCTTTCCATGTCTCAGTGGAAGGCTCCCTGGTTTTTTGATTCAAAATAAAACACTGGAAAACTCAAAACAACATCTTTGCCCCTGTTTGTCTGAATGTTGGAGGATCGGTTTAACTTTGATTTTCTGACAGCTATCCCATTTGCAGTTCTTTTTCAAAATCAGGCAGTTCAGTGAAATATGCTGATTGACTTAATCTGTGCAAGTAGCGTATTGGAAATCCAGTTGAAGTCAGTGGTCCATGTGTTTGTCTCACATGGGATGTACCATGTTAATGCCCAAAGACTAATACATTTCAGAGCTATTTACCTTCCTAGCATTAATGACTGACTATTGGCGTTTGGCAGTGGAAATCCTGACTGCTCGACAGAAGAAAGCAGAGGAGCTGAAGAGACTGGCAGACCTAGCCAGTCAGATGGCTGAAGCGCAACTCTCTGAACTCAGGGCTGAAATTAAGGTCAGGCATTCACTTCTGCTTGAGTATTTTAGTGTTTGCAGAAATGCCAAGGAAGAGTTATCACATTAGCATGCCCAGGCTGTTCATTCCTGCTATGGGCCAAGGGGTAGATAGCTTTCCATAGGGAAAGTGTAGCTTTCTAAAGCATTGTAGCACCTCTGAGCAGTGTACAGATGCTATCAGAGAAGTGTAAGCTATCCTCCTAAGAGTAGCAGTGGGGAGTTTTGCTGTTTGTGTATCACTTAGACTCAGCAAGTAAACTTGGTAGCTTCAGGTTCAGTGATCAAACACATATTCTCTGCTGAAATGACCCACTTCCCAAGTGTGGGAGGGATCTACCCATCACTGGGCTGTGAGATGTAATTTGGCAAGAATGGGAAAATACTTGGTTCTGCACAGAGATCTTGTGTACAGGGCAGAGTCAAGAATTTGTTGAGCCTTAAAGTGAAGTTAAGTACTTATTGGTTCTTTTACCATCCCTACAGTCTTTTGCTCAGAATGTAAATCACTGTTAACACGTCTATTTTTGCAGCACTTTGTGAGTGAACGGAAATACGATGAAGAGCTGGGCAGGTCTGCCCGATTTTCCTGTGATATCGAGCAGCTGAAGACCCAGATTCAGCTCTGTGGAGAAAGTAAGTGCTGATGATTCCTCTCACTGAGTTTCTCAGAAGGTACCTGTTCAGCAGAGCTGCCAGCACGTGTGCTGCTGCCAGTGTATGTGTGTGCAGCAAGCCCCATATGAGTGATGTCTCTGGATGCAGCAGGACTGCTGAACACACACAAGTCAACTTTACAGTTTGGAACATGTTAGACTCACTGTGCCTGGGCTGCATAGTCCACCTGCAGGTGCACGATACCATCTTTGTCAGAGATTTCCAGGTATTACTCAGATCAGTTGGAGGTTTCAATCTAAACAGGATCCCCAACTCTAGGGAATACACAAATTCAGTAACTTATAAATAAATAGTAAATTGGATACTTCTCTGTGTGAGCATAATGTAATGAGACCAATTCAGATCTCTACTGCTAAGAAGTAACTCCCCAGCTTTGTAACAGTATTCAGTGGGTTTTTCAGGAGCCATGTGGAGTCCCAAATCACAGAATCATTAAGGTTAGAAAAGACTTTTCTAAGATCACTAAGTCCAGCTGTCAGCCACCATGTTCACAGTTAAACCATGCCCTGAAGTACCATATCCACAAGTTTTTTGAACACTTCCCTGGGCAGCCTGTTCCAATCCTTGACATTCCTTTCCGTAACAAAATTTTTCCTAATATCCAATCTAAACCTCTCTTGGTGCAACAAGAGACTATTTCCTGTCATCCTGTTCTTTGTAACCCAGGAGAAGGAACTGATCCCACCTTGCTACAACCTCCTTTTACGTACTTGTAGAGAGCAGTAAGGTCTCCTCTCAGCCTCTTTTTCTCCAGGTTCCTGTTTCCAAATCATCTGCCCTTCTGCTTGGAAATTCAGGTTCACATTTTTTGCTTCAAGTCCCAAGTGTCATGTCCCTGTTGCAAAATAAGAGCCTACTTCTCATCTTTGTCATGCTTTTTTTCCCCTAAAAAAGGTAAATGATATAAGACTTTGCCCAGTATGTTACCCTGTTCTATGGTATTCCATTTGGGAGAAAACTGGCAAAACAATACTGAACTAGTGCATCTTGGTGGAAGGAAAATAATAAATGTTTTCAAGTAGTTCCTAAAAATAGAAAACAGAGAAAACACTACACAGTCTGCCAATACAAGCTTCTGACTGCACAGCCAAAGAACTGACTGCTTCGAGGCATAACCAGTTTAACTCATTAGACCATAAGAATTGCTTTTGCAGAACACTTTGAAGATCCATCTAACCCCATATCCTGTCTCTCAATGAAACCAACTCAGGATGTTTCAGAGGAAGACATAAACTTCCTAGTAATGCATCTAATTGTTTACAGTCACCTCACAGACCCTATCTAATACCCTGAAGCATAAGAGGTTGAAAATTCCATAAAGATTATTTTGACTAATAATACCACAGCTGCTATTGATACAACCATCGACTGTTTTTTTAAACTCATTGAACTACTTTCCTAAATAACTTCCAGCTGCAGTTAATTCTGCAAGTTAATTATTTATACCTCATTTCAGTAAAGCATTACATAAGCATAGTTTGATGCAGGCCTGCTTAAATCAGGTCAGTGAAGTCAAAAGAGCAGCTATTAGCAGGGGAGCAGTGTCATCCTGGAAATGACTGATAGTGCACTGACTGTCTGAAGAACTTTGCTCGTACCTGCCCTCAGTGACCTTAGATGAGCAGCTCGTGATGATGGGTGTCTTTGACAAGAGCTTTTCAATGCAAAAGATGTTTCTCTTAGCATCATCTCTCAATGAGGCCCATACCCTGCTGGGAGCTGCAAATACCCCTCAAAAGAGATTATACAAGGCCTGTAGCTAAGAACAGCCACTGTCAAGGGTTTTAACAAAAGCAATAACCAAACCCACAGAGCTTGTGCAAAGGAAGGAATGTTCTAGCATGAGGAGAGCATAGACAGCATATACTCAAAATAAAGGACAGGGAAAAAACAAAAATAATTGGATTGACATATATCAGAACGTGCAATATCCTTTCCTTGTACATCTTTTTTGTTAAAAATACATTTTTATGACAAGCATCTGGGTTTTTATATGGGCTTCCATGTGCAGCAGTCTGTTTTAGACAAGAGAGAATTAATAGAATTCAGGGATGGTTGGCCTCACTGAACTCAGGAGAGAAAATCCAGTTCATTGTGCAGATCATTGCATTGTTTCTCTGAAGAGGACACCTAGTGGGAGAAGTAGCTGATGCTGGCATGAGTGAATAAGATCCTCAGAAAACCTAACAGATGATGCTTAGTTACTAAAATGATTCCTCATCTTCTTTCTCTGTACTAGAAGTGAAAAAATAGAAGTACCTCTTGGATAAAAACAACAGGTGTCTCTCTGGAGTGAGCCTCGAATTTGTCATCTGTAGCAGAAGGAAACAGAAAAATTCCTTAATCAGAAAAATCAGGACGGCAAATTAAGATCAAGAACTTCATTAGCCTCAGAGTCCTCTTCAGGACTGCTTGGGGGCCATTTTGCAGAAGCAACTTGAAGAAATGCAGAGAGGAATCAAGGATTTTTTGGGTGCATTTCATATCCAGACATGACATCGCTTAGTAAACTAGGTTATCTCAAAATGCTGAGAAGTAGAGAGTAGGAATATATTGAGATGGGCAGTAGTGGTTCCTGATGGTGCAGACTGCTGTGGTCTGCATGAAGTAGATTAGTGCATTGCATTCATTTCCAGTTTTTATAGATACCCATGATATGGAAGAACCTTCTTTACCCATTTCCTTTAGAGAGGAGGAAGTAAAGTTCTCTTGGATGCCAAAAGCCTGGCCTTCTGCTGGGCTCCTTCCAGTTTTAGTGCAGTGCCACCACATTGGCTCTTTTATCTCCAGAAGGCTTCACAGTGAGGCAGATTTACAGGGGTAGAACACCATGGCCTGACTCCAACCAAGTTACTTCAGTAGTTAGCTTAAGTTAGCTTACTTCATTATTAAAGTGAGACTGGAACAATGCTTCCAAAATTAACTGGAAGCAGGGTAAGAACACAGCCTTATGTTAAGACATTGATCATTTAACTGTAACACATAATCCTTTTTTTTTTTAGTTTCTCACCCAAAGAACAACTATTCCTCAAGAACACCATGTAGTTTAGTGCTGTCTTCAATGACCTCGCATGCAACAGCTGGCAAGCAAAATACGCACAACCGAAAGTCCTCTAGTAATGCCAAGAACTCTGATAATAAAACAACCAGCAGTAAAGTACAAAGTTACCCTTCTCCCAATCCTACAGAATCTTCTTCTCAAGGAGTCCCAACAAATAAGCAGGTAAGATGTCAGTCAGTCATGAACTAAACTAAATTACTTCAAAACTTTCAGAAAAATATGTAGCATTGAAAGTTGTTAATACAAAATCAAATACTGGTTTGCGGTCTATATTTAATTAATAATTTTTGAAGATATGTAAGCATAAACTTTCCAGATTCATTTTCAAGTCAGTGTGAACCTACAAAGTAGAAAAATACCATATGAGTAAAGAAGCTGTCTGTTTAGAAGTGTCTATTGGCAGTAATAGAGTGAAAAAGAAAAACCCTTCCATTATAGCTAACTGCAATGGAGGAGAAACATTTAGTCCTTGACAAATGGTCAGCTGATGTGCTGTTGAAGCACAATTGTTAGCTACACTTTGAAAGTAGAATCCTGCCAGGTTTAAAAGCATATTATTTCAGAAGCTCTATAACATAGGTTATAGTATTGTGCTATATTAGTAGCATTATATTATATATATGGTACATTGTTGTAACAGCACCTTAGAATGTCCCTGTACTATTGTTCTTAGGTAAAGCTGGCACTAAAGTTGGTCCGAATTTTGTCCCAGTATGGATTTTAGGCTCAGTAGATGCCTGAAGGGAAATGTAAGAGTGGTACATAATGTCAGTGCATGTATGGAATCACCTGTCCTGTCAGGCATGCAAATAAAAGTAATTCAGCCACTTCCCACTAAGTATCAAAGCATCCTCTGAGCAAAATATCACAATGGACATGTCTTCCACAATGAGGATTCTTCACTTGACTGTCATTTACATGTGACTGTCTGTTCTTCCTGCAGTCATACTGTAGTATTTGCACAACACTACTAGGAAAGCACCATTCATGATTTTGGAAAAAATCAGTCAGTATCAAGTTCTTCAGTACTTCTTAACTGCTCAGAGAATCACAGACTATCCTGAGTCAAAAGGGATACACAAAGAGCCCGCTCCTGGCCCTGCACAAGACACCCCAAGAGTCACACCCTGTGCCTGAGAGCATTGTCCAAATGCTTCCTGAGCTCTGGCAGGCTTGGTGCTGGGACCACTGCCCTAGGGAGCCTGTTCCAGTGCCCAGCCACCCTCTGGGTGAAGAGCTTCTCCCTGATACCCAACCTTAACCTCCCCTGACACAACTTCAGCCCGTTCCCTCGGGTCCTGTCACTCGTCACCACAAAGAGATCAGTGCCTGCCCCTCCCCTTCCCCTCACAAGGAAGTTGTGACTGCAATGAGGTCTCCCCTCAGTGTCCTCTTCTCCAGGCTGAACAGACCAAGTGACCTCAGCCGCTCCTCATACGGCTTCCCCTCAAGGCCCTTCACTATTTTGATGGCCCTCCTTTGGACACTCTCTAACAGCTCAATGTCTTTCCTATATCATGGCACCCAAAACTGCCCCCACGCGAGGTGAGGCCACCCCAGTGCAGAGCAGAGCGGGACAATCCCCTCCCTTGCCTGGCTGGTGATGCTGTGCCTGATGCCCCCCAATACACAGATGCCCCTCCTGGCTGCCAGGGCACTGCTGACTCATACTTAACTTCTATTGACCAGAACCTGCAGATCCCTTTCCTCAACAGCTGCTGTTGAGATGTCTAGAATTTCATCCCCTTCTCTGTATTCTCTTGAATCATGGCAGATTTTAATTTGGCATCAGTGATGAACCTGCTATCTCTATCTCCAGGCTACTCAGATGTAGTATGGTACTCACAGTTCTGGTTTTAGTTATTATAAAGAGACTCTGGTAACAATCAAAACTTTTTAGTGTTTTCCCTCTCCTAGTAACACTGTTAATTTTGACTGCTGTGTTTCTTGGCCTCTTGGAAGGATTCAGACAACCTAACAGTTATCCAATTTCTTTCTGGGTAGAATGGGCCTTCTAGCCAGAGACGAAGATTCAACCCACAGCACCAAAACATGCGGCTCAACGGATCTCATAAGTCACAAGGTGCCAGTAATGAGGCAGATCAAAATACAAAGAGTGGTTCCAGGTCTGAGCACAGAAGACAGCAGCATAACAGCTTTCGATCTAAAAATAAAGGAGCTATGAAAAATCAAGAGCAGTCTACAACTACAAGGACCGCAGAAAACCCGACGCATTCGGAGAAGTCCCGACGGAAGCATCACACACCAGACACTGCAGAGCACAGGCCTTTCCAGGGCAGTGTTGGCAAGGTGTCACAATGCAATTTGTGTCCTGCAAGGATGGAGGTCTCTGCTGATGCCACTGTTCTTTCAGTGCCAGCTGTGACTTTGGTGGCTTAAAATGTCACAGTGATGGCAGGCAGAGAAATTCTATCTCTTCATTTTAGTTTCTTGCTCGAAAAGCTTGTTGGTGAAGAGAAGTCAGAACATAGTCTTTTAAATCTTTTGCTGCTTCAAACTTGTTGGTATCTTTATTACTTACTAATTATCAAAATTAAATCATACTTTCAAGGCTTTCCCCAATATGTTCACATTTATTTTGTCATGACTGTACGGAATCTTACCAAAGCAGCATTTACTTCTTAGAAAAATGAAATCTAGATTGGAAAGATAAATTGATAATTAAATTCATAATAGCAAAAACCTGTTGTAGATATGTGGTTATACCAGTCAACATTATTATTCCATAGAACAGCCTGTGTTAGAAGGATCCCAGGAAGTCTATATGCTGTGGTCTGCAATGAAATCAAATAATCTTGTAGAATTTTTCAGCAAATCTCTATACACCTCTTTCTTTCTGTGCGTGTATACATGTACATGCATGCACACTGTATACGCAGAGAGTATTGTTCTATACAAGAAGAGTTGAAAAAGCAGTTCATTTGATTTTAGCTTATTATTCCATAATCTGAGATCTTTAAATTCAAGTATAAATTGTATTAAATGTATTACATATTGGTATTTTTCATGGACAAACTATTTTTATGAGGCTGAGGAAATATGCTCATTTAAGTTTGGAATGTATATAGTAATGGCTATTCAGATGCACAGCCCTGTTCTCCATCCTTATCAGCCACTTTTCTATGACTAGTTGGATTTATTTTTTGCATATGAAAAGTTGCAGGTCTTCTAGACTTGAATTCAAATTATTTTTCTATATTTTTGCTGTAGGAACCATCTGTCCATAACAAGAGCTATGACTAATAAATTACTTAGTCTTTATGTTCTGAGTCTGTATTTCAGAAAACCTGTTCCTTCCAAATAATTAAAATCTTCTTTCTAAAATACTCTGGTGTTTGCTGCTTTGCAGTGCCTAACCTTGTGCACTTACCCAAATTGTATTTGCTTAGTTGAACCAGTATCAGTGGGAGGCTTGCAGCTGAGTTTGGACTGGACTAGGCTTTTGCTTCTAGCTTGATTCTAATGCCACAGCGCACAAAACAACCTCACCATGAGAGCCACCTCCATGCTGAACACACGTTAAAGTTACTGTTTAACATGGTAAGGTGTCAGAATCCAGAGCTGGCATCAAGTGACCTGTTGGCCTAAGTGTCAGCATCAGAAAGGCGTAAAAGGTCAGCAGGATTGACCTCCCGTCGAGGCCAGGAAGAGGAGGAGGACACTTGAGTAGCTTTAAAAGCTAACACCTGGGTGATTGTTCGCTATTGCTTTTTACCAATTTCCTCTGCCTAATTTCTGTTCGTTGACTGCACACTTCCTTAGTACTGACTGGATTACTCTTCTGCTGGGACTCTTGAAAAATAACTTCCAAGGGAAAAGCGAGGTGCATTCCTTAATTTTTATCTCTTGAGATACATATGCAGTGTCCCACATGGGAATATTGGTAAAACCTGGTTTTAAAAGGCAAGTAACTCATCTTCATCTGAAAGAGTGGTAAAAGAAAAATAAACGTGTAGGTAGACACTGGCTGTCTTAGCATTGCAAGAACTGCTATTATCCTAGTTAATTACCTATCACACTTTTAAGCTGAATGTTTTGGAGTAGGTGGAACTGAAATTCCAGAATCTCTGTTGTGCATACCCATCGGATAGGTAGCTTTTCAAAATTTATCTGCTGCCTTACAGTTTCGCTGTAACCTCACTCTAAGAGATGTAATTACAAATTCCACGCAGATATTTCACAGGAATTTCTTATATTATCCATATGTAAGTTGTGAAATGTGTCTCTTCTTGTAATCCTTCCTAAAAAAAAAGAAAATCTAACTTATTTCTAATGACATTTATTCCTTCCTTAGAGCTTCTACACTTGACTGTTGATTATTGCATTATTGAAAGTTACTTTATTCCATGAGTCAGTTTCTCACAAGCCGCCTTCTGCAGATAAATAAATAAAATCTGTAACCTAAGTCATAACTCAGCACAACAGGACCCCATTGTGCTCTTCAGTACAAGCCATGCTTTGATGTCCTGGAGGCTCAGCATGTGACAGATCTAGGACTAACAGGTGAGAGATGGCATTTCTCTTTTCTCTTGTGATGCAAAGACAACTTCTTTGTTAAAGAGCTGTGCATGGGCTTGGTTAGGCCGAGGAGAGAGGGCTGGTTGAGGGAATGCTGCAGTTTTAGCACACCAAGTTTTGTCTGGTATCTGTACTGGTTTGGGAAGATTATTCCAATTAACGTTTTAACCACAGGATGTGGCTGTGCTCCAAAACTGTGTCAGAATCTTCATCTTTCATTTCATGTGTGTCTGTATGCTTGGAATTATACTGCCAATTCCTAGGAGTGTTTTACTGTTCATGGTAGTTACAAGTAGCCAAATGCTCTTGGGCCCAACTTCAAAAGAACTTCGTTTTTATCCTCTCATTACAGAGACAACTACATGCAATTCTCCTTTTAAGGCACTTGTAGAGGGGCAGTGAGGGAATTTATGGCAGGGCAAGGCTTCCCTTCCAGGCCAGTCCTCTTTATAAAAAGTGCCCTCAATTAGCAAAGCAAATACAGCTGTTTGGCCTCTCTCAAACACAAACATGGAATTCCCACTGCACTTTGTGCACTTCCAGAAGTGGAAACACATCTTAAAGGGGCAGTATTTTAAAGCAGGTTGAATCTATTTATCTTTTGTTTAAGATTAAATTCAGAGTAAGGGCAGAACCTAGCAAAATTCAGGTTTATTTAAAAAAAAAAAAAAAAACACTAGCTCAAATACTCTAAAGGTCATCAGGTCTTCCATATACACACCAATAGCAGAAAATTATAGTGCTCTACACCTTTATAGTGATTACTGTTCATGGCAAAATGTCTCCTTAAAAACATGACAGAAATGGAAAATTGGGGTTTTTCACTTGTGCAAATTATGTTTCAAGTCCTTATGGTTGGGAGAAAAGCCTGAAAATGTGATGGCTTTTAATGATCTAGCAAATAAAACATTTAAAGAACCCTTCTGTAATTCTACTAGTCTCAGGAATTTTAAGAACTTGCATTTTGGCAATGTTCTCAGTGTTCAGAGACAGCTGCATTTATTGTGCTGGAGAAGCAAAAGCAGTAGTAAAAACAGCAAAAAAACCCAGCACCCAACTCTAAGCAAGGGTACAAAACAAAGCCAGGTTTTGTTCACTGGTTTAAACAACTAAAAGGGCTCTTGAAAATCAACGATCCAAACTTGCCTTTCCTCTGCTGACAGAAACATACAGCTGCTCTTTGTTTCAGTATCATTACTCAACAGTTGCCCTGGTACAAGGATGTCTCCTCCAGCCTGCACGGGGGGAAGGAGGGAGACTTTTCCTTCAAACCACGGCACGCCAACCTCAATTTCTGTGCTTTGCTGCACACAAGCTGAGGTTGTCCCCTCCTGATCTGAAAGGACCTGCAGAAGGACACGGAAGACCAGGTGTAACTCAGACCCTGCAACCCCAGAAAAGCCATCCCCCAGCGGTGTGACACAAAATGCCACGGCTGCACCAGCCTCACCCCAGTGGCAGATCACACCACGGGACTGTGTGTGTCTGTACATGTGTGTCTCTGGAAAAGCAGCCTTGTTACTCGCACAGCACACTTCTTCCCTTCCGGTATTTCTGAATTTTCTCTCTGTGTACAAGCACATGTGATCCCTTTCATTGCTAGTAATAGTACAAGTGGTGGTTTACCCTCACCAGAAGTGCCAGTACATGCATTCAACTTCTGGTGTCTCTGCAGCACGCATATATTGCACACTTGTGGCAAACTTGTATCTAATAAAAGCTACTTATTTTTATCCATTTCCCCCTCCCCTTTAAAGGTACAAATTGAGGTTCACTGTGGTTAAAGTTGATAAAGAGATCTTTTATGCTGTGCAAGTACTCACTTTACAGTACAGCCCAACAGAAATACAAATGGGAGTTACTGGAACATTAAACTGCATGTGCTCTGTGCTTGAGCGATTTTTCAATCCAATTTTCCTCCTCCCTTCCCAACATCTAAAAAATATCTAGAAATAAAGCAGAAAACATACTTCGATGCTCACTTAAAACAATTTCTTTCTTGCTTTTCATTATCTTTTCATCACAATTTTCTGCCTAATCTTTGAGTAAGGGATCACATGAGATGATGATCTCTTTGACCATATAATGCAAAGCTGTCCAGTCTATGAGACTGAGTCAAACATTATCCATCCACTTTATCATTCTTAAGCATAATACTTTCTGCTAATCCAGCTGGTTCTTTCTTGTTTAGTACTGTAGAAGTAGTAGGAATTTCAACAGCAGCACTGTCCTGTTCACTTGTTCTACTGGATGCAGAAGAAGGTGGCTGAGATGGCGTCACAAGGAAAAGTAGAGTCCTTTTCAGCTTCACTGCGTGGTTCACAGGCTTCTTATTCCCTGCAGCTTGGAATGGCATTTGGCTCAGTGTCCCATTGCCAGCACTCTGCCTTCCACAGGGAGCCTGGGACTTGCTGGGCACTGATGTCCATGCTGTGGATGTGGTTTCAGAAGCTTCTTTGTGCAGCATCATGCTTTCACTACGGGGTCGTTTAAGAATTGCTGCAGAATGTGAAGCATTGCAGGCAGCTACCTTTAATGAAGATGAATTCTTGACTTTTATGTGGGTACTTGTTGAGGGACCTGAGAATCTAATTCGCTGGGGACCCACTTTACATGGTAAACAGCCTTCCTCTTCAGTATAGTCAATTAATCGTCTGTAAAACAAGTTCAATTTAAAAAAATGAACTATATATATAAATTGTTT
This sequence comes from Melanocharis versteri, assembly GCA_013397845.1. NCBI lineage: Eukaryota > Metazoa > Chordata > Aves > Passeriformes > Melanocharitidae > Melanocharis > Melanocharis versteri. The sequence continues at coordinate 49,718 of VZTG01002721.1, read as the reverse complement.
TTATTACAACATTATTACAAAACAGACCATATGCAACAGCTGTACACAAATAAGTTTAAATGATACTGTAACAAGCATAAATTATGGTTCCCAACAGTTCATCACTACAATCAGGGTTGCCTTTTGTAAAACAGAACCGTCAATCTCTTCTGCCTCTGTAAGATGACACATTAGGCAAAGTGGCTGCAGGCTGGCTCAGGTGACTGTGCAGTGGCACCTGCAAAAGGCTGCTTTTAGGTAATGTGTTGAGAATGGAAGTCTAATCAAAAGTATTACCATAAAACTGCAGAGAGGAAGTTCTAGAAATTCCTTCTAAAAAGAAGACACCTCACAGATGTGAAAATCAGTTAACCTTTTGACGTTTTCACTTAAATTTCTGGTTTAGCAGTCCATGTAACTAATACTGCTCTCTAGTTTTTGAAATTACTCCTTGCCAGGCTGCTGAGAAATCTCAGCAGCCTAAAAAAAACTTAATTTGTTTCTAGCAAGTTCAGTTATGCAATTAAGCTAAGACATTTAAAAAAAATGTAAATTAAAAAACAGAAAGCTCAACATGCATAGATATTTAAGGAACCTGAAATTACAGAAGGGAAAAAAAAATACTGCACTGTATTTTTTAATTAATTTTAAGCCACCTATGCAAATCAGCATACCTTTTATAAACTGGAGGCATATGATGCAAACTGCTTCTCAGAGGGCGTTCTTCCAGAGTCCAACATTCAATCAGCTCCTGAGGCACTCTCCAGTAGCTGACACCTGCATTTCAAAGCAGCATTGTATTGATGAGCTGAGAGAACAAGGCCATGCATCTTTACACCTGACTAAATACATGAATACATGTATTTTATTACGCAGAATTTCAGCTCTGAACCTGCTGACAGGAGCATTGCTTACAGCCAGCATGCTGCTTCATTCATGTCAACTCATGTCCCCTCCCTGGAACATCCCATAAAAGACTTTTTTTTCCCCCCAAACGGCCACTACTATTTTACAATGTTATGACTGAAAGTTTATGCAGAGTTTTTATTATACTTAATTGGCAAATATTTTTGTTATTTTTATGTTAAAAATTAGTAATACTGAAATGAAAACCTGTTACTCTGCCTCTCCCTTCCCAGTCATTGAAAGCATCCATCATCTTTTTCAGCTCAGCTACTGAGTAATAGCTCCAGATGTATTGGATGTTATTTCCAGCTTCTCTAGAAATATTGTTTTAAAGGTAACAGTTATGTGATTAGTTAACTAAGTTCTTAAAAATGTACCCCTGGTGAAATATATCATTCTTTTTACCAAATCCTAACTTTAAGGACTTAGCAGTAGATGTTTCATAAAGCAGAAAGGAAAATGTTACTCTGATTTTGTTTTCATTCAAATAAGAGGTTCTAATCCTCCTGTGAAAGCCTATTGCTAAAAATGGATATTCATGAAAGAATAGATGTTCATAGAAGAATAATTACAGAATTAATTATGTAAAACCTATTCTTCTAGAATACACAGTAGGAGAACTGATACCTGATAAATTACATTTCCAACTACACTTGGAATAAATTTTAATTCCAACTGCTGTAAATACATGTAAATTTTACATGTAAACTACATGTAAAATCCATGTAAATACATTAATAGTGTACTACAGCTGTACACATTCTTTAAAGAATTAAAACCATTCCCTTTCATCTTTGGTTCTCAGTGTTCAGCAGCCTTAGAAGACTGCACAAAAGAATTGCATGAATCACAACCAACTTTGCAAATATTTCTGGAGGTTTTTCTGTATTGGATTTATTCACTGTATTTAGAAAGTAATTTTTAATTGTTGAGACATTTTAAGAATAATAAGTCAAACAGAGTAAGAACTTACAGCAACTGCATGCTAACCACCTTGTGTGTACTCTCTCAGATTCTTAAACTCCAGGTTTAGTTGTTCAATGTGGTTGTTCTATTATCCAGCTGCTTTGGGAGCTGGAAAGATTCCTTCCACAGATTTATAGTACAATAATGCTGCATTATGCTACATATAATAATATTTAGGCATAATTATAATATGTATTTATTCTCACTTCATAGTGCTTTCATGTTTGACAGTCACCTTACCTTTTGTACATGCTTTTACTATGAATTTTCATTCCTAGTGCCTTATTAATTGCATCAGTCCCATCAGCTCTTGTAGCATACACACCAATAATTTTACTTTCACAGCTTGCTCCGGAAGTGTTGAGGTAGTGCAGGACCCAAACTGTAGGCTTGGTACAAACTAAATCGCAAGAATCACAGAAATCCAACAAAGCCTTGAAAAAACATAAAACATACTGAATATTAATAAGAATACAGTATTTTTAGTTGAATAAGCTTTCATATTTAAGTTTTCTTAACCGTACCAGTCAGCTCTTTTAAGTAAATCAAGGCTATAGTTTTTCTAGAATAATGTCTGCAGTTATTTCTTATCTGATGTTACCAGAGAATGTTGTGAAACTAAAAGGTTCACAGAAAGGCAACAGAAATAGTTAAAAGGCAAGGTAACTCCTTAACATGCAGAGAAACTGAAAGGCCTGGAATTGTTTTACACTTTTCAAAAGGAAATGACTAAAGGAGATTGTGAAATGCAGAGAAAAATAACTTTCTAAGAGAACACAGATGACTGTCAGGAAGAACACAGCAAGACCTGGTAATATGAGTTAATTTCCTACCAGTTAATTAGAATTAGCTTTTAAGTTACAAAACTCTAAAACCTTAGGATTGTTAATAATACACTAATTATCTTTTCCCCTTTCTCATTCTAAAAAATGTCAAAGTACATTTTATCATAGAAGTTTTAGGATGAACTTGTAAAACTGTAAAAGAAACCCCAACCCAAACACCTTGAAGGGATCAAATCTAATTTCAAGTAAAATTTGAAGCCAAATAGGAAATGAAATGTCCTTCCTACTACACAAGTTCTACAGCAGACTCGCATGTGCAACACTCACATTTAAACTGTTGCTGTATTGCAATGATGGTAAAAGCTGGTGTCCTTAACTATACTGACTGTATTATCATCCTTAGGATTTCTTAACCTAAACCTCTGAATTTACTCATGATTTAGTGTGGTTACTAAGAAGTGCTGACTTGGACATTCTGTAGCTTTAGAGTTTGGTGCTAATGAATGGCACGGATTAGAGAGTTCAGCATCACAAATGTCAAGAAATGTCAAGACCTTTTTAAGCTCTATATTAGACCTTGAAGAGTATGTCTCCATTTCATTGGCCAAATGATCAGACAGACTGTATGGATAAGGGATTCCAAAATAATCTGCTTCCTCCTGCAGTGCAGTTCGAACTTGTTCATCTCCAGGGATCCGAACTTCTCCAAGAAGATAATCCAAAAGATACTTAAACAGGTTTCCATCTCGATCAATTAGACATGCTCCTGAAAACATAAAATTATTTAAAACACTGTTTCCAGCAAGTGAAGACAAACTTGTCACATTCTACCAAATCATCAAGTAGAGCCTTTTGTACAAAACTCCTGTACTGGTTTTACTTAGGTGGAGTAAGTTTACTCTTTTAAAATGGTATTTTGTTTCCTGGGAATATTTGTTATTTGAAGATAAAATTCTTAGTGCAGTTGAACATTTCTTTGTAATTTCAGTGAAATCGCTAACCTGCATAGGACCATAGCAACATACAACCTCAACTGTTCTGCACTCTGCCTAAAATGCTAAAAATCTAATTCTAAATGCGTTTCTAATTCTAACTGCAGGTGCATCTTTACTCACTATTGCAGGGGTCTTTTCAATTTTGCTTCTAGACCATTTAAAAGAGTTAAAATTAGCATCAGTTCCAGTACACATCTAGTCAAACCTTTCCTGAATATTGCTCAAGTTTTGCTGTATTTGTTTCTTTTTCTCTCCTTTGCCTGAAGAGCTCAAGGACCCTAAGAAAACCAAACCACATGGTGTGTACAACAGGCTGTTCACTGCAACTGTGCAAGATGGTAGCAAAGTCCTGCTATGTTATGCAAAGTCCTTATGTTAAACATTTCGGGTATTTTAAACAGTCTAATGTGTGCAACAAGTAATTGCTATTCTTCATCCATCGTCTCTTTTAACTGGACCGACTTTGGTAGGATTTCTAAGTCACAAGTGTGAAATCTGACCCATGAATAGTTTTATTCAAACTTTTATATCAAGCCATGGTGGTGAAAAATGGAATTTTTACTGGGTAATGAAGTATTCTGAAACAAAGATTAGACCCAAAGCTCTCTATGTAATGAACAGAGGGAATGAGATGCCTCTGGAGATTACAAGGGTTCACAAACCGGATCCAAGATAAATGCCAAATACTCTGCCAACTTCAATTTTATCTATTTTTGTATTCTTACTGAAGAAGTACATTCCAAAGCCACAGTTTGGACTGGGACATGGCACTGTAAAAATGTGTGTGTTTGCAAGCATGAGCAGGCTTGTGGAATTCAGATTAACTACCTGTACAGATAAAGTCATGCATGCAGAATTGTTTTACATCCTGGAATTAGAAGCCAACGGATGCTCAGCAGACGGGGAAAAGAGATATACGATAAAATGCATAAGTATATATAAAAGCATGCATTTGCCACAGAGCTCCATGATCAGACTGTGATATTTAGAGCTTCAACATATTTACCCGATTCATCCACTTTTAGAGGAAAACGTCCACTAAACATGGAAGGCAGCATGGAATCCTTAAAGCGGCACAGAGACTCGCGCCTGGCTGTGCATAAGCAGCCTCGCACATTCAGTCGCAGAATATCCTGGACATCTTCAACCTTGCCCTCTTCTATTGGATTTGCCAAGGATGATGTTCATTACGAGCTATTCGAACCTAAAACAGATACAAAAAGAAATCAAACTAATGCCGGCTACAGATTTAACATACCACATACAAGACCTAAGCAGTAGCTCAGCTCTTGTATGTCTGTAACATGATACTGCTTTGAAAACAGTTCTGGAGACCTAGTAGTGCAAATAGCCGCGTATTCTGCACCTTTACTATGAAAAACTATGGCGTTTTACTTTGCTAGGAAATACAAAGCTTACTCTTTCGAGGCAAATGGGCAAGCAGTGTTACGTGGTCAGGACGTGCGACCAGAGCTCTGGAAAGACACCGTGGGAAATCCTGAGTACCGTTCACATCACTAAAAACACAGCTATTCTTGTACCAACGACAACGTGGCTTCTTTAAAAAACCGATCTTTAATTAGGGCTGCTTTAACTTCCGGGGCCGCTCGCTCCCTCCCTCCCCCGGCGCGCCGCTCCGCCCAAGAGTGCTGAGGGCAGCGCGCGCTCCGCCTGAGGCAGCCGGCACAGCGGTCGGGGCCCGGCCGGGCTGCGGGACGCCCCGCGTTCCCCCCCGCNGCGGGCCAGCCGGGTGCAGGGGCTCCCTCAGGCACGGCGGTGGTGCCTGCGCCCTCCGAAGTGTGGCTGAGCCGCCTGCAGTCGGCTGCTCTGTGAGGCACAAACCGTGCTGGTAATTT